>CM048747.1:36605000-37037500 GCA_026315105.1 Locusta migratoria
TCTGCAAATCACATTTAAGTGCCTGGCAGAGGGTTCATTAGCCACTTTCATAACTTTTCTCTATCGTTCCATTCTCTAATAGCGCACGGGAAGAAAGAACACCTAAATCGTTCCGTTTTCGATCTGATTTCCCTTATTTTATCGGGATGGTCATGTCTCCCTAAGTAGGTGGGTGCTAGCAAAATATTTTCACATTCAGAAGTAAAAGTCGGTGATTGAAACTTCGCAAACAGATCATGCCGCAATGAATAACGTCTTTCTTTTAATGATTTCCACTCCAATTCGTGCAATATTTCCGTGACGTTTTCCCCCGGTAACGTGATGAAACAAAACGAACTGCCCTTCTCTGAACCTTCTCAATATCTTCCGTCAGTCCCACCTGGTAAGGGTCCCACACTGGGCAACAGTACTACAGGAGAGGACGCACAAGTGTGATGTAGGCAGTTTCTTTGGTGGAGCTGTTGCATCTTCGAAGCGTTCTACCAATCAAACGTAACCTTTGGTTCGTCTTTTCCACAATATTTTCTATGTGTTCTCTCCAGTCTAAGTTGTTCGTAATTGTAACTCCTAGGTATTTGGTAGAATTTACCACCTAAGATTTGACGGATTTATCGCGTAATGTTCAGCGGATTTCTTTTAGTAGCCATGTGTGTTACTTCACACTTTTCTTTATTTTGAGTTAGTTGCCAATTTTCGTGCCATGTATAAATTTTGTCTAAATTGCTTTCCAGTTGCTTTTGATCCTCTGTTGACTTCACTAACCGATAAACGACAGCATCATCCACGAACAGTCTAAGGGAGCTATTCAGGTTGTCTGCGTTCTCCTCAGACCTGAACCCTGCAGACTCTTTTTGTTTCCACCGTTGAAAGGACAGATAGACGAGATAAAAGAAAGGCTAGACGAGTAAAAGAAAATTCTCAGACCTCGTTTACCGCGATCCAGGGAGCGCTATACCACTCTGTGGCCATACCAAGACTGCTTCCGGAAGTGGAAACAGCGTTGAGTGCGCTGTATTAATTTTCAAGTAGCCTATTTCGAAGCAGACTTTGCGCCATAAGTATAAGGTAAACGTAGAAAAACTTTGTGCACGAAGTTCCGAAATTTTTAGGAGACTTCGTATCATCATGGTGGCTTCAAAATGTTCACATGTTTGTAAACCTATTGTACAAAACTGCTAAGGTCTTCAGTTCCTAGACGTACAAACTACTTAAACTAACTTACACTAAGGACAACACACACGATCGTGCGCGAGGGAGGACTCGAACGTCCGGCGCGAACGGCCGCCCAGTCCGTAACATGACGCTTTAGACCACGTTGCCATTTCGCCCTGCTAGGCTGCTTGCGGATTGTAAATGCATATACAGGCAAGCATTCTAATACAATTAGCGAACGGCAGAGAAGTTTTTTAAGTGGTTCTCAGACTTGACAAAAAGTCGAAATGCACATAACTCAAATTGGATGGAAGGATTTCGTTGTTCAACTTAATACATTTTAAAACCGAGTTCGGAAAACGGACGCGTCTAGATTTCACGGCGTGCACCATTTACTGCGAAGTCATTAATAGCAGGAAGATTTCTTCCTGCGTTTGACGATCCCTGCGGAAGAATTTTGATGTTCCACTTTTAAGAAATTTCTCGTCTTCAAATGGATTCCCAGAAACTTCGATGCCAGCCCATTAGCGTGAGCTACATGAGTGTGTTTACTATGCTATTAGTTACAATGAAGCTTTTCACACCGGATGACCTTGCCGGTTTAAAACTTTCGGGATGTAAGTTCGTATTCCACGAAACTCTTCAGTTCCTGACGTTTCGACCAGAACTGCGCTGGATATCTTTAGAGGCGCTTCTCCTTCGTTGAGTCTGACGGTCGGACGTCTGAGAGCGAAATATATACCGTTAAAAAGGGGACGTGGCCAACTTACACGTGATAAGCAGAAATAATCCTTGCCAGAGATAACAATGAACTATTGATTGTATATCTGTAAAACTGACTCAACTACAAAATACTTTCGTCCTTTTACACAGAATATTGAAGTGCTCATTCTACCCGCTCGGTTAGCCGTGTGGTCCAACGTACCGCTTTCCGAGACGAGGAGGCGTACAGACCCCGGTTCGAATCTGCCCGGCGGATTAACGAATGGGGTCGGAGTGCCGGTCAGCCTGGATGTGATTTTTAGGCGGTTTTCCACATCCCCCTAGGTGAATACCGGGCTGGTTCCCAAGTCCTTCCTCAGTTTCACGATTCGCAAACATTTCGTAACATTTTACGCTTTTGCACACCTATAACACTATACGCAGACATTTGGGGTACACATTTCCTCCTGGGGGTCTTGGGGTGGCGGCAGCAGAGATATCCGGCCACCCTGTAACTATTACACATGCCAAATCCACGTTTAACTCGGTGCCAACCCTGCTTGTGCGGGAGAACGGCCACAGAGAGAGAGACAGACATTGAAGTGCTCATTCTCACTGTTGAGCATATTCTTGTAAGTTTTGCCGCAGTATCTTTACTCACTATTATTCCTGTCAATAAGGTTGCAAGATTTTCGTAAACAAAGTTACAAATTTACATTACAGTCGTGATCTGCCAAAAGCTAACGAACTACGGTAGGGATTTTCATCTGATTTCTTGGACAAGGTAGAGTCAATTATGAGGAAGGTTGGTGAATATAATTTATAAATATCTGATGCTAAGATGCTTAGGTACGATGTACTGAAGTCGACTGTCGCTGTGAAAACGATGCATTTGCCATCCATCGACACGTTCATTAGCGAATACCAAAGTACACAAAAAATTGTACTTAAAATTGTGGAAGATTGAAATTGCAGGGGCGTTATTTTGCCAGTATCTATACAGAAACAGACTAAAATAGGCGAGATTGTAGATCCTAGGAAAACGACCTCAAAGGCGTACATAGTTTTTATGTAGAACCGTCAGTTCGCGGGTCCTACCCTGGATTGTTTATTGTGTCTCTCTGATTTTCCATATCTTTGTAGACATTCAATTTCTTATTCGTTGAAATACAGTTTTTGGGTCGCAACAGTTACCTCAGAATTTATATTCAGTTACCTCTGGATGTTTATTCTTCGACGTTTTCAATTTGATTTCTTCAATACGAGTAAGTTATAATAAAACTTAATTTTAACATTCCTATTGTAAATTGTTAGTTTTTAATTTGCTATTCTATTTGCTCTAATTGATTTTGTCATTCTTTTGTGATTGTTTCTCTGTTAATCCCCAAATTTAGTTCTACCGATGTGTTTATATTGACAATCTACGAACGTTTTCAGAAATTCGAAATTGAAAGTTTGCTGTTCAACTCCGAACTGGGCCGTTCCACGTAATGCAGTTTCTCCTATAAAGTTTCGAGTCCTGTTCTTGTCGCCGTTTTGTGAAGTATCTCTGTAGACGGAATTGGTTCGTGAGGAAATTCTAATTACGCCATATAAAACAGAGTGCATATTATCAGTCAGTGAATTGTTGAACGGTTGATAGTAGGCTTAAAGGGCGCAGTGATGCAGTTAATGGGAGTTCTCAAAGTCGTGTAGCAGGACTTGACGTTGCTGCTGGAATTTCCGAATAACGATATTTGGGGAGCGAAATTGCCAATTACTCATCTAATACGTCAGAGACAACGGTCTGAACTAATTCATTAATTTTCTGTTGATGTTTGATACTGTTCTCAAAACAGTAATTAGGCTGCCAGGACTCGCTAGTCGTGTGCTCCGGGACAGCTTGCAGCAATTACGCAAACAGAGGCAGCCATTAAAAGCGGATAGCGGGAGCGCCACTGTTTGATTAGTGGATATCTGCAGCGCTCTAATTATTATATAATTTACTTGCTCCTATCCAGATGAGTTTTCGTTTTGATTCAGCGTATTGTCATCAGTAAATTGTTCTACATCTACATACATATTCCGCAATCCACCGTAAAGTGCGTGGCGGAGGGTACACTGTACCACTACTAGGCATTTCCTTTCCTATTCCACTCCCAAATAGAACGAGGAAAAAAAGAATGCCTATACGCCTGCGTACGAGCCCTAATTTCTCTTATCTTGTCTTTGTGATCTTTACGCGAAATGTAAGTAGGCGACAGCAAGATCGTACTACACTCAGCTTCAAATTCCGGCCCCCTAAATTTCCTCAACAGAAATTTACGAAAAGAACGTCGTCTTTCCTCCAGCGATCCCCAATTGAGTTGCCGGAGCATTTCCGTGACACTCGCGCATTGGTCAAACCTACTAGTAACGGACCTAGCTGCTCGCCTCTGAACTGCTTCTATGTCTTCCTTTAAACTGATCTGCTGCGGGTCCCAAACACTTGAGCAATACTCAAGTCGTGGTCGTACAAGCGTTTTATACGCGGTCTCCTTTACAGGTGAAGTACATCTTCCCAAAATTCTCCCAATAAACCGAAGTCGGCTGTCCGCCTTACTCACAACTGTCCTTACATGTTCGTTCCATTTCATATCGCTCCGCAATGTTACGCCTAGATATTTCAACGACGCGACTGCTTCCAGAAGCTCACTACTAATGCTATATTCAAACATTATGGGATTGTTTTTTCTACTCATGCGCATCACCTTACATTTTTCTACATTGAGAGCTAGCTGCCATTCTTCGCACCAACTAGAAATTTTATCTAAGTCATCCTGTATGCTATTACAGTCAGTTACAGACGACACCCTCCCATTCACCACAGCATCACCAGCAAACATCCGCAAATTACAACTTACTCTGTCCATCAGATCATTTATATAGATAGAAAATAATAGCGGTCCTATCACACTCACCTGGGGCACGCCTGACGATACACTCTGATGAACACTCGCCGTCGAGAACAACGCACTGCGTTCTATTACTTAGGAAGTCTTCCAGCCAATCACAAATCTGTGAACCTATTCCATAAGATCGTATCTTCGTTAGCAGTCTGCAGTATGGCACCGCGTCGAACGCCTTTTTGAAGTCGAGTAAAACACAATCCGCCTGTTGCCCTTCATCCATGGCTCGCAAGATGTCATGTGAGAAAAGGGCAAGCTGAGTTTCACATGAACGATGTTTTCTAAACCCGTGCTGATTCATAGAAAGAAACTTTTCCGTTTCAAGGAAATTTACTATATTCGAACTGAGAATATGCTCCAAAAATTCTACATGAATCTGATGTCAACGATATTGGCTTGTAATTGTGTGGGTTAGTTGTCTTTCCTTTCTTATAAACGGGAGTCACCTGCGCTTTTTTCCAATCACTAGGAACTTTGCGCTGAATTAAAGATGCTACGTCTACATGGGATACTCTGCAAATCACATTTAAGTGCTGGCAAGGTTCGCGATACATGCGAGCTAAGTAGGGGGCCAAATCCGCAGAATAGTCTTTGTAAAACCGAACTGGTATTCCGTCCGTATCAGCAGAGTTTTTCGTATTTAGCTCTCTCAGCTGCTTCTCTACACCAGAAATACCTATTACTATGTCCTCCATTTCGGAATTAGTACGTTGATCGAATGATAGTACATTTGTGCGGTTCTCCTGCGTGAAAGATTTCTTAAAGGTTAAATTTAGAACTTTCTTCTGTTACTCTCCCGGAATGATCAACTAGTGACTGGACAGTGGGCTTTGATCCGCTTATCGATTTAACATAGGACCAGAATTTTTTAGGGTTCTCGGAAAGATTTTTGATAAGGTACGGCTGTGGTAATTATTGTGTGCTTCGTGAATAGATCTTTTTATAGACGCACGAATCTCTACTAACTTTTGCCTGTCATCATTTGCGTGTTCTTTTTTGAACCGAGAGTGCAACAGTCTTTGCTTTCTTAGCAGCTTTCTAACTTTATTATTATACGACGGTGGATCTTTTCCATCATTAATCGCCTTTACAGGCACATATTTCTCTAACCCTTTATTTATAATGCACTTAAATTTAGTCCACAATTCCTCTACATCCATAGTCCCGGAACTAAACGATGCCCATTTATTTTCTAAGCGCGATTCTAACATTTGCTTCTCGGCTCTTCCCAACAAAAACACGCTCCTAGCCTTCTTGATTGGTTTATGAACTTTGGCCACCATCGACGCTATGACGATATCATGATAACTAATTCCTGTCTCTACACAGAAAAATAAATAAATAACGCGCGTTTTGCCACATACAAGTTTACGTACAATACTAAAAAGAAAATAAATAAAAAAATAAAATACTGAACTCCGCTTCGAATGTGAAAATGGAGTACATAAAATTCTGTGCGTTTTTAGTAGCATTTGTACCATTTTGTTGTATCTCGACTGTTACGTTTCAGTGGCAGAACGCAGAAGATGCAACAGCTCCACCAAAGAGACTGCCTACATCATACTCGTGCGTCCTCTCCTGGAGTACTGTTGCCCAGGGTGGGACCCTCACTAGGCTAGACTGACGGAAGACATTGAGAAGGTTCAGAGAAGGACAGCAGGTTCTATCACGTTACAGGGGGGAAGGCGTCACGGAAATGTTGCACGAATGAGATGGAAATCATTAAAAGAATGGCGTTATGCGTTGCGGCGAGATCTATTTGCGAAATTTCAATCACCGACTTTTACTTCTGAATGTGAAAATATTTTTCTAGCACCCACCTACATAGGGAGACATGGCCCAGTAAAATAAGAGAAATCAGATCGAAAACGGAACGATTTAGGTGTTATTTTTTCCAGCGCGCTATTAAAGAATGGAACGGTAGAGAAAAGTTATGAAAGTGGTTAATGAACCCTCTGTCAGGCCCTTAAATGTGAACTGTGTAGATGTAGAACGGCGTCGCTTCCGGAGAGGAAAATATCGACGTATCTTGAGGCCCAGAAATCGACGGCTGCGTAGTTCCCTGCGAGTCATCGTGTTTAATAGTTCACTGCCAGCAGGCGCCACGACCCGCGCCTATGACGCTCACAAGCGAGGAACATCTTCCAACCTATGGTCTCTTTAGAAACGATTTAATGAATTAAATATTTGCTGCAAACCTGTAGGCTGAAAGGTGTTTAGAAATGGTCTGAAATTGTGTTTACAATTTGTGACGTTTCCAAATACTGGATGATTTCAGTACAGCACGATCATTTGGTGCACAGAAGGTATGCTGCCTCAAGAAATAATGCATAGTTTCTAAAAGTAATAATTGTCTGAATTGGAAACAACACAGCGTGAGGAGGGCGAACCAAAGGTTGCGTGTCATTGGAAGAACGTTTGGAAGATGCAACAGTTTCACTAAAAAACAAAATAACAGAAGCAGACAACACAAAACCATAACATCCACACCAAAACCATAACATCCACACACAGTGCACACCAAATTAACAAACAGAGAACAACAAATGGCACATGATGACATATAATAACAAACCCACACACAGAATAGGAAACACATTAAAAAGACAAGGATTGAATATACTGAACAAACAATATAATACAAAACCAAATCACCAAAAAATCAGGCAACATTGACATCTATAACCAATCTGGCATCTACCAGTTAACATGCCACTGTTGCCAGGCTGTATATGTGGGACAAACGTGCAGGAACTTCAGGACCAGATACACTGAGCATTTAAGAGCACTGAAAAACAACAGTTCCCACTCCACCTTCGCAGACCACCTAATATCAGAAAATCACCACCCTACAAACATAGAGAAAGACCTAAAAGTAATTAAGACTAGCAATAGCTTATACCATTGACAATAGAAGAGAACTATCACAGACAAAACGCAATAGCACAAGGAAAAACTGTACTCAATGAGTACACTTCACTCTGCAACAAAACACTATTTACCACAATAGAGGAGATGTACAAATAGTCTCCATACTAGTATCCTAATCACTCACTCCTATCCCTAACTCTCTCTCTCTCTCTCTCTGTCAGACACACACACAAAATGTCCACATAAAACTCTACTAACACACATCACAACCATTTCAGAAACGTACAACATAACCATACAGAAAAACGCAACACACACAAAAAACACAGATGTACATGCATATGCGAAATGTAAACAAAAAGAAAACAAATCCACAGTACTGTTTCACCGCAACATTCTCCATCAACAGACGAATATAACAGGACAATAACAGTAAACACTCGTATTTCGCGCGCAACTCTTCAAAACAAAACACCCAGAGAACAAATGAACAGCTTTCAGCCGTATTCATACGCCGAATATTACTACTGGCGTAATGTATTCCACGAACAAAACGTGGAAAACAAATAATATCCATATTGCAAGAAACAACATAAAAAAGACTCTAAAGAGAAGGAAAAGAATCGTAAGTACTAAACAGAAATGACGCGTTTTTCTCGAACCGAAAATTAGAAAGTAAGAAACTTAAACTGGTTGTTATGTTTGCAGATGACAAGTTTGTAAATACTATTACCACAACAACAAATAAGTAGGCTACTTAATGATTTTTACGTAGCCTAATGTAAAAAGGTATGTAAAAAATGTGATACTCGTATATCTAGGCGTAATTTCACTAAACTGTAATAGCAAAATTCAAAACGAATGAACCTACAAAAATATTTTAGATGTACCTGAAAAGACTATTGTACAGTAACTATAATTTTTTAGAACAAAAATAAACCACCCACTGATGATAGCTCAAAATGTACTGAAACATGTTTGGGAAAAATAATTAAAATCAGGTGTCTTCCATACGGCGGAAAATCCTCACCATTAATACAAGCAAGCACGGAAGAAAGAAGAGCAGCAACATCAAAAGAAACTGGCTACTCTACACTTGTCGGTCCTGTTTTGGAAAATTGTTGCGTATTAAAGGATCCTCATCACGTGGGACTAACGGACGACGTAGAAACAGTTCGGTAAAGAGCAATTTCTTTCGTATTATAGGGATTACAGGGGACCAAGTGTCACGGAAATGATGCACGATGAGCTACATCTACATACGTACTCCGCAATCCACCCGAAGGTGCGCCGCGGAGGGTACCTAGTATCATTACAAGTCGCTTGCTTTCCTGTTACCACTACCTCTTAGAGGAATTTATTAGACTGTATGAAACGCATCCCTGCTTGTGGAACATTAAATGTAAATGATAGAAATAAGAGACTCGCTGCATATGACATACTGCTCGCGAAATATAAACATTTAAATCAAAGGAGTAACGAGAGACAGAAGATTAAAATACGTATCTTCATTCATCCAGAGATAGTTATGCCAATCATGAATATATAGTTAATGTTTTACCCTGTTACATGACACTTCTGGGCAATGTAGGACACGTATTTGACCGATTTCGTATTTAATCTACCTTACTACGAATGTTTGGAGAGAAAATGAAACCTCACATTATAGATATTTCCAAAACACGCTTTTTAAGACAAAGTTTGTTGAGGTAAAGTACTTAGAAGTGACATTTACATAATATAAAATTTAACCGTGAATACGATTTTTGTTGTTTTAACCACTCTTTACACCAAGTTTTATGTTTTTTTCTTTTCTGTTTTTATTTTTTTATTTTATTTTATTTTTTCAACACGAGCATAAAAGCTGCCACAGTCAGCACATCGTCGCCTGATCTCGATATTTCCTGATGTAAACAAACCGTTGCTTGTACAAACATGCTTGCGTCGTGTAGGTGCGTGAGCAATATGTGCGTGCTTGAGAAAGCATAATGTTACGTGTGTGGCCGCCTTTACAGAATCGCATTATCCCCATCCTGGCTGATGAAGACCTGCTGTAACGTACGATTTTTATACAGGATGGCGCTCCACCCCATATTGCTAGACACGTGAAAGATCTGTTGCGCGCGTCGTTTGGTGATGATCGTGTGCTCAGCCGCCACCTTCGTCATGCTTGATCTCCCAGGTCCCCAGACCTCAGTCCGTGAGATTATTGGCTTTGGGGTTACCTGAAGTCGCAAGTGTATCGTGATCGACCGACATCTCTAGGGATGCTGAGAAACAACATCCGGCGCCAATGCCTCACCATAACTCCGGACATGCTTTACGGTGCTGTTCACAACATTATTCCACGACTACAGCTATTGTTGAGGAATGACGGTGAACATATTGAGCATTTCCTGTAAAGAACATCATCTTTGCTTTGTCTTAATTTGTTATAATAATTATGACTTTTCTGATCATTTGAAGCGCCAACTGTCGGAAATTTTTTGAACTTTTTTTCTTTTTTTTGTTCTAATAAAACCCCATGTCATTCCAAGTATGTGTGTCAATTTTTAGCTCTCTATCTACATTATTCCGTGATTTATAAAGTTTTCGAATTTATACTGACTTTTCATCACCCGGTATATAGGTAGAAAATAACAGAGATTAGGGCAAGCTGGGTTTTGCACGATTGATGCTTCCTAAGGGCGTGCTGATGCATGGGCTGAAGCTTTTTCGTATCAAGAAAATTTACTGTATGTTCGTTCCATTTTAAATCACTCCTAATGTCTAATCCTAGATAATTTATGGAATTAACTGTTTCCAGTCGCTGACCTACTATAGTGTAGCTGATTGATAAAGGATCTTTCTTTCTATGTATTCGTACATTACTCTTATCTACATTGGGACTGAGTTGTCATTCCCTGCCCCATGAGTCAATTCGAGCCGGCCGCGGTGGCCGAGGGGACTGAGGCGCGCCAGTCACGGTCTGCACGGCCACTACGGTCGGGGGTTCGAACCCCCCTCGGGCATGGGTATTTGTGCCGTCCTTAGTATTAGCTAGTTCATAAGTAGTTTGTAAGTTTAGGGACTGTTGACCCCGTAGTTAAGTCCCATAAGCTATACAAACATTTGACCATTTGAGTCAATTCGATGCAGATCCTCCTGCATTTCAATACAATTTTCCATTGTTGCAGCCTCTCTATACATCACAGTATCATTCGCAAAAAGCTTCAGTGAACTTCCGATTTATCCGCAAGGTCATTTATATATATCGTGAACTGCAACGGACCCACGACACTCCCCTGTGGCACACTGACATAACTCCTACTTGGGAAGACTTCTCGCCATTGAGAATGCTGCATTCTGTTATGTAGGAACTCCTCTAACCAATCACACAGTTGGTCTGATAGACCATATGCTCTTACTTTGTTCGATAAATGACTGAGGGGTACTGTATCAAACGCCACGTGGTTAGACATTGAGGTCAGCTGTGATTATCGCGGGCGTGGTCCGTGTAGCGTCGGTCGGGTCGAATGTAAACATCAGGGGAAGAGATGCAGAGTTCCATTACATGTACCCCACCCGCTTGTTCGGAACGGTATCACACAGTGGGAGATTACTGATTGGTCTTGTTGCTTTTTGGAAAAGTTAAGTTCTTGTTATATGATTTCTGAATATACAGAGTGTTACAAAAAGGTACGGTCAAACTTTCAGGAAACATTCCTCATACACAAAGAAAGGAAATATGTTATGTGGACATGTGTCCGGAAACGCTTAATTTCCATGTTAGAGCTCATTTTAGTATTTCGCTCACTGGAGCACGTTATCATGATTTCATTCGGGATACTCTACCATTGCTGCTAGAACATGTGCCTTTACATGTACGACACAACATATGGTTCATGCACGATGGAGCTCCTGCACATTTTAGTCGACGTGTTCGTACGCTTCTCAACAACAGATTCGGTGACCGATGGATTGGTAGAGGTGGACCAATTCCATGGCCTCCACGTTCTCCTGACCTCAACCCTCTTGACTGTCATTTATGGGGGCATCTGAAAGCTCTTGTCTGCGCAAGTCCGGTACCAAATGTAGAGACTCTTCGTGCTCGTATTGTGGACGGCTGTGATACAATACGCCATTCTCCAGGGCTGCATCAGCGCATCAGGGATTCCATGCGACGGAGGGTGGATGCTTGTATCCTCGCTAACGGAGGACATTTTGAACATTTCCTGTAACAAAGTGTTTGAAGTCACGCTGGTACGTTCTGTTGCTGTGTGTTTCCCTACCATGATTAATGTGATTTGAAGAGAAGTAATAAAATGAGCTCTAACATGGAAATTAAGCATTTCCGGACACATGTCCACATAACATATTTTCTTTCTTTGTGTGTGAGGAAAGTTTCGTGAAAGATTGGCCGTACCTTTTTGTAACAACCTGGATTCAGAAATAAGACAAGTAGTACTGATTTATATTTTATTGTATATGTCGACGATAAACCGTTATTAGTATTTCTATAGCAATTATTACTTACGAAATATTTTAGAAAATTAAATCAATTGGATCATTCACACGAATTTACTTTCTGTAATTCATGCGCGACTGGTGCAGCGCCGGCCGCGGTGGCCTCGGGGACTGAGGCGCTCCAGTCACAGTCTGCGCGGACACTACGGTCGGGGGTTCGAATCCCCCCTCGGGCATGGATATTTGTGTCGTCCTTAGTATTAGCTAGTTCATAAGTAGTTTGTAAGTTTAGGGACTGATGACCCCGTAGTTAAATCTCATAAACTCTACAAACATTTGGACCGACTAGACGCACCATACAATGGTCGAGTGACTATGTTTACTTGTTGGACCCAAGTAAATAATAGGCATGCCGGAAGTTGCTCCTATACGAAAGGATAGAGTCCTTCCTCGGACATGGATCTCTCTCTCTCTCTCTCTCTCTCTCTCTCTCTCTCTCTCTCTCTGTGTGTGTGTGTGTGTGTGGTTGTTGTTCTTAGGATAAGTTAGTTCACTTTAAGTAGTTTGTAAGACTAGCGAAAATCATGTATTAAAATTTCCACTTGTCAACCGGTTTCGACGGGCCTTCCCGCCATCATCAGAGATCATCAATAAATGCACCTTTATCGGTAATGCCCACGAACACTAATAATCCTACACATGTCGACGGGGTGTTAATCCCTAATCATCTCTCCTTTTCACTAAATATCCCATTGTACGAATACATTCTACCGTGGTGTTTACATCCTGTGCGAATCCTGCGCAAGAAGTCATTATTGCGCATCTACAGTGAAGTTGCACCACTTGTATCTGTACAGCGTATTGTGGGTTTGTCAGATGGCTAGTCTGTTAATTGCTCGATAAACTTTGTACTGCATCCCCCGTGACACAGCCCGCTATAGACCAATGCCCGGCCGACGTGCTGCAGCCACGCCAAATCAACACAACCGCGAGCGCTCGTGTCCAAGTGATGGTGAGCCTTGCTAAACTGACCAATGGGTGGCGAGCATCGGTCATGACGTCGCAAGCAATTACCATTATAATACAGATACGGTACAAATGCGTTGTAAAAATGTTGAACGAAATATTAATTATCGTCTCCAGTTGATCGTTAAGAACTTTTTGTTTTTGGAATTTTAATGTTTATATCTGCAGATATTCTAAAATGTATTATTTCTTTCCTCTGGGAGCTTTCTACAAGATTATGACCATTAACAATATTTGCATCTTAATTTATATATTAATGCGCTACCTTTTGAGTAAAGACATTATGTCGATATAAAGAATCTACATCTACATCTACATACATACTACGCAATCCAGCGTAAGGTGCGTGGCGGAGGGTACACTGTACCACTACTGGGTATTTTCTTTCCTGTACCACTCCCAAATAGAACAAGGAAAAAAAAAAAAAAAAAAAAAAAAAAAAAAAAGAATGCCTGCATGCCTCAGTGCGAGCCCTAATTTCTCTTATCTTGTCTTTGTGATCACTACGCGAAATGTAAGTAGGTTGCAGCAACTTGGTACTACACCCAGCTTCAAATTACTGCCCTCTAAATTTCCTTAACAGAAATTCACGAAAGGAACGTCATCTTTCCTCCAGCGATCCCCAGTTGAGTTGCTGTAGCATTTCCGTGACACTCGCGCATTGGTCGAACCTACCAGTAACAAACCTAGCTGCTCCCTTCTGAACTGCTTCTATGTGTTCTTTTAAACTAATCTGCTGCGGGTCCCAAACACTTGAGCAATATTCAAGACGAGGTAGTACAGCCGGCCGCGGTGGCCGAGGTGACTGAGGCGCTTCAGTCACGGTCAGCACGGCTACTACGGTCGGGGGTTCGAATCTCCCCTCGGGCATGGATATTTGTGCCGTCCTAGTTCGTAAGTAGTTCATAAGTAGTTTGTAAGTTTAGGGACTGATGACCCCGTAGTTAAATCTCATAAACTCTACAAACATTTGGACCGACTAGACGCACCATACAATGGTCGAGTGACTATGTTTACTTGTTGGACCCAAGTAAATAATAGGCATGCCGGAAGTTGCTCCTATACGAAAGGATAGAGTCCTTCCTCGGACATGGATCTCTCTCTCTCTCTCTCTCTCTCTCTCTCTGTGTGTGTGTGTGTGTGTGTGTGTGTGTGTGTGTGTGTGTGTGTGTGGTTGTTGTTCTTAGGATAAGTTAGTTCACTTTAAGTAGTTTGTAAGACTAGCGAAAATCATGTATTAAAATTTCCACTTGTCAACCGGTTTCGACGGGCCTTCCCGCCATCATCAGAGATCATCAATAAATGCACCTTTATCGGTAATGCCCACGAACACTAATAATCCTACACATGTCGACGGGGTGTTAATCCCTAATCATCTCTCCTTTTCACTAAATATCCCATTGTACGAATACATTCTACCGTGGTGTTTACATCCTGTGCGAATCCTGCGCAAGAAGTCATTATTGCGCATCTACAGTGAAGTTGCACCACTTGTATCTGTACAGCGTATTGTGGGTTTGTCAGATGGCTAGTCTGTTAATTGCTCGATAAACTTTGTACTGCATCCCCCGTGACACAGCCCGCTATAGACCAATGCCCGGCCGACGTGCTGCAGCCACGCCAAATCAACACAACCGCGAGCGCTCGTGTCCAAGTGATGGTGAGCCTTGCTAAACTGACCAATGGGTGGCGAGCATCGGTCATGACGTCGCAAGCAATTACCATTATAATACAGATACGGTACAAATGCGTTGTAAAAATGTTGAACGAAATATTAATTATCGTCTCCAGTTGATCGTTAAGAACTTTTTGTTTTTGGAATTTTAATGTTTATATCTGCAGATATTCTAAAATGTATTATTTCTTTCCTCTGGGAGCTTTCTACAAGATTATGACCATTAACAATATTTGCATCTTAATTTATATATTAATGCGCTACCTTTTGAGTAAAGACATTATGTCGATATAAAGAATCTACATCTACATCTACATACATACTACGCAATCCAGCGTAAGGTGCGTGGCGGAGGGTACACTGTACCACTACTGGGTATTTTCTTTCCTGTACCACTCCCAAATAGAACAAGGAAAAAAAAAAAAAAAAAAAAAAAAGAATGCCTGCATGCCTCAGTGCGAGCCCTAATTTCTCTTATCTTGTCTTTGTGATCACTACGTGAAATGTAAGTAGGTTGCAGCAACTTGGTACTACACCCAGCTTCAAATTACTGCCCTCTAAATTTCCTTAACAGAAATTCACGAAAGGAACGTCATCTTTCCTCCAGCGATCCCCAGTTGAGTTGCTGTAGCATTTCCGTGACACTCGCGCATTGGTCGAACCTACCAGTAACAAACCTAGCTGCTCCCTTCTGAACTGCTTCTATGTGTTCTTTTAAACTAATCTGCTGCGGGTCCCAAACACTTGAGCAATATTCAAGACGAGGTAGTACAGCCGGCCGCGGTGGCCGAGGTGACTGAGGCGCTTCAGTCACGGTCAGCACGGCTACTACGGTCGGGGGTTCGAATCTCCCCTCGGGCATGGATATTTGTGCCGTCCTAGTTCGTAAGTAGTTCATAAGTAGTTTGTAAGTTTAGGGACTGATGACCCCGTAGTTAAATCTCATAAACTCTACAAACATTTGGACCGACTAGACGCACCATACAATGGTCGAGTGACTATGTTTACTTGTTGGACCCAAGTAAATAATAGGCATGCCGGAAGTTGCTCCTATACGAAAGGATAGAGTCCTTCCTCGGACATGGATCTCTCTCTCTCTCTCTCTCTCTCTGTGTGTGTGTGTGTGTGTGTGTGTGTGTGTGTGTGTGTGTGTGTGTGTGTGGTTGTTGTTCTTAGGATAAGTTAGTTCACTTTAAGTAGTTTGTAAGACTAGCGAAAATCATGTATTAAAATTTCCACTTGTCAACCGGTTTCGACGGGCCTTCCCGCCATCATCAGAGATCATCAATAAATGCACCTTTATCGGTAATGCCCACGAACACTAATAATCCTACACATGTCGACGGGGTGTTAATCCCTAATCATCTCTCCTTTTCACTAAATATCCCATTGTACGAATACATTCTACCGTGGTGTTTACATCCTGTGCGAATCCTGCGCAAGAAGTCATTATTGCGCATCTACAGTGAAGTTGCACCACTTGTATCTGTACAGCGTATTGTGGGTTTGTCAGATGGCTAGTCTGTTAATTGCTCGATAAACTTTGTACTGCATCCCCCGTGACACAGCCCGCTATAGACCAATGCCCGGCCGACGTGCTGCAGCCACGCCAAATCAACACAACCGCGAGCGCTCGTGTCCAAGTGATGGTGAGCCTTGCTAAACTGACCAATGGGTGGCGAGCATCGGTCATGACGTCGCAAGCAATTACCATTATAATACAGATACGGTACAAATGCGTTGTAAAAATGTTGAACGAAATATTAATTATCGTCTCCAGTTGATCGTTAAGAACTTTTTGTTTTTGGAATTTTAATGTTTATATCTGCAGATATTCTAAAATGTATTATTTCTTTCCTCTGGGAGCTTTCTACAAGATTATGACCATTAACAATATTTGCATCTTAATTTATATATTAATGCGCTACCTTTTGAGTAAAGACATTATGTCGATATAAAGAATCTACATCTACATCTACATATATACTACGCAATCCAGCGTTAGGTGCGTGGCGGAGGGTACACTGTACCACTACTGGGTATTTTCTTTCCTGTACCACTCCCAAATAGAACAAGGAAAAAAAAAAAAAAAAAAAAAAAAAAAGAATGCCTGCATGCCTCAGTGCGAGCCCTAATTTCTCTTATCTTGTCTTTGTGATCACTACGCGAAATGTAAGTAGGTTGCAGCAACTTGGTACTACACCCAGCTTCAAATTACTGCCCTCTAAATTTCCTTAACAGAAATTCACGAAAGGAACGTCATCTTTCCTCCAGCGATCCCCAGTTGAGTTGCTGTAGCATTTCCGTGACACTCGCGCATTGGTCGAACCTACCAGTAACAAACCTAGCTGCTCCCTTCTGAACTGCTTCTATGTGTTCTTTTAAACTAATCTGCTGCGGGTCCCAAACACTTGAGCAATATTCAAGACGAGGTAGTACAGCCGGCCGCGGTGGCCGAGGTGACTGAGGCGCTTCAGTCACGGTCAGCACGGCTACTACGGTCGGGGGTTCGAATCTCCCCTCGGGCATGGATATTTGTGCCGTCCTAGTTCGTAAGTAGTTCATAAGTAGTTTGTAAGTTTAGGGACTGATGACCCCGTATTTAAGTCCCATAAGCTTAACAAACATTTGAACTTTTTTTTTTTTTTTTTTTTTTTTTTTTTTTTTTTGAGGTAGTACAAGCGTTCTGTACGCGGTCTCCTTTGCAGATGAAGTACATCGTCCCAAAATTTTCCCAGTAAACCGAAGTCGGCAGTCCGCCTTACTCACAATTGTCCTTACATGTTCGTTCCATTTTATATTGCTCTGCAATGTTACGCCTTGATATTTCAACGAAGCGTCTGTGTCAAGAAGCTCACTACTAATGCTGTATTCGAACATTATGGGATTGTTTCTCCTACTCATGCGCATCACCTTACATTTTTCTACATTGAGAGCTAGATGCCATTCTTCGCACCAAGTAGAAATTTTGTTTAAGACATCCTGTATGCTATTACAGTCAGTTAAAGACGACACCCTCCCATACACCACAGCATCATCAGTAAACAGCCGCAAATTACAAATTACTGTGTCCATCAGATCATTTATATGGATAGAAAATAATAGCGGTCCTATCACACTCACCTGGGGCACACCCTAGTGCTAAATCGTTTCATTGTCATAGCGACGTAATTGTCATAAGAGGATATTTGCTAATCATTTGGTGATCGTCCTGTACGCCATCAGTTGATAGGCCCTTACGGACCCACTTCCTCAAATGCAATGCACATTTTGTAAGTATTACGCCACGTCCAACTATAATAATTATAATGCTGTTTAACGTGATTACCAAATCAAGCGTCACATGTCGATGGCGCATTCGCGAAGTGGAAATGAGGTGTGCGCGGTTCGCAGTGCCCGCGGCACATCTCTGATACGTGAAGATGTCGGCACTTAGAGGGAAACGTGCAGTTGTACCCAGAGGAGCCGGCCGCAGTTGCTAATCGCTCGACATTTCAGTAGGAGCGAGGCCACAGCTGGACAGTGCTGGCAGAGGTGGCCGGGCGGTCGTCACGGGGGCACTCCGAGCCCCGCGGCCATCACTGGAGCGCCGTGCTTAAGTGGCCGCAACTACCGGTAATAGCAGCCAGCTGGCGGCGCCCTCCACAACCAGTGCTGCCATTTGGCTCGTTATCTCATTAACTGGAGCAGTATTGTCGCGGCAATGACCGCTGCTTACGATTCAGCACCAGCGACCAGCGAAGAGGTGTCTGGGAGGGCTCGTCCGAACTGGGCAACTTCTACCTGTTGGTGATAAATATAAGACTCGAACTGGGCAACTGTCTCCAAAGTGCCCCCTGAGTGGCACCACAGAGTAACATATACAGAGAAGCCCCCCCCCCCCCCCCTAAACCACTGTCCTACGCTCCCCTCGTAAGATGCTAGCAGGTGTCAGGCGGTTCCCTGACTTAGTACCGGTAGACCACAGTAGAGGCGCTTCTGAGGGTGCCTCTCGTAAAGCTCTGTATACAGCTTTAGCCTCTCGCGCGTCAGAGGGTAGCGTGGAGGGGAGGCTGAGGGGAGAGCTCGTGCCGCCTGCCACGAGGCCACGGCTGTGTTCGGTGTGCTGGCGTTTGAGGGGAGGTGGTGGTGCGGTCAACTTGCAAAATGCTTCCAAATCTAAACTTAACAAGTGCGCAACCTGTGCCCCTATTTGTAGATTTCCGAAGGAATAATATCAATACTGGGCCAAGGAACAAGGTATAAACAACAAACAAATTGTATACAAATACAAAGATTTTATTACAAACTTCACATGCAATAATATTTGCAGAAAACAAATTCATTTAGTCTGGCTTATATTCTGCTCACGGCTGCTTGGTATGAAACGCACTTTACAAAGTCTAATTTGCAAATTTCACCATTCCTCAGTAATTCTAATTTCTGTTGCAGGAAAGCGTGCCTCTTCCTGGTTTTACTGTTCGTTTTGGATGGTGATATTATTTTTAGCTGAGTATCAGTTTAATTTCACAAACTGAAAGACATTAGGGTGATGAGATTCACATGAAGCATTGAATCAGGAATGAAAGCTTTCGCAAGCGTTAGTCGTCCTCCACAAGGAAGAGCAATCTGCTGCCCATATGTGTGGAGGAAAGACTGCATCTTCTTCAACAATATAGGTTTCAGTTAAGAAATCCGCAAATTTTGTGATGTTGTCGTCTTGTGGTTGTTCCGAACGCGAAAATATCTGTTCGCTGCTTAATGTAAATAACAGCACACCGCGAAGGTTTACCGCAGTATCGCCATCTACGTTCTTCCGTTGCTATAACTCTTCTGTAAGGTTTGAACTTATAACCGTCACAGATCAAATGTGTATTACTACGATCACTAATAACAGGTTGCAAATCGCGACTTTCTGCCGTATTGTTCGCTTCCTTAACTAAACTAAGTACAAAACGAGACACTGTGGTTCTACACAGATGTCAACGAGCTGGCGTCATTCACAGGACTGACGATTTCAGTGAGGGTCAGGAATGCCTTGGGTCGGACCGTCCTGCTACCTGCTAGCAGAAGTTGGCCAGTTCGAGAGTAGGATTAACTGTCCTTTCCAGAGTACCCTTCTAATGGGCACTAAAAGCTGCCCAGTTCGGGTCTGCCCATCTGGAAGCGTCCCGGTCAACGCTCAAATGT
Organism: Locusta migratoria; assembly: GCA_026315105.1. Classification (NCBI taxonomy): domain Eukaryota; kingdom Metazoa; phylum Arthropoda; class Insecta; order Orthoptera; family Acrididae; genus Locusta; species Locusta migratoria. Next base: position 36,624,969 of record CM048747.1, read on the forward strand.
CAACTTGACTGACGCCCGGCGTACGGCTCATGGGGAAGGAATGGAGGTGAGGGATCAACGTCCCGTCGATATCGTGGTCATTAGAGGCGGAGCACACGCTCAGAGAGTTTTTGTCAGCGATCGGGAAGGGAATCGGTCTTGCTATTTCAAAGGAACCAACCCGGAATTTGCCTGGAGTGATTCAGGGAAAGCACGGAAAAGCAATATCTGGATGGCGCATACGGATTTGAACCACAATCCTCCCGAATGCGAGTCCAGTGTGTTGCCACTATGGCACCTCGCTCGGCAACCATGTACCTGTAAAGATTCTCCGTGTGATCGTATGTGGTGATGTGGTATTGTGTAGAACGCATTTCAGAAGCACGAAAATACGTGTTGAACTGTATCTATCATTTGCATGGTGATGTGGTATTGTGTAGAATGCCTTTAATAAATACGTGTTAAACTGTATCTACCATTAGTAAGATTCTGTCGTAGTCTGAAGATTGGTTTGCTGCAGTTCTCCTGTATATCCTGTGCAAGCCTCTTCATCTGCTATTCTCGCCATTGCTACTCTGCATTTTATATCCTCCTTGTTCTGACATAATAAGTTATTGTGCTGGATTTCCTCAGCAGCGCGTTCTTTAATTACATCCCATTCCATTACCATTGTTGTGCTCATATTCTCGTTTCAATCCGCAGTGGAGTAGCCGAGCGGTCTAAGGCGCCTCGCTACGGAGCACGCGGTTGCTCGCTGTCGGAGGTTCGAGTTCTCCCTGGGGCATGGGTGTGTGTGTTTTTTTAATCAAATGTTGTGAATCTAAGGGACGTAACTTCTTTGGTTATCAGTCCCTACGCTTACAACCTAAGCCAGAGGAAGGACTCGAACCTCCAACGCCGAGCAACCACGCTCTCGGTAGCAAGGCGCCTGAAAGCGCTCGGCCACACCACCGGAACGGTTTATTTTAGTTGAAGTATACGGGAAAAAATCAATAATTATCTACATAAAAAGGTAAATTGTCTGTAGTTTCTGATTCTTCTTTCCGATACCAAACTAATTCAGGATATAGGCTACTGAATGAAAAGGCTGTAAGCCTCCACTGACATTACATATGATAAAAAAAGGTTTCAGTTTGTGACAAATGTTTAGCCAAGATTTTGTAACGTAGGGGGTTCTTCCTGTTAGGCAGACTGAGTAAGAAAGAGAGATACTCTTTTTTCTGGCTTCCAGAAGGGATACTAATGATACCTTAAACATCCCTAACTTCATACTACCTACCGCCCCTCTGACTTACGTTCTGAAATCCCCACCTTCTTGTTGTTTGCTAAAAATGGGCACGACCTGTACTCCCTTCACTACAAACACACGTGGGCGATGCAAAATAAGTACTTGGTTAGGAAATGTTATTTTGTAACAATCCCGTCCTCTCGAGTGCTGTTGGTGAACAGGAGGTAATATTTTGCAATTCAAAAGTTATGCAACGTGCAACGTCTGTCATCCAAAGTCCGCACGTAAGTGTATCTTGCAGCGCCGAATGTCTTGCGAATTTGCATCCGTTGCGATTTGTGTAACAGGACGTGATGCAAGAGTTTGTGACACTTGCCTGGAGAGCGAACGTGTTGACATTTTCCCGGAGCCCAGGACACTGCAGGCTGAGTATGAAAGACAGGTACTATTTTTCTGGCTTCCAGACGGGGCACGAATGAAATATTAAACATCTCTATCTTCATACTACGTACCGCTCATCACCAAGAGGGTGTTCCCCAAGCAGGACAAGCCGGCGTTTCCGCCTCATGTGCCGCTGGAAGCGTCCTCAGTCGGCTGTACACACGACTACGCCGGGCTCTGAACGGCTCTGCGTTGCTACTTTTTCACGTCGCCCCGCCACCACTTGCAAGTGAACGAACATTTCGTCAGAAATAAATGTTAGTATGAGACATGTTCTTGTTGTGATCTTCAGTCCGCAAACTGGTTTGATACAGCTCTCCATGCTGTCCTGTCCTGTGCAAGTCTCTTCATCTGAGAATACGTTCGGCAACCTACATTCTTTTGAATCTGCTTACTGTATTCGTCCCTCGGTTCCCTTTACGATTTTTACCTCACACACTTCCTCCTAAAGTTGACGATTCCTTGATGTCTCAGAATGTGTCCAACCAATCTATCCCTTCTCTTAGTCAGGATATGCCGGAAACTCCTTTTCTCCCCGATTCGGTTAAGCACCTCCTCATTAGTCACGAGATCTATCCATCATTCGCCTATAGCACCACATTTCAAAAGCTTCTATCATCTTTTTGTCTGAACTCCTTATCATCCACGTTTCACTCCCATACAATGCTACTCTCCAGACAAATGCTTTCAGAAAGGACTTCCTAAATTAATATTGGATGTTAACAAGTTTCGTTTCTTTAGAAACGCTTTTCTCCCCATAGCCATTCTGCATTTTATAGCTTCTTTACTTCGGCCATCAGAAGTTATTTTGCTACCCAAATAACAAAACTAATCTACAACTTTTATTGTCTCATTACCTAATCTAATTCCTTCAGCATCGCCTGATTTTTTGACATTGCATTCCATTACCTTCGTTTTACTCTTGTTAATGTTCACCTTATATCTTCCTTTCGAGACACTGTCCATTCCATTCAATTGCTCTTCCAGATCTTTGCAGTCTCTGACAAAATAACTATGTCATCGGCAAACCGCAAACTTTTTATTTCTTCTCCCTGAACTCTAATTCCCTCTCCAAATTTCTCCTTCCATTCCTTCACTGCTTGCTCAATGTAAAGATTGAAGAACATTGGGGAAAGGCTACAAGCCTATCTTACTCCCTTCCCAACCTCTGCGTCCCTTTCTTGCTCTTCGACTCTAATAACCATGAAAATTTACCACCACCATAACGATTTGCCTTCCTGCTTATATGAGGCTCCTTCTTGTAATTTCAACACCGTGGTTGCCTTTCACTTGAATTTTCTGACTAAAAATCTACTCGCAGACTTCTTGAAGGAGAAGCAGTGGCACAGATACCTGACAGTATGCCACTGCCTGTTTTCTTGGAGCTTTCTGATTGTACTGAGCAGAACTTTATTGTATTGCCTAATTTATGTTTATACAGTCAACAGGCAGAGAAATTGATATCCAAAGGTTGTTTGCCAGTTGTTTCGATTCAGTTTTCGTGGAAACCTTGCAACTTGTTTCTCCCTGTTTGAATTTATGCCAAGTTCGAAGTAAAAATGGTTTTGTTTGACGGTAATACGAACTACACATTATCTTTGTCATCTTTCTGTGTACTAAAGTCTCGTACACAGTCAGTCTTTCAATGATTTGGGATCTAAGAGTAAACATTTCAAGTATGCATTTAATTTTTTTTAATTGAAATTTTCGGGTGGTTGTTAACAAAGAGATCAAAGTAACATGATAGTGGGATTAGTAATAACAAATCGCTCAGACATACTAACATATCTGTACAGGATGCCTAATATATTCTTATATGCTACGCGAATGTGTCTTTATATGCTTAGTGTTGTAAATAAAATGCTTTTTAAGAGGTATAACTGGAAACAATCATCATGATATGGTAGCAGATAACTAAACGTCTTAATAAGTTTTCAAATATTTTCACTATGAGAATACATCTTTGGTTTCAGAAGAAAAACTCAACGAATTAATCTGTTGTTAGATGAAGTTACTATACTGATATTTAGATTGCAAAGGGTTGTGCAGTTTCACTGATTCTTCTGTTGTGTTGACAGTGTGGATTTTTTTCCCTGTTAGAACATATACGCCTACTGCGCGATAAGGTCCGCAGCAAAATCAGTGTCGTAGACTTCTGTTTCAAAAAATGTTCAAATGTTTGTAAATTTATGTGACCTAACTGCAGAGGTCATCGTTCCCTAAACTTACAAACTACTTAAACTAACTTATGCCAATAATATGCCAAGAATAACACACAACCATGCCCGAGGGAGGACTCGAACCTGGCAGAAGCTCACTGGCAGATCGCAATTCAAGACCTTATCTTCGAATTAGCATTACTGGAAAAGTGCTATCAGACATAGATCATTTAATGAAACAAGTAATATTCATTGACAGTCTGTGTTTTTATATTTAATGTTTAAATAAAATGGTAATGAAATATAGTAGATCTGTCAATTTAAATTTCGTCCTAAAACGGCAATTATCATAAGGCTGTTAATAGTCGTACCAATACCATGTCTCATACTTGCCTGTCCCCCGAACTTTGTGTCAACAAAATGTTAGGAGAGGTTATGAATTTCAGTCAGTTGTGATTATGTTGAGTTATATTGTCAGTTCTCATTAGCACAACGGCCTTAAAAATTATTTGCCACGAAACGCGTTAAGGAGCCGCCCTGAAGCGATACACAGTAGTTGCTCACTGAAGTGGTGGGAGCGCCAGCCAGCTCGCATCAGCGGCTGTGTTCAACTCAAATTTTTGTAGATCTGTGGGACTTGACTTCTCTGGATATTAGTCCCTAGGTTTACAAACTATTTAAACTGAATTAAAATAACCTAAGGACAACACACACACACACACACACACACACACGCACGCACGCACACACACACACGCACCCCTGTCTGGGGGAGGACTCGAACGTCCGACGGTGAGCAACCGCGCGTGCTGCAGCAAGGCGCCTAGAGTGCTCCGTCACTCCAACGCGGCTATGCTGAACTGCTTGACTTGTTAGTAAATAAATAAATTTCATGTGGCTCGTTGGCCTGGTGCAAGTCTTTCAATTGGCAAGTGTGGCAAATGTCCGGCGTGGCAAGCGTTCGGCGTGGCAAGTGTCCGGACGCCGTCGCTGGGCCCGACGGACTTGTTAGTGCGCCTGTACCTGTGAAAAGCCGGTTAGCCCGGCAACAGCCCCGGGCTCCGTGCAAGTGGTGCAACCCCGTGATTCAGACATTCTCTGAAAGGCGACGTCCCTGCGCTTTGTGAACCTGAAACATTGTTTTCGGAATGATATTTTTTTGTTCCTGCCATATAGGGGAGATAACGAACTGCAACTCGTGTAAAAAGTGCGGGCGGTTCTGAGAGAATGTGTCTGTGACTGCCGAGGCGGGACAGGCTGTCGGGAGGAGGGCCGAGAATTTAATCTCCGGGAGAGCGTCGAGAGGGAAGGGTGGTGGCGAGCAGTGGGGCACATATATGTGCTGCAGGCTGGTCTCTTACTGACGGCTGGGGCAGGCGGATATGACCAAGTGTAATCCACCCGCCTCAAAACGGCGTAGGGCGGCGCACATTGTTGGTCACATTTCGAGGTAGCGAGGGGAAAGTCGGGTGCTATGACGACATTAAGGTATATCAGAAGTTTTGTAGCCCTGTACGTGGAAAGGAAATACTTTAAATGTGGAAAAATTACTGCTCCAAGTAATTTTCTTAGATTCAAGCTCCTATACATTTCTTGAAACTGATGATTTTTTTAGGTAGACCTATTTTTGTTAGTGATAGTATTATTCGCCAACTTATCCAATAGGGAGGGAAAGATGACTGTGGGATGTGGGTAAGATGACAAAAGGAAGATTTTATTTAGAAAACACGACATTTTGTTGATGCTTATCTATGTGTTACAGAAAGTCGGAAAGTAGCATTTCTCCTTGGCTTCCCCGTAATTTAAGCCCGTGCACTGAACACGAGCGGACTGCAGGCATCGAGAGCATTGATACCACACGTCTGTATCCCCAACCTTACCACAGAGCATACAGTCTCTTTCATTGACAAAATCGGAATCACTGTTGGCGTACTCAGACCCAACGCGTATGTTTGAAGATGAGTCGCTGAAGTGTATTCCATAATCCTTTCTTTGTTTCATTCCAAAACCTCCGACAAACTCGAGTTTGCGGTTAGTACCATTGTTCATTTCTTTCTTTTTTATCTGTCGTCATTTTTCTTTCTTGTTTCTTCTTCTCATTGTTCTCTTGTCTTTGTCTCTTTTCTTCCAGAGCTATTTTCACGGGTATTGCTGGTTATGTCTAGAGATGGCAACTTATTTCTTCGTTTTCAAGGAACCGCTTTAGTTGCAGCTTGAGGTAATGGAGGTAAAGCAGAGATAGATGTGGAGTTAGTGGTGGCTGAGGGCTCTGATAATGCACCAGCGCCGGCCGCGGTGGCCGAGAGGACTGAGGCGCTCCAGTTACGGTCTGCACGGCCACTACGGTCGGCGGTTCGAATCCCCCCTCGGGCATGGATATTTGTGCAGTCCTTAGTATCAGTTATTTCATAAGTAGTTTGTAAGTTTAGGGACTGATGACCCCGTAGTGAAGTCCCATAAGCTTTTTCATTAAAATAATAATAATAATAATAATAATAATAATAATAATATGTATCAGCTTCTTTGTGGGGCAACAAAGCTAAAACCGATGTACGATATAGATGACGCCCGTGGTAGAAATTCTATTAGGAACAACGGAGGTAAAACAAAGTCAGTTGGTGAGTTATATGAATTCCCAGTAGTGACTCCGGAGGAATTTCATTGATGGTATTGTCCATTGTTTGTGATGGTGCGAAGTATTTATTACTAAATATCTTTAAATTGAGTAGCCCGATGTTTATTACTTAGACTGTAATTACAAATGGCACGACTGTACAATTAGAAAGGAAACAGAAACATGGTAACAGAGAGAGGCGTGTTACATGACGAACCCTCCATCTTAACCTCTGTATAATTCGTCATCTTAAACGCAGTCGACATTTTCGATACACACTTTACCATGCACAAAATTTTACACAATGAATTCAATACACCGTTATTAAAGCATATGTAAATGCATAAGGCTTAAGAGGAATCAAGTAATGTTCGTTAATAATAAAGTATTCTACAATATTTATCGATGTATACAAACTAGTTTTTGGCTGTTACGCCATAATCAGATGAAAATGTGCTATAAACAAATGTTATGTCAAAGATTTACAAAATGTGCATCAAAGAATTACATAAAAAACCAAAAGATAAACGTACTGTAGGAAGATATACATAGAACTAGTGCGAAATTATTACGTATTGTACTAAGTGACTATGAAAGGTGTATGACATTATGAAAGAATTAATTACACGACAACTGTTACTAAAGTCACAGTTCTACAAAAAATTAATTACACTCCTGGCCATTAAAATTGCTACACCACGAAGATGACGTGCTACAGATGCGAAATTTAACCGACAGGAAGATATGCAAATGATTAGCTTTTTAGAGCATTCACACAAGGTTGGCTCCGGTAGCGACACCTAAAACGTGCTGAAATCAGGGAAGTTTCCAACCGACTTCTCATGCATAAACAGAAGTTAACCGGCGTTGCCTGGTGAAACGTTGTTGTGATGTCTCGCGTATGGAGGAGAAATGCGTACCATCCCGTTTCCGACTATCGCGATTGCGGTTTATCGTATAGCGACATTGCTGCTCGCGTTGGTCACGATCCAATGACTGTTAGCAGAATATGGATTCGGGGGTTCAGGAGGGCAATACGGAACGCCGTGCTGGATACCAACGGCCTTGTATCACTAGCAGTGGGAAATGACAGGCATCCGCATGGCTATAACGGATCGTGTAGCCATGTCTCGATTCCTGAATCAACAGATGGGGACGTTAGCAAGACAATAACCATATGCACGAACAGTACGACGACGTTTGCACAGCATGGACCATCAGCTCTGATACCATGACTGCGGTTACCCTTGTCGCTGCATCACACACAGAGCGCCTGCGATGGTGTACGCAACGACGAACCTGGGTGCACGAATGGCAAAACGTCATTGGCGTGTTTGGCGACATCGCGGTGAACGCAAATTGGAATCGTTGATTTGTCATCGCCATACTGGCGTATCACCAGGCGTGATGGTGTGGGGTGCCATTGGTTAGACGTGTTGGTTACCTCTTGATCCCATCGACGGCACTTTGAACAGTGGCCGTTACATTTCAGATGTGTTACTACCCTTCATTCGATCCCTGCGAAGCCCTACATTTCAGCAGGATAATGCATTACTGCATGTTGCAGGTCCTGTACGGGCCTTTCTCCAGATCTCTCACCAATTGAAAAAGTCTGGTCAATGGTGGCCGAGCAGCTGGCTCGTCACAATACCCCAGTCACTACTCTTGATGAACTGTGGTATGGTGTTGAAGCTGCTTGGGTATCTGTAACTGTACACGCCATCCAAGCTCTATTTGACTCAATGCCCAGGCGTAAATCACATGTCAGTTCTAGTATAACACATTTGTCCAATGAATACCCGTTTATCATCTGCATTTCTTATTGGTGTAGCAATTTTAATGGCCAGTAGTGTACATTGTCTATTTTCGAAACCGGTGGTCACGTGAAATAATTGTAGTGTCTCGAGTTAAAATATCGAAAGAGGTGGTAAATAAATGTGTAACAACCATAAAACTATTACGAAACCAGTATAACGTCGACATCACGTTGACTGATTCGTGCCGTGTGTGAAGATGCGTTGCTCTGTTCAGCAGCACGATACTCTGAGAGACGGAACACCGATGCGCGATGTCCGTGGTGGACCGTAACGCTCCCTCAGTCACTACCAGCCGCGACTGGTGTGTTCGCTCCCCATCTGCGCCCCTTCCCCGGTCGCCTGCCATGCCATACAGGGCAACGTTCATCAACAGTTCGTGCTTCATCACAGGTGTCTATTTCTTCATCAATAGGCTTGCCGACAGTCAGCGATATAGATGGTGTTGCTGTGGGATATCTCCCTTTCAAGCATGCCATATTGTAAACTGACCTCAGTATTCCAGGCCGAAATCAGTGCCATCAGGGCGTGTGTGGAGGGGAATTTGCGTAGGTGCTACAAAGATCGTAGCATCTATATCTATTCAGACAGCCAGGCAGCCCTGAGATCACTGGCAGCTCCTGAAACAAGGTCTAAAATTGTTGCAGAATGTCACAGGGTTCTGGTGGAGCTAGGGGAAAGCAATAGAGTAAACCTATTGTGGGTCCCTAGCCACTCGGGGATCAGTGGCAACGATCATGCCGACAGATTAGCCAGGATGGGGGCAGAGACTCCATTTATTGGACCGGAACCTGTCCTGACAATCACCAAGGCAATGATCAAATTGGAACTACGTAACTGGCTCAGAAGACAGCGCGTAGAATATTGGACCAAAGTCTACCAACCAAAACATGGCAAGGTAATGACGCCAAAGCCATGTTTGAAATGAAACTCTGCAATCCTGGGCCTGAACAAGAGAGAGATTAGACTCATGGTTGGATTGCTGACAGGCCATGGGAATTTCAAAAAACACCTACATAAAATGGGAATAACAGAAGAGGACCCTAAATGTAGGATCTGTGATGACGGTGATGAAACTGCATCACATCTAATCTTCGAATGCATTGCATTGGAGAATAAAAGGCAGAGAAGACTCTGACCATAACTTGTTAGTCATGAACTGTAGGCTGAAACTGAAAAAACTGCAGAAAGGTAGGAAAATAAGGAGATGGGACTTAGATAAATTGAAGGAAAGTGAAGTTCTGGAGAATTTTAGAGGGAGATTTAGACAACAATTGACAGAAACAGGGGGAAATAAAACAGTAGAAGAGGAATGGGTAGCATGGAGAGATGAAATAGTGAAGGCAGCAGAGGACAAAATAGGTAGAAAGGCAAGACCTACAAAAAATCCTTGGATATCACAGGAGATACTAAATTTAATCGATGAAAGGAGAAAATATAAAAATGCAGTAAATGAAACAGGCAAAATGGAGTACAGACGACTAAGAAATGAGATTGACAGGAAGTGCAAAGTTGCTAAGCAGGAGTGGCTAGAAGCCAAATGCAAATCTGTAGAAGAATATATAAGAAGGGGAAAAGTAGTTACTGCCTACAGGAAAATAAAAGAGACATTTGGGACAAGAAAAGCAACTCTACGAATATCAAGAACTCAGATGGGAAACCAGTTCTCAGCAAAGAAGGGAAAGCTGAAAGGTGGAAAGAGTACATAGAGCAGCTCTACAAAGGAAATGAACTTAGAGACGATGTTCTAGGAAGGGAAGAGGAAGTAGAGCAAGATGAAATAGGAGATACTATACTGAGAGATGAATTTGACAGAGCCTTGAAAGACTTAGGTCGGAACAAGGCCCCAGGAGTAGATTACATACCCTCAGAGCTACTAAAGCCTCTGGGAGGGCCAGCCATGACAAGACTATTTAAACTGGTGTGTATGATGTATGAGACAGGCGAAATACCCTCAGACTTTAAGAAAAATGTAATAATCCCCATTCCAAAGAAATCAGGCGCAGACAGATGTGAAAATTACAGAACCATCAGTTTGATAAGTCATGGTAGCAAAATTTTAACACGAATTATCTATAGGAGAATGGAAAAGCTGGTAGAAGCTGACGTCGGGGAAGATCAGTTTGGATTCAGGAGGAACGTACGAACCCGGGAGGCAATACTCACTTTACGTCTTATCTTAGAAGATAGATTAACGAAAGGCAAAACTACATTTCTAGCTTTTGTAGATTTGGAGAAAGCATGTTAACTGGAATACACTCTTTCAAATTCTGAAGTCAGCAGGGGTAAAATATAGGGAAAGGAGAGTTATTTACAACTTGTACAAAAGCCAGACCGCAGTTATTAGACTCGTAGGGCATGAAAGGGAAGCATCAGTTGGGAAGGGAGTAAGACAGGGTTGTAGCCTTTCTCCAATGTTATTCAGTTTGTACATCGAGCAGGCGGTGAAGGAAAGCAAGGAAAAATTTGGAATAGGGATTAAAGTTCAGGGGGAAGAAATAAAAAAACCTTGCGTTTTGCTGATGACATTGTAATTCTGTCAGAGACACCAAAGGACCTGGAAGAGCAGTTGAATGGAATGGACAGTGTGTTGAAGAGAGCGTATCAATTATTAAGAAGAATATTAACAAGAGCAAAACAAAAATAATGGAATGCGGTCTTAGAAATTCAGGCATGCTGAAGGAATTAGATTAGGTAACGAAACAATGAAGGTGGTAGATGAGTTTTGTTACTTGGGTAGTAAAATAACAGGCGATGGCCGCAGTACAGAGGATATAAAATGCAGAATGGCAATGGGAAGAAAAGCATTTTTGAAAAAGAGAAATTTGCTAACATCGAATATTAATTTAAGTGTAAGGAAGTCTTTCCTGAAGGCATTTGTGTGGAGTGTTGCCTTGTACGGGAGTGAAACATGGACGATAAGCAGTGCGGACAGGAAGAGAATAGAGGCTTTTGAAATGTGATGCTACAGAAGAATGCTGAAGATTAGGTGGGTAGATCGCATAACTAATGAAGAGGTACTGAACAGAATTGGTGAGAAAAGGAATTTTTGGCATACCCTGACTAAAAGAAGGGATCGTTTGGTAGGACACATTCTTAGACATCGGGGAATCGTAAATTTAGCATTGGAGGGAATTGTGTGGGGTAAAAATCGCAGAGGGAGACCAAGAGACGCGTATAGTAAGCAGATTCAAATGGATGTGGGTTGCCGTTCTTATGAGGAGATGAAAAGGCTTGCTCAGGATAGAGTAGGGTGGAGAGCTGCATCAAACCAGTCTTCGGACTGAAGACCGTAACAACAACAACCAGACCCGAAGAAATTGTGTCTAATAAAGAACTGGTAAAGGGACTCCTTGCACTGTTCAAGGTCATTGGTTGGCTTTACTAGATATACAGGGAGCGATACCGCACAATAAACTTAGTTTCGGTGCGGGCAGTGGCGGGTTGGACCAAGACTGTTTTGGCTTCCCTGGAAAAATCAATCAATCAATCAAAATGCCATATTGTGCTTTTTTTCCGAAATTTCTTTCAGAAATTACCCATGTTGCTATAAAGCTGATTCTTTGTACTTCGAATTTGCAGCGTGATTAATTTTGTTGTAACTGATCTTTATTGAAGACCTAGAAGCCATTATTCCAGACAACTAAACGACGCCCCCCAGGGAACTCACGGTTCTTCCGTGAGTACGTGCGTGGCGAGCATGGGGCCCCGAGCTAATGCAGTCTTCCTTCCTTCTTTACTTCCCGGACTGCATTTCCTTTCCCCCTCCCATCCTTTCCTATACTTCTTTCCCTCCCCACCGGGGGACTGATAACCTCAGTAGTTTAGTCCCCCTTTCCCAACCAAACAACCCAACCCAACTAAACTACGTGACAAAATAGGAAGGTAAATGGCGATGCAGTATTCAGATATTGTCACAAATGGCTTGAGTAGATTTGCTCCCAGGCGCTATACATCACACGAGAATGAAACTTCTGTGTTTGGAAAGTAGGAGGCGAGGTACTGATAGAAAACTGTAGTTGTGAGGACGGCCCGTGAAGCGTACCGGGATAGCTCAGTCGGTAGAGCGCTTGCCCGCGAAAGACAAAGGTCCCAGGTTCGAATCCCAGTTCCAGCACAAAGTTTTAATCTCCCAGGAAGTTTCATATCAGCGCATACTCCGCTGCAGAGTGAAAGTTTCATTCTGGAGACATGTCTTAGGCTGTGGCTAAGCCATGTCTCCACCATATCGTTTCTTCCAGGAGTGCTATTCCTGCAAGCTTCGCAGGAGAACTTTGTTGTGACCTCGTCGCCTTTTGTTGTTTACTCGTCCCGGTCTAGTTTTCAATAAAGATGTTGGTGCAGGATCTTTCACATCTAAAACATTGATATAGTTAGTATTGCAAGATATTTATTGACTGACAAGTATAATAACTTTAGAACATTTGTCTGTTTCTTCTCTCTTCTTGCTTCTCGCGGCGTCGTCCGTATGATGCCAGCTGCGCTGTGACCTAGTTACTGCTAAGTTCGTAGCCGCGTTATGACCTAGTACTGTCCTAGTTCTGTCTTCGTAGCTGCCTAGTAACTGTCTGAGTTCTGAATAGTAACTGCCGATTGCTAACTAGTAACTGACGTATTCCTGAATAGTAACTGACGGGCCGTCCAGACGTATGTCGGCCTGGATATAGCCACTTGTACAGGGCGCGCATATTGGGTTTCTCCCTCCAGGATGCGCGGCGCCTGCTTGCTAATTGCTTTCGGTCGATCGCTGCCTTCTCCACGATCGTTCTCTTACGTCTGACGTGTGGCGCTGACTTCACGCCACAACAAACTTATATGAAATTTTGAAAGCGGGAGGCGAGGTAATAGCAGAAATAAAGCTGTGAGGACGGACGGACCTTGAGCGAGCCGGGATAGCTCAGACGGTAGAGCGCTTGTCCGCGAAAGACGAAGGTCCCAGGTTCGAATCCTGGCTTCGGCATACAATTTTAATGTGCCCAGAACTTTAATACATAACACATTTTGACTGATCCCGAATCTATATTGTGTTAGCGGTATAGGGTGGCAGTTCAGTCTACCGAGGTATATTTTTCTGAACACGGGAGCAGGTGGTGGAAACCGCTGCCGAATGAAGCTACGCCCATGCCAAATATTCCTTTGCAGATTTATTTTTTCCTTGTGTTATTGTGTACTGTTCGTTTCGCAAATCAAAGTTAGTTTAAGAACATCGAAAGGATAAATTTTGTTTTCAGTTTCGTGTGTTCAAGTGTTTGTAAAGCCTATAGGACTTAACTGCGGGGACACATTCCCTAAACTTACAAACTAGTTATGAACTAACTTATAATAAAGACAACACAGACATCCATGCCCGAGGGAGGATTCGAACCTCCGACCCGGGAGGCCGCGCGATCCGCAACGTGGCGCTTCAGACCGCTCAGCTACTCCCGGGCAGCTTTCAGTTTTGATATTGTAATGTTTGAAATGCTGTGCCTTATTATAGACAGCGCCGTCAGTGGGTCCTATGTATTTAAAATCTCTACATCGATGTTTTATAAATATCGACTGTTACCGCACACGCCTCCTTCGTACCGTTCCCACAATTAGGCTGCCTGGGCACTTTGGCCACACGCACTCAGGAGTGAATATCGACCTCTAAGCGGCCGAAGCAGCTGAATAACTCATGAGAGAAGCGGAATAAATTGGTTGTCACGTCCGCTGGGGGGTCGTCGTTCAAGTTTCCGTTCCGTTGCTCCGTGACCAATCACAGGGTGACGTCACGATTCCCTCTATATACTAGACTGCATTCTATTGGGGAAACAGTGATGAAATTCAGAATTGTGGCATTATATAATTACTGTAAAACTATAGGAGAAAAATAGAACTTGCAATTTAACTATTTAACACCTTACGTGAGACACAAAACATTGAACGGTAAGTAGAATGTAAGCATAGTACAAGACACAGAACACGGGAATCAATACTCACTTTACGACTTATCTTAGAAGATAGATTGAGGAAATGCAAACCTACATTTTTGGCTTTTGTAGATTTGGAGAAAGCTTTTGACAATGTTGATTGAAATACACTCTTTCAAATTCTGAAGTCAGCAGGGGTAAAATACAGGGCAAGGAGAGTTATTTACAACTTGTACAAAAGCCAGACCGCAGTTATTAGACTCGAAGGGAAAGAAAGGAAAGCATTAGTTCGGAAGGCTGTAAGACAGGGTTGTAGCCTTTCTCCGCTGTTATTCGATTTGTACATCGAGCAGGCGGTGAAGGAAAGCAAGGAAACATTTGGATTAGGGGTTAAAGTTCAGGGTGAATAAATAAAAACATTGCTTTTTGCTGATGACATTGTAATTCTGTCAGAGACAGCAAAGGACCTGGAAGAGCAGTTGAGTGGAATGGACAGTGTGTCGAAGAGAGCGTATAAAATGAACATTAACAAGAGAAAAAGATAATGGAATGTAGTCTTAGAAATTCAGGCGATGCTGAAGGAATTAGATTAGATAACGAAACAATGAAGGTGGTAGATGAGTTTTGTTACTTGGGTAGTAAAATAACATATGACTGTTGCAGTACAGTGGATATAAAATGCAGAATGGCAATGGGAAGAAAAGCATTTTTGAAAAAGAGAAATTTGCTAACATCGAATATTAATTTAAGTGTAAGGAAGACTTTTCTGAAGGCATTTCTGTGGAGTGTCGCCTTGTACGGGAGTGAAACATGGACGATAAACAGTGCGGACAGGAAGAGAATAGAAGCTTTTCAAATGTGGTGCTACAGAAGAATGCTGAAGATTAGGTGGGTGGATCGTGTAACTAATGAAGAGGTACTGAACAGAATTGGTGAGAAAAGGAATTTCTGGTATATCTTGACTAAAAGAAGGGATCGCTTGGTAGGACACATTTATAGACATCGAAGAATCGTTAATTTAGCATTGCAGGGAAATGTGTGGGATAAGAGGGAGACCAAGAGACGCATATAGTAAGCTGATCAAATGGATGTAGGGTGCCGTTCTTATGAGGAGCTGAAAAAGCTTGCTAAGGATAGAGTAGGGTGGAGAGCTGCATCAAACCAGTCTCCAGACTGAAGACCACAACAACAACTAGACACAGAAAGCTGGCTGAAACCAGAAGTTAATAGCTTCTAAATTCTGTATTGCGACTGCATTGTCGATCGCAAAGATAAGGTGATTGAGGTACAGAATGAGAATTGGAGAAGGTTGAACGTAAATTTAGTTGGTAGTATTAGGAAGGTACTTAAACTTACCAGCCATGGGATGGGAGACCAAGGGATTACAGCGGCCAGAAGGGGCAGATTATCGAGTGAATCTGTCTTAAAACCCTTGTCCGGGAATCAAGTTGAGCAGGTACACTCAGAAGTGATTAATAAAGGTAACTTCTTGGACCTCCTACTTACAAATTGGCCCGAACTTTTCGACTGAACGGAAACGTCACTTACTGTCGATATAATATAAATGTAAGCTAGGCAACGAACTATTTTAGATTGCATATGAAAAAAAAAAAAAAAAAAAAAAAAAATCACATTATAACTGACTTTTCGATCGGGCCTTCAGAGAACATGAAAACATGAACATTTTCTGCAAATTATGGTTTGATCAATAACCGATTGTTAGCTTCCTAGGTAATCTTCAGGTTCAAAATTTCAAATGTTTGTAAACGTAGGGACTAGACTGATATGATCATCAGTCTCTACACTTCCATACTACTTAAACTACACTGAGGACAAAACACACCTACGCCCGAGGAAGGACTCGAGCCTCTTCCCCCCCCCTCTCCAAACCCCCGGCTCGAACGGCCACCCACTCTGTAGCAACACGCCTTAGACCACGCTGGCCGGCCGCGGTGGCCGGGCGTTCTGCGGCGCGCCAGTCACAGTCTGCACGGCCACAGCGGTCGGGGGTTCGAATCCCCCCTGGGGCATGGATATTTGTGCCGCCCTTAGTATAAGGTAGTTGATAAGTAGTTTGTAATTTTAGGGACTGATGACCCCGTAGTTACGTCCCATAAGCTCTACAAACATTTGAATATTTAGACCACGCGACAATTCCGCGGGTCTCATCTTTAGGTGATGATTGTCGCAGAGACAGATTAAATAACACTTTATTAACTAAGAGTGGACACAATGTTCTTTACCTCAGCGGTTAACGTGCAACATTCACGCATGGGTCTTACGTTGAGTATAATGGAGATAGTTGAAGAATTGAGCAGGCTATATGCCTGACAAAATTGTGTGGGTATATATTGATGCACCTCGACGCGTCGGCCGTGTTAAAAAGTTGCTTTGAAAGCAGTATTTAAACGTAGCCAAACAGTCAAACAAGAACTGAATGACTATAAAATTAGAGTAATGACGGTAAAGACACGTTCGACGAATTCTAAGCTAAAATTGTTCCTAACAGTTTCACAGAAAATCTTAACCCTACACTGCATGAATTTTTATTTTAGCTCTCTCTCTCTCCCTCTCTCTCTCTCTCTCTCTCTCTCTCTCTCTCTCTCTCTCTCTCTCTCTATATATATATATATATATATATATATATATATATATATATATAGAAAATGTTCACCAATGCAGGGGAAAAATATTGAAAAATTATATAACTCATTTAAGAACGGGAAAGTCGTTATTTATTACCTGTTATCATTTGTCAACATCATGCACAGAAACTTTCTTTCGAGGAAAATTTTGGTATCTAACATGTTCTCTACTCCTATGAGATGTCTGTAAAAGTAAAGTTTTTATACTTGACAGAAGTCGTATCAGTTTGTAATTACAATTTAATGCTCAACATTGAGTAGAACCTACTAGAACGCTCTGCTGCATTTTTCCTCTGTTCGTGACTGCGCTGCAAGCTATGGAGGAAACGATCAACCAAATGCTTAGAACAGACTCCAATGTATACAATATGCATGATGTTGCCATCTGGCAACAAGAAGTACGCATGAAAATGTAACAAAAATTTTCGTTGCCAAACAGCAAGACCATGCATTGTAGGGATTAATAACCCTAACATTAAATCAACAAACGTATTATAGCCATCTGTCCGGACAACTACAAAACAGAAGATGACAGAGAGAAAAAGAAAGTACCAATTTCGTTTTACCAAAACTGTTTTACTGGGGAATATTACAATTGAGTTCCTCGTTGAAATTGACACGTGAAGGACAAAATTACAGACATCTAAATAAGCGAGCATAGGATATAAAATCAATAATATGTCCTTGCAAAGTATTGTTTTATTTCTGACATTAGTTCTTCCTCCGAAGCTCAGTGGCAGCGTCGCTTACCGCCGATGCGGGGGGGGGGGGGGGGGGGGAGCGGGTTCTATTTCCGGCACTGGCCTAGGTGTTGTGTGTTTCTCACCATCATCAATTTCATCATCATCGTGTCGCTGATGTCAATATAAAGACTTGCAGTAGGCTGCCGAACCTCTATGGGGATATCCCGACCACCAAAAGCCATACGATCATTTTGTTTTTTCAATTTTTAAATTAATCAAACGTAATGTAACATTTAAGTTTACAACGCTTTTATTCCTGTAGATTCCGAATGTAATTGTTCGTGATTGAGGGTAATAATTTTTGGAGGGAAAAATAGCTTTTAAAAACGCAAGAACTGGAGGCAAAAGTAGTTGAAGCGGAGAAATTGGTGGCCTATCATTTTTTATTATTTTTTTATTGGCCTTGGAGTCCCCTTACAACCATCCACATAAGTAATGATAAGGACATACTCTGGTACAGTTATGTAAGCAAGTTGGCAAAAGCAACCAAACAAACATCAAAGATATGATAGAAAACAAAAACAGAAAGATCAATGTGAAGTAACATAACAAACATTAAAGGTATGACACAAAGACAAGAGCAATTTGAAATAGTATGTAGTCATTAAACATGGTTTTATCTTTCACATAACAGTTCATAACTCTTTCTTCGCCGCCGTTAGAAAGGAGAAGTTCTTTGTACACTCCAAAGTCTTTGGTTGCCAATAATGTTGATACAGATATTGGTAACTGGTAGTCCTGCTCACAATATAACTTAGCAACTTTGATGTGAGCTCTCACCTGTTCATGCAACCAAAAAAAAAAAAAAAAAAAAAAAAAAAAAAAAAAAAAAAAAAAAAAAAAAAAAAAGTGATTTGTGTCTTCTGCTTCGCCGCAGTCACAAAGTGGAGATGTCACTATGTCGATGCGATGTAGGTGCTGCGCAGTTCGACAGTGCTTGAACTTCAGCCTCGCTATGGTGACTGCAAGCTTCCGAGAACACCTGAGTCCATTGTCCAAGGTCTGGTTGGTAGCTCTGGTGTTATTTGTGCATAGTATTTCTCTTTAGTTGCCTGGGAAGCTTGCTATTCTTTGTTCCATTCATTCCGAATTTTCCTTCTGTAAACTGGTAAGCTCTCGGAAGTGCACTGTCTGTCGGTTCCGTTAGTGTGTATCACATAACGTCATCTTATTACCCACACACATGTCTAGCACATCATTTGTTATTCTAGAATGTTGACTTCCTTTGTGGATCGTAAAGCAGATAGTGCCACACTACAATGCTTACAGCTAATGCTGGACCCACGTTACAGCACGTGTGACCACGGGATAGGCGACATGCTACTCAGACACAGTATACCTTCCATGACACACCGCAATATGTCTGTAATATATCAAGATGGTTTGGGAAAGCCTGTGCCACAAAGAGATGCTACAAATCCGACGTGGGCCAGACAAGTGTCATTGGAGTCACAGCGTCAGTGGATTGCTCGTGTTTATTTCCGCCCTGCTGCCTTACTCGCGGATTGAGAAGTTTCCGCCGCCTCCTTTGCGCTGTGCCTCTCCTCCGGATTAATCCCAGGTTCCGCACAATACGGGCCGCCCCTCGCTTTGTACTTACTCCAAGCCGCCGACGCGACGTTGCGGCTTTCATCTTAATAGAGGGGGAAAAAGGGTCGTTTCATTTTTCGTATTTGCCTGCTACTGCTTTGCATTACCAGCCACTCTGGGTCTTTATTAAAAACTGAGTACTTACTTTTTTATTATCATTACCCGGCTTTGACAGGTTACGTATACTCAGTCCGCCAGAAAAATTTATACACTCTTTGTCAGGCTCTGTTGAAATATCGATATTGTCGTTTTATTTAAGCTACGACTGTGTTGTAGTACAGTCTTAGGCTCAACAGTTGTTAATACTTTCATCTCGGTATTGAGAAAACATAGACATTGGAACAAATAAAAGGTATTGTGAAGTGGGTTTTCAAGTGTATAATGACGTTGAAGGGCAACGACAGTGGAGACTTATACCGTAACAAATAATCCACTACCAAATGTTAAGAAAACGATACCATCAAACTCAACTGAAACATTCCATACCAGTAACTTGAAATACCAAATACTTAATTTTAGCTTCTGAAACACGTTTTGACAGGAATACAACTACGTAACCTTCATTGTTTGGGGATTGTCACGAAGTATTAAGACAACTTATTCACATATAATATATAAGTTAGTACATTACTTACGGTGTTTTAACACTTTGTAGGTTAATAGTCTGTAAAAGGTAATATATCCATGTAAACTGGTCTTCTTGCATGTTTTGTGATATGGTCTGTTATCTAAAAGATGCTGAAGCCTACTAGTTCCCTAAGTCACTTGATTTGGATGAATACCCATTTCATCACTCATAAAAAAAGAATTATCATATTTTACAGTATTTGAACTTTATGTTATTTTTCAGAAATAACCACAGAATCAAAAATAGATGTTGTCATGAATTATTAAAACACACGTTTTATGTTGTCATTTTCACTTCTTTGTTTACTTATAAATATGTCATTGTCATTCTGTTTAAATGGTTCTAAAGGTCTTAGCTGTTAATTTCATGTCAAAATTAAATATTTGTATATATTTTTAGTATGTAATCCAAAGATAAAATTTACGATTTTTGTGTTTCTATAAAACCAGACTGCACTTAGCCTCCTCGTCAGTTGACGTTTCGAAGAGGTGTTAGGAGCATGTATTGTTCGCAAACACCAGATGAAGTGGACAACTCCACATGGATATAATGAGTTATTTGGGAAAAAAAAAAAAAAAAAAAAAAAAAAAAAAAAAAAAAAAAAAAAAAAAAAAAACCTTATATTGTCGAACAATGGACCAACACACAGAGAGGCATAAGTTATCTCTCTCTTTCGATTATGTATACACTTATTAAAAATTTTGTAATGCCTTCTAGGCTGATGACGAAGTACATACTCGAAACATGTCGGTAAATAAATAAATAAGAAAGAAAGGGGACAAAATAGGCTCTAATAACTATAGAGGACTTTCGTTACTGTCTGTGACATACAAAATTCTATCCAACGGTCTGTTAAATGGCCTAGAACCTCAGGTAGATCCACATATCGGAGAGAACCAAGCCGGGTTCAGGAAGGGAAGATTGTGCAGTGAGCAGATCTGATGTCTGAGAACAATATTAACAACGAGAAAGTCCAGAAACATCACAATAACCTCTGTTGATTTCAAGAAGGCCTATGATTCCATAGTCAGATAAACACTTTTCAGTACACTGTAAGAAATGAAGGTGGACAACAAGACCAGAAAACTAATCCAGGAAACAAAATCCAAAGTGAAGTTCATGATGAAGATCTCAGAACCATTCGACATCGAGACAGGAGTGAGACAGGAAGATGGCCTGTCACCCAGTTTTAGAGAAAAAAATCAGAACATGGGACAAAGGAGTCAATGGGGTAAGATGGGAAGACACCAAAATAGACCCATCAACACAAAATATCTGACTTTTGCTGATGATATAGCCACCATCACGAATAACAGAAAAGAAACCAAAGAAGCCCCAGAGACATTACATGAAATCGCAGCCAGTACAGGATTACAAATTTCGTATGAAAAAAACCAGTACATGGACACGAAATCCACAGACAGAAACCCATTGGTAACAAAGAATGGAGAAATAGCACAAGTAGAATGTTTCAAGTACCTGGGAGAGATTATACAGAGAACAGGACTAAATTCGACAGCCAATGAAGAAAGAGTTGTAAAGCTACAACAAGCTTACAGATTTACATGTAACCATTACAAAAAAAAAAAAAAAAAAAAAAAAAAAAAAAAAAAAAAAAAAAAAAATAAAATAAAAGTACATATGTTAATGCCAAATGAAGACATTACAAAACAGTTGTCTTGCCTGATGCTTTGTATGCCGCAGAAACGGCGAAGAACGAAAATCAAGGAAATGGAAAAGCAAGAGAGGAAAATTGTAAGGAATATCTATGGGCCAGTTCAGACACAGGGGATCCGGATAAAAAGACCGACAAAAGTACTGTACAAACAGAGACAATTACAGACAACATCAGAAAAGAAGGGCAAAATTCTATGGCCACATTTATAGGATGAATTAAAATAGGCTGATCAAGAAGATATTTAACATTGTGATGGGTGTTGTTGTTGTTGTTGTGGTCTTCAGTCCGTAGACTGGTTTGATGCAGCTCTCCACGCTACCCTGCCATGTGCAAGTCTCTTGATCTGAGAGTATATTCGGCAGCCTACATCCTTTTGAACCTGCTTACTATATTCGTCCCTCGCACTCCCTCTACGATTTTTACCCCACACGCTTCCTTCTAATGCTAAGTTGACAATTCCTTGATGTCTCAGAATGTGTCCAACCAATCTATCCCTTCTCTTAGTCAGGATATGCCAGAAACTCCTTTACTCCCCGATTAGATTAAGCACCTACTCGTTACTTACGCGATCTATCTATCTAATTTCCTCATTCGTCTGTAGCACCACATTTCAAAAGCTTCTGTCATCTTTTTATCTGAACTCCTTATCGTCCACGTTTCACTCTCATACAATGCTACACTTCAGACAAATGCTTTCAGGAAGGACTTCCTAACATTTAAATTAATATTGGATGTTAACAAGTTTCGCTTCTTTAGAAACGCTTTTCTTCCCATAGCCATTCTGCATTTTGTATCTTTCTTACTTCGACCATCAGAAGTTATCTTGCTACGCAAATAACAAAATTAATCTACTACTTTTATTGTCTCATTACCTAATCTAATTCTCTCAGCATCGCCTGATTTTCTGACGTTGCATTCCATTACCTTCGTTTTACTCTTGTTTATGTTCATCTCATCTTCTAAGATAAGTCGTAATGTGAGTATCGCCTACCGTGTTCCTACATTTCTCCTTTCAAGATACTGTCCGTTCCATTCAATTGCTCTTCCAGATCTTTTGCCGTCTCTGACAGAATTACTATGTCATCTGTAAACCGCAATGTTTTTATTTCTTCTCTCTGCACTTTAATGACGTCTCCAAATATCTCCTTCCATTCCTTCACTGCCTGTTCAATGTACAGATTGAACAATATTGGGGAAAGGCTACAACCCTGTCTTACTCCCTTCCCAATCTCTGCGTCCCTTTCTTGCCCTTCGACTCTAATAACCGCTGTCTGGTTTTTGTATACGTTGAATATAACTCTTCGCTCCCTATATTTTACCCCTGATACCTTCAGAATTTGTAATAGTGTATTCCAGTCGACATTGTCAAAAGCTTTCTCTAAATCGCCAAACGCTAGAAACGTAGGTTTCCCTTTCCTTAGCCTATCTTCTAAGATAAGTCGTAATGTGAGTATTGCCTCCCGTGTTCCTACATTTCTCCGAAATCCAAACTGATCTTCCCCGAGGTCGGATTCCACAAGTCCTTCCATTCGTCTGTAAATAATTGTGATGGGTAATACGATAAAAATAACTGGGCAAAGGAAACCTCAAGAAACTAAATATCTCTACAGAATAAACATAGAAAAATACAGAGAAAAAAATTAGGAAACAGAAATTCGAAGAAACACCAACAGAGAAGAAATCAGGAAAGAAGTGGACAGAAGAGAGGAAGAAGAAACACAGTAAATGTATGAGAGGTTTTTGGGAAGAAGAAAGAGACAAAAAAAAGTGCCATGAAAATGATTGTGTTTAAATGCTCTCTTAGATGGGGAATTAACGATAATAATAATAATAATAATAAATAAAATAGCTAACATATTTTTGTGATTGGTAACGTTTTTATAGAAATCTGTTCATATCTTGTCCTCCGTCTCATATGAACTCGGTGAGGAGGTGTGTTGGAGTGACGGTGCGGTGTTGTCTTTAAGAGACAACAGCAGCAGCGTATACAGCGCTCAGCCGGCTGGAGTGCTTACCAGATCCGGGAGCACAGGGTTTGGCGTTCGTCGTGTCGAAAGCGTGGTGTACGGCGCTGTGTGTAGCTGGTAAGGCGCTTACGTCACGCGCAGTCAAGTGTGCGGCCGACAAAACACGGCGCCAGCAGAGAGGAGAGGGAGGGGGAGGGCCTACCTGCCGCGCACAATAACGTGGCACTTCTCGGAACGACGCTGCCTGCCCTGCTAGAGCGTCCCGAGGCTCAAGCCAGGCTCACGGCCCAGGCTCGGAACATGCGCTACAGAGCGCTTCCTGTATTTCAAACGTCAACTTCGCTTCGCAGTTTCTCCTGAAGTAACTGATGGAACAAAAGAAGATTAGAGTTTAACGCCCCGTCGACAGCGAGGCCATTACAGGCGGAGCTTACGATCGGATTGCTTGGAGAAGGATGGGAAAGGAAATCGACGTGCCCATTTGAAAGGAACCATCCCGACATTTGCCTGGAGTAATTTAGGGAAACCACGGAAAACCTAAATCTGGATGGCCGGAGGAGGATTTGAACCACCTTCCTCCCGAATACGAATCCAGTGTGTTACCACTGCGCCACCTCGCTCGTTGATGTAATTGACGGATTCCGATGCAACCAACCCCACTGTTTTTGGTGATTTTTCATGCATGGGGTATTCATTCACAGCTATGGTAAGAAAAGCGTTTCTGAAGAAGCGAAATTTTCAAATTCAAATGTTTGTAAATCTATTGGATCAAATTGCGTGGTCATCAGTCCGTAGCTTACAAACTACTTAAACATAGGTAAACTAACCTAAGGAGAAACACACACACACATGCTCAGGGAGGACTCGAACTTCCACGGCGAGAAACCGCGCGCTCCGCAGCGAGACGCTGTAGACCGCTCGGCTACTCCACCGCGGCAAGTTAGGAAGTCCTTTCTGAAAACATTTGTCTGGAGTGTAGCATTGTATGGGAGTGAAACATGCACAATAAGGAATTTAGACAAAAAGATGATACAAGCTTTCGAAATTAGGTGCTACATACGAATGATGAAGATTAGATGGGTAGATCTCGTAACTAATGAGGAGCTGCATAATAGAATTGGGCCGGCCGCGGTGGCCGAGCGGTCTGCGGCGTGACAGTCACAGTCTGCGTGGCTGCTGCGGTCGGTGGTTCGAATCCACCCTCAGGCATGGATGTTTGTGCTGTCTTTAGTATAAGGTAGTTCATAAGTAGTTTGTAAGTTTAGGGACTGATGATCCCGTAGTAAAGTCCCATAAGCTCTACAAACATTTGAACATTTTGAACAGAATTGGGGAGAAAAGGAGTTTATCGCTTATTCTGACCAAGAGAACGGATAGGTTGATGGGACACATCCTGAGACATCAAGTAATCGTCAACTTATCATTATAAGGAAGTGTGTGGAGTAAAA
Organism: Locusta migratoria; assembly: GCA_026315105.1. Lineage (NCBI taxonomy): Eukaryota > Metazoa > Arthropoda > Insecta > Orthoptera > Acrididae > Locusta > Locusta migratoria. Next base: position 36,649,797 of record CM048747.1, read on the forward strand.
ATCGTAAAGGGAGACCGAGGGACGAATACAGTAAGCAGATTCAAAAGGATGTAGGTTGCTGAACGTACTCTCATATGAAAAGACTTGCACAGGACAGGGTAGCGTGGAGAGATGCATGAAACTAGTCTGCGGACTGAAGACCACAACAACAACAACATTTAAGAAAAACATAAGTTTGTGTTGAAAATAATATTTGTTTACGTGTTAGAAGCTCATTTTACCTATTTTCAGAAGCCTTTTTGTACGTTCGTGACCGTGAAAGTCATATTTCAATATTTATTGTAGTTCCAGAGATATCTGGGGTGCTAAAGTTGAGTGGGACACCCTGCATAATTTTTCACAGATGGGAGAAGCAGTGGAATGAGGGGATGGAGCAGGAGTTAGACAGAGGGAAAATGAGGTGAGAAATGGGAAGGTGGGGGTGAGCAGAGAGAGATAACAGAGAGAGAAGGAAAAAGAAGTTTTAGCAGAGAAAGAAAAGGGACGGGGACATGGACTCAAGTACCCTGGCGACGCCGGGTTTTCAGCGAGCATTAAATAAAATGCCGCGCTGTACAAACACCGCCTAAGGCGGGAATTACACTGTAAAAGATCTTTGACAAAGATCTTTTATGAAAGCCCTTTGGTCAAATCTTTGACGGTGGACTAGGTCATCTTTTATAAAAGATTTCTTTCATAAAAGATATTTGATAAACGTTAGCGGGAGAGCCTAGCTTTTATAAAAGTTCGCCATTGTATACATGCGTCTTTCCTTGCTTTGGCGCCTTTTAACCTACAAATAAACGTCAAAGTGTGTTTGTTGCGTCGCTACTGCCACAGTGATGGTTTCAAAGTGTGAAGTGTACGGAATATTTCTTAATACAAAGCACATTTACTAAAATATACGGTTAGAATCGTACAAAGAAAAAGCTACTGCTGTCAGCTGTATTCATCACTATGGATGATGATAGGGAAGAAATTATATGGATCAAAGGATATAAGGAGGTGCATAAGTGAAATAAATGTTTTTATTTGTACTCTAACCTAACCTCGTAATTCCTCCCAAAGTGATTTACATTTTGGTTCACTTATATCTGGAATAATACGTGAAATCTTAGGTCTACAATGTAGGATTCGTGTATTTTACTGCCTGCTGGAATAGATTTTGTATGTGACTGTAAATGGGACGAAATTCAGCAGAAAAGGCGTTCATGATTTGTGTAATGAGATACTGCACTAGTTAGCTCCATATTTTTTCTTGCTTTGCACGATTATTTTCGACATTTAACCACAAGTCCAGTTACTTATACGGATATTTTATGTTTCGGAAAATCAGGCAAAATAAATGTCAGACTGCAGTAAACTATAAAAATGTCTTTCGCAGCGCATAATCCGCAATGAGGCATAACATGAAAGAACTACGAAAATATTCTCTTTTCTTAATTATGATAAAGTGTCTAACGAGGTTATGTTTAGCGTGACACCTTCATGACACACGTTAACTTATATCAGTGTTTCATTATTTACAAATTGACACAGCTTTAGGGCTTCCTGAAACATCGATTATGATGAAGTATTTATAAATATGAGGGCGAATTAAAATGTTCACACGTTCTTAAACAATTTAGGTTATTATGTCATAGCAGTGTAGCTCATGAAGTACATTTGAGCGAGCACTTTTCGTATTTTCCTGTCGCTATTCACGGTTTTACCTAAATTGTTTCCATTTTTCGTTCTTTCCAATGAATGCACTTCCGAGCAGCATTATATTACGCACTATAATACAGACGATTGACTATTTTGGGCCGGCCGCGGTGGCCGAGGGGACTGCGGCGCGTCAGTCACGGTCTGCACGGCCACTACGGACGGGGGTTCGAATCCTCCCTCGGGCGTGGATGTTTGTGCCGTCCTTAGTGTTTGTCTGTGGTGTTAGCTAGTTCATAAGTAGTTTGTAAGTTTAGGTTCTGATGACCCCATAGTTAAGTCCCATAAGCTATACAAACATTTGAATTTTGACTATTTTGGAGTCTTTTCCGAGCAACTATGACGAAATATTTTACGCTAGTATAATGTGCTCTTGTCGAGTAGTTTCCTCAAAGATCTTGGATAAAATCTTTGACACAAATCTTTGTCAAAGATCTTTTACAGTGGAATACCGGCCTAAAGCCTGTACCGAGTATTGCCGAGACCAAAGACCTATATAAACAACATAGACTGGCCACGGCGCCGCCATACTTGTAGCCAATTAGAAAGGTTGCCGCTATCTTTGAGAACGTCAGTGTGATATTGGGCGTCTGCTAACGCTGAAGCATATGTTTTATATTAATCATTGCCAGTCTTGCTTTTTCCGTAATTTCTGGGCGACGTATTTCGGAAAGTAATTCGCACTACGAATAGCATTTCTCGGTTACTATTGCATCCTAAGTATAATGTTTACAATAGTTGAACTACTGCATTATTTGATGTTACTATAATGTCAATAATCGTTTGTATTTGCCGACATATCTTCCATATAAATACAGGCGAATTTCTTTAAAGTCTTTAATAACCGTACCTTTATTCTGCCTGAGGTTCAAATGATGTTTCATGCTTTGAAGTACATTACATATTTATCAAGCTCTCCACAACTTGACGTTTCCTTGGTACCCTCCTTACAGCTTTTGGTTTCTGTAAGTGCTCAGGAAATGAAAATAGTTTTGGAATGGCGTTTCAAGTAGCCGCTTTCGATCGGTGGTAGCATCCATAACTTTTCTTCAAAATGACAAGAGCATATGTAACTATACTTATCACGCCTCATACTGGTTACTCAATGGGTTAGCAACTCCTTGTTTTTCAAAGGAAATCTGTATCATGTTGTTATTGTGATCTTCAGTCCGGAGACTGGTTTGATGCAGCTCTCCACAATACCATATCCTGAGCAAACCTCTTCATCTCCACATAAGAACGGCAGCCTACATCTGTCCGAATCTGCTTACTGTATTCAACTCTTGGTCTTCCTCTACATTCACAATTCCTTGATGTCTAAGAATGTGCCCTACCAATCTATCCCTTCTTTTAGTCAAGGTATGCCAGAAATTTCTTTTCTCCCCAATTCTGTTCAGTACCTCCTCATTAGTTACGCGATCCACCCACCTAATTTTAAGCATTCTTCTGTAGCACCACATTTCAAAAGCGTCAATCCTCTTTCTGTCCGCACTGTTTATTATCCATGTTTCACTCTCATACAAGGCAACACTCCATACAAATGCCTTCAGAAAGGACTTCCTTAGACTTAAATCAATATTCGATGTTCAAGAATTTCTCTTTTTCAGGAACGCTTTTCTACCCATTGCCATTCTGCATTTTATATCCTCTGTACTGCGACCATCATTTGTTATTTTACTGCCCAAATAACAAAACTCATCTACCTCCTTTATTGCTTCGTTGCTTAATCTAATTCCTTCAGCAACACCTGATTTTCTTACACTGCACTCCATTACCCTAGTTTTGCTCTTGTTAATGTTCATCTTATACGCGCCTTTCAGCACACTGTCCATTCCGTTCAACTGCTCCTGCAGGTCCTTTGCTGTATCTGACAGAATTACTATGTCGTCGGCAAAACACAATGTTTTTAATTCTTCACCCTGAACTTTAATTCCATCTCCAAATTTCTCCTTGCTTTCCTTTATAGCTTGCTCAATGTACAATGTTTCAATGTTGAATAACATTGGAATAAAGAATAAATAATAGTTTAATTACAGTTCATGTACCTAGGCTACTTACCCTATGGTTAATACGCATTTGTACACTATATAAACAACTGTCATTACATTAAAACACACCAAATACATCCGTCCTCGCCTAGCTTTTTGATGGTCGCGAAGTAAACATAATTTTGAAACTTGCTAAATGCGAAAGTAAAGTATAATGGATGTTTATTGACAAATACACGCTGATACACAACGACCTATATAATCACATATCTCTTTCTTTATGTATGATATTCCAACAGTTTTATCACTGCGGTTGCCGAACATACACTGGGCTTGATTTACCACTAATAATAGCGCTTACACGTTAGTTTATATCTACATCTACATACATACTCCGCAATTCACCGTAAGGTGCGTGGCGGAGGGTACACTGTACCACTACTAGGCATTTCCTTTCCTATTCCACTCCCAAATTGAACGAGGAAAAAAAGAATGCCTATATGCCTCCGTACGAGCCCTAATTTCTCTTATCTTGTCTTTGTGATCTTTACGCGAAATGTAAGTAGGCGGCAGCAAGATCGTACTACACTCAGCTTCAAATTGCGGCCCTCTAAATTTACTTAACAGAAATTCACGAAAAGAACGTCGTCTTTCTTCCAGCGATCCCCAATTGAGTTGCCGGAGCATTTCCGTGACACTCGCGCATTGGTCGAACCTACCGGTAACAAATCTAGCTGCTCGCCTCTGAACCGCCTCTATGTCTTCCTTCAAACCGATCTGCTGCGGGTCGCAAATACTTGAGCAATACTCAAGACGTGGTCGTACAAGCGTTTTATACGCGGTCTCCTTTACAGGTGAAGTACATCTTCCCAAAATTCTCCCAATAAACCGAAGTCGGCTGTCTGCCTTACTCACAACTATACTTACATGCTCGTTCCATTTCATATCGCTCAGCAATGTTACGCCTAGATATTTGAACGACGCGACCGCATCAAGAAGCTCACTACTGATGCTGTATTCGAACATTATAGGATTGTTTTTTTCTACTCATGCGCATCACCTTACATTTTTCTACATTCTTCGCACCAGTAGAAATTTTGTCTAAGTCAACCTGTATGCTATTACAGTCAGTTACAGACGACACCCTCCAATTCACCACAGCATCACCAGCAAACAGCCGCAAATTACAACTTACTCTGTCCATCAGATCATTTATATAGATAGAAAATAACAGCGGTCCTATCACACTCCCCTGGGGCACGCCTGACGATACACTCGTCTCTGATGAACACTCGCCGTCGAGAACAACGTACTGCGTTCTATTACTTAGGAAGTCTTCCAGCCAGTCACAAATCTGTGAACCTATTCCATAAGCTCGTATCTTCGTTAGCAGTCTGCAGTGTGGCACCGCGTCGAACGCCTTTTTGAAATCGAGAAAAACACAATCCGCCTGTCGCCCTTCGTCCATGGCTCGCAAGATGTCATGTGAGAAAAGAGCAAGCTGAGTTTCACATGAACGATGTTTCCTAAACCCGTGCTGATTCATGGAAAGAAGCTTTTCCGTTTCAAGGAAACGACTAGAAACAGAAGCGTCTGCTCACGTTGCTGCTTCAAACTGACGTTGCTTAGTGCTGCCACCTAGAGCGCTGTAGCTTGCCTGTAGCCTCTCTATGTTGTTTATATACCACTTTGGCCGAGACAAACCGAGAGAAGCCGAGCGGCGCTGGCTTGCAACGGCCCGTTCTCCTTCCTCGCGTGAAGTTTGGCAATCCGTGGCCGACCTCCCTTCACCCTGGTGTAGATATTTGTAGCGTCCTCCTCCAGGCCGAGAACTCAGCTTCAGAGAGCGCTAGGCTGGGCGGCAGTTTTCCTGGTAGGCTGGGCGTCGTTCACACGTGCCGTGTGATCGACAAGAGCCGCGCACTTGCTGATGTCATGCAGTCCCTCCAGTGGCGCAAGAAACTGTTTACACTGGCAAGTGCGAGTAACACAAGCCGCGCCTCCGCGGCGCGACCCTGGCCACGGCTCTCTGGATTGGCCCACTCTGGCCACGCCACTGCTACTCCAGTCCGCCTCTAGAACGTGCCTGTCTGTGCCAACGACTTTACTCAAATGTTTCTAATGTTTATAAATATAAGGGCCTTAACTGCTGCAGTCATCAGTCCCTAGGCTTATAAATTACTTAAACCAACTTATGCTAACGACAACACAGACACCCCCCACCCCCACACACACACCGACACCTATACACCCATGCTCGAGGGAGGACTCTAACCTCCGACGGCCATCAACCGCTTGCTTCGCAGCACGACGCGTTAGAGGGCTCGGCTTCTCCACCGCGGATATCTTTAGTCGCTCGGATTTATTTGTACGTAACTACAGCACTCTCTCTCGCTCTCTCTCTCTCTCTCTCTCACACACACACACACACACACACACACACACATACATACACACTCTCCGCAGGAAAAAATTGGTTCACGCTCTTAGAGTTTTAACTGCATATGGAGTACACGAACTGGTTACATTTACACATCAGCCTGAAAAATATGCCAACATCGTTTCTTGGTTGTCTATTTCCTTTTGTTTGCTTCACTTTCGGAGGTTCCCTTGGTCATGGCTGTGAGTGTTGTCCTTAGGTTAGTTTACCTTAGTTTAAGTAGTTTGTAAGCTACGGACTGATGACCACGCAGTTTGATCCAATAGATTTACAAACATTTGAACATTTTTCCTCTGTTATCCAAGCATTTGTACTGAGCCTTTTCCTATTATCTATAGTACGATTCTCTGAGGCCTTCAGTACTCTGTCTCAAAGCTACCCACTGTTCTTGTTCTGTATTATGTGTTCCGTTCCGATCAAGCCTTGTCTAATTCTCCCTCTGAAACTATCGACAACCTCTGGTTCGTTCAGTTTATACACGTTCCATCTCCTTAATTTTCTAACTTTTTGCATTTTCTTGAATTTTAATCTACACTTCATAACCAATAACTTATGATCCGAGTCTCTACCTGCGTATGGATATGTCTTACATTTTAAAATATGGTTCCTAAATCTATGTCTTACCATTATAAAATCTTTCTGCTACCTTTCTGTGACTCCTCATTTCTCAATGAGGGATGTTATTCAAACAGTTAACGGAGAGGAAATTTCGTTGGGGGAGAGTGGTAGTCTCGTCTTGTGCGTCTTGCTAGGGACTGGGCGACCGTTCCCGACGGTGGTACGAGTCCTCCCTCGGGCATAGGTGTTTGTGTTGTCCTTAGTGTATAAGTAGTTTGTTAATCTACGGACTGATGACTATAGCGATTTGGTCCAATATATTGATAAACATTTGAACTTTGTGATGGAGACTAGAACACGGTAGTAGGAGAAGGAAGTGAAGGACCTGCCAAAGGGATAACGTTTGAGGAGTTGGAAGAAAACTAAATCAAATAAGACACTATCTTACTGTAATGATAATAACTATCTGAAGACACAATGTGGTCAGGAAGCACCTGTTCCTCGTTGGAATAACTGTTCCCGATACGCACACGGAGTGGACACTGGTGCCCTTAACCTCCCTAACAGCCATATTCCTAAGGGACTCCATTACCCGCCAACGTTGGAGCTCCTAACTGCCAGCAATCCCACCCTCTATAATTGCCCGGATCTTGCAGGCTGAGATGTAAACGCAGAACAAGTGACATCGTCCGGGCCGGCCGCGGTGGCCGAGGGGACTGAGGCACTTCAGTCACGGTCTGCACGGCCACTACGGTCGGGGGTTCGAATCCCCCCTCGGGCATGGATATTTGTGCCTTCCTAGTTCGTAAGTAGTTCATAAGTAGTTTGTAAGTTTAGGGACTGATGACCCCGTAGTTAAGTCCTATAAGCTGTACAAACATTTGAACATTTGAATATCGTTCGCCTCAGAACATTGTGTGGCACAGACAGCACCTCTGCCTCTTGGTAAGATGAACTGGGGAGGTTTCTCGAGCGGTCCCGCATGGGGCCTATCGCTGCCTCCCACGCGGCCACGGTGGGGTGCCTGCCTCAGTGCGAGCAGTGACAGGCTTATCGCTGTTGGACGCACCAGACGAGCTGGACTTCCGCTGGTTCCCCACCACCGCCCTGCAACAACGCCGCCTCTGGACCGCAGCGTCCAGCTGTGCATCTGATGGTAACACCGCCTGAAGCTGGCCACCAAGTGTCACCAACACACTTCACTTCCTATCCACGACTACACTACGCAGGAAACGAATGACTGAAAAGACGTAATAACGTAATAACGTAATCGCGAGAAGTGCGCCAAGAAGTTAGAAAGTCTAAAACTTGAGTATTAAATTACACAAGTTGGGCTAACTGAAACGATTTCGTCATATAGGCGGTACAGATATACAGTTACAATGGACTTATTAACGTCTACCAACTTCCAGTGCTTCTAAAAGGCACTATAAGTAAACAACTATCTAACCAGAAATCCTTATCAGGTTCTAAATGACCAGCTTCAGCTGACATCTCCTCTGTTAAGCTTCACATAATGCAATTCAACCAGACACGTTCCACAGAAAATATTAACCATCACATTACATTTTATTTATATTATATACCATAGACAATTAAAATTCTGCTACACCAATATGTACAGTTACTTTACTTACCTTCTTCACCCCAAGACAACCTAACGCCAAAACAGTATGAAAATTGTGAAACTGTAATGTAGTGTAATTAAGTATACCATATTGAAATGTAACATAATATGTAAATCGTGATGTCTCATGCACAACAAATGTAACAAGCGTACATTTTGACGACTCAAAACACAGGTCACGAGCTCACAGAAATATGTATCATTGATCGTAAAATAATATTACGTATTTGAGGTACCGTAAGTAATGTGTATAATTGTGGACGTTCATAAACCAAATGTTAATAAACGGCAGTAAGCAAGTTTATTGAACACCATCTGTAAAGCGAGACGAAAGTGAAAACTTACTTCTCAAGAAATGTCGTAACGTAAAACCTTGTGTTTATGTTCATCTTTGAGTAAAATGTTCGAAAATGAGTGTAGCGTTTCTTGTAGAAGCTAGTCAGTCGTTTCCTGATGATGGCCTAATAACCTCAAAACTAGTTTGAAGTGAATAAAAAATCAGTAGAACAAAAACAGTTTATTTGTTGTAACCAGAAATATGGAATTGTTCTGCCAAGAAGTGACACAAGAATCCATACATAAGAATAAATTCTATGTTTGGAAGTAATTCAAATTCGTCAGATAGGAGAATCGCTTGCTTCTCCTGTAAAAATAGGCCAGCTGTTAGCATAAATCAAACACACATTTTAATTACAGATGCTGAAAATAGTGTCATACTATTTTATCAGACTTGATTCCATGGTGGAATTTGTACTCCACGACTGTATTTGACTTGTAAAATTTTTCAGCGATCAGTCGTAAAAATATTTATTTATTTGCAGATGTAGATTTCGACCACTGTGTGGTCATTATCAGTACTTAAAAATAATTAAAATACTTAAAACATCTCGACCTCCATGTTGGGGGTTGCGTTCGTACTGACGATACTACCGGTATCCATGAGCGAGTTCTGTGTAAGATTTCTGAAAACTGGTTATCTTTCCAAATTGAAAACCAACAATTTAGAGCATTTTATGTATGGTAAAAAATATAAGGATTCCATCCAAAGTCAACATAAATATATAAGTAGATTTTTATGGTTTTTAACATACAGGGTGTTTCAGCTATCTTGTTCACCCAAAATATCTCTGGAACAACAACTATTGTAAAACGACTTTCACCGGTATTAATGTAAGGCAGGGACTCATGAATGTAAATATTTTGAAATATTCTAAAACGAAAGCATATGTGTTCAAAATGTTCAAATTTTTGTAGAGATTTTGTCATCAGCCCGTAAGCTTACAAACTACTTATGAACTAGCTAATACTAAGGACGGCAGAAATACGTATGCCCGAGGGGGCATTCGAATCCCCGACCGCAGTGGCCGTGCAGAATGTGTCTGACGCGCCGCAGACTGCTCGGCCACCGCGGCCGGCAAAGCATTAGTAAAGTAGTCAACAATCCGAAGATTAGTTTGAACACCACAGTGCTTTACTAGGCATGGTCCTTTTTGGAGGTGTATACCGTTGCCTTCCTCCGACCTTCGATCTGACTTACCCAGCCAGTTATGTGGGGACCTACAGTTAACGTGGGTTCCGAACCACGGTGCTACTCGGTATTTTTCACATGAGCAATACTGCCAGAGGTGAAAGAAGTGGAAAGTGACGGATGAAAGTCCTAGGACCTGGTGGTGATCGAACCTGCGACCTTTGGATTTGTAGTCTGGCATTCTACCATTGTGCAACCTAGGCAAAGTATATGTGTTTTTAATACACAAAGTTCTGTGTTTTTAAATGGACACCATATATTATTTCATCATCAATCTATAGAATGACAAATCACATAAACAATAGCCTTCATAGTATCGCAATACGCCAATTAGATCCCGAGCTATTGTGAAGCGAAGTTGACGCTTGAAATACGCGAAACGCGCGGCTAGCGCACGTCCTGAGTAGCACGGGGTTCTCGCGGAGTCACAGTACGTGAATTTTTACTCTCTATGTACATTATTCCATGATATATTAAGTTTTCAAATTTATAATGACTCTGATCATCCGGTATAAATATCAAACAGTACACGTACCAGATTTTATGTGGAACGTTATTATAAGTAGGTTTTTTTTTTTTTTTTTTTTTTTTTTTTTTTTTTTTTTTTTTTTTTTTTTTTTTTCAATGAGGTATGTAATCGATTTTCTTAGACATTTTGAGATTACGTTTTATTTGCTTTTCTACTTCACAAATTGTATTTAACTTGTAATAATTGCATGTAACCACAGTTTTTGTACATGTTTCCTACAGACCAGATGATGATACCATAGAGTGTCGAAACTGGTCGTCTTGAATAAATGAAATAAAAATTGCGCTCTTGGCCTGTGCCCTTCCTTTCATGGCAAAGATGCGCTTAACGCGTGTCGAACACTGCCGCAAACTAGGTCAAGCGTTCCATGTTCAGCCGACTCAAGCCTAGACTCGCTCCAACCTGGTATGCTCGACTGTGATCATCCGAGCGGGCAGCCTAGCCTTCCATGCTCTGCTCGAGTGTCACGCAATTGGTGTTTGCATACTCTGCCAATGCAGGACTGCTGCAGCTACACGTTCGTGCCACATACTTTTACTGCCCCTTTTAGACGATCGACTTTCTTGTCTCAGTTTGATTACTCGAGACGGGAGGGTCCCCTGTAGCGCCCCTGGCGTGTTATTCCCATACTGAGCCTCGTCTCTAGAGTGATCGTTTTCGTTTTTGACGTTAGATCCAAAATTGTAAGAGTTGTCTGCTGTGCAGTTTCACATCTCAACGATGAAGTGACTTTATGAGCGCACGTTTTATGCTGGAGTTTATTAATGACGAGAGTGCAGAACATAGTTGAAGTTCTTGTAAGTCGTCATTGGTAAATTCCCTACACTTCTGAGAACCTCAAAAATATAGAAAGTGTCGCCCAAAAATATCCAAATGTTAGACATTCATTAGTTGGAGAATATTTTTATTTGCAAACATGTAAAATAATATAGAAATTTCAGTAAAGAGCGCCTTTTTTACTTTAGTTTAGATATATTGTTTTTTTGTCAACAGTCAAGTAACGTCGAAAATAATTTTCTCTTCTAATAATTCTTTCGCTCTTAAAATAATTTTTATAAAAACACGTTTCTGTATTTACGCTCGTATTTATGCATAGAGTAGGTTTTTTTTCCTGTAGAACGTAAATTTCTTCTGCATATAGTTATTTCGTCTGCTTTGCTTGAGAACGCTAGTAGAAAAAAATACTAGGCTCTGATGTAAAATTCACGTGAAAGTATTTTTATAATAAGAATGAGCACGGCCAGAATTGGTTAACTTCCGATGAAAATTCATCTTGAAGATGGTGCAGGATCAGCAACTGGTAATATATTGAAAACAATAACAATTTATTTTTCCCTCGCAGTTGCTCAATTTAGGAGTTGGTAACTAGTTTCGGACTTAATCGTCCATTTTCAAACCGTTGGCCTTACTCCAACCGTAATAATATCAGTCATATGCTTCATGCAGTGTAGTATTACGGTTGGAATAAGGCCAACGGTTTGAAAATAGACGATTAAGTCCGAAACTAGTTACCAACTCCTAAATTGAGCAACTGTAACTTCCGAGCCGGCCGCGGTGGCCGAGGGGACTGAGGCGCTCCAGTCACGGCCTGCACGGCCACTACGGTCGGGGGTTCGAATCTCCCCCTCGGGCATGGATATTTGTGCCGTCCTTAGTATTAGCTAATTTGTAAGTAGTTTGTAAGTTTAGGGACTTATGACCCCGTAGTTAAGTCCCATTAGCTATACAAACATTTGAACCCTTGTTTGTGCGCATGCGCATTGTGCTGCTCACTCGGAACTTCATAACTCTGCACAATCTATACATCCTTGACGTCATAGACGTACTACCAGTTGGGTTGGGTTGACTGCTGTTTTACGTGTAAGCACGAAAGGCGCACGCGTTTCCAGCTGTCAATTTTCACCAGAAAGTCGATCACATAAAACGGGCTTAACCGGTGGCGCTGCACTCCCATTAGGACGAGTAATCAGGCCGCAGTGCTCGGGCGCGTTCCTTTTCCGCTCCGTTACCCCCTCCCAGCGCCCTTCCGGCGGGCGCGTTCCTTTGCTGTGTCGCCGGCGCCCGCCTTATCGCTCGTCCCCGAGTTGAGAGAGAGAGAGAGAGAGAGAGAGAGAGAGAGAGAGAGAGAGAGAGAACATCGCGCTGCACTGCAGCGGCTTCCGCTCTGCCCAAACAAAACAAGTGTCGTTCAGGACAGAGCAGAGGTCGCTGATAACTCGCCTGACAGCGTGGCAACAACGCGTCCCTGGCGAATGCTTAGATCCGAAAGGCTCCGAAAAACCTTTCAGGTACTTCACTCAGAACCATTTATGTAGTCTCGTTGAAACACAAATAACTGATGATCATTTTGTGGTTTGAGTCAGGATAAATGTTTCTGCCTTGAGCAAACACATTTTTTGTTTTTTATTTACCTATGCATGTTTCGGAAAACTTTCTCCATCTGTAGGGTTTTCTCTATTACTATACCCTAATACTATATTTTAAATTCCTTGGTGGCTGTCAAATATTTGCCGCCGGCCGCGGTGGCCGAGGGGACTGAGGCGCTCCAGTCACGGTCTGCACGGCCGCTACGGTCGGGGGTTCGAATCCCCCCTCGGGCATGGATATATGTGCCGTCGTAGTTCGTAAGTAGTTCATAAGTAGTTTGTAAGTTTAGGGACTGATGACCCCGTAGTTAAGTCCCATAAACTATACAAACATTTTTTTGAGAAATACGAAATGTAATTTTAAGCTACAGTAAAATATTCCCCCACTTGGATCTGCGGGCGGGAACTACTCAGGAGGATGTCGTCACCAAGAAAAACAAAACAGGCATTCTACGGGTCGGAGCGTGGAATGTTCTAACCCTTAATCGCGTAGGTAAGCTAGAAAATTTGAAAAGACAATTGGATAGGTTAAAGTTAGATATGGTAAGAATCAGTGAAGTTCTGTGGCAGGATGAACTGGATTTCTGGTCAGGTGAGTACAGGGTTATCAATACAACATCAGTTGGTGGTAACGCAGTAGGTCTGATAATGAATAAGAAAATAGGAATGCGGGTAAGTTACTATGAACAGCATAGTGAACGCATTATCGTAGTAAAGATAGACACGAAGCCAACACCGACCACAGTAGTGCAAGTTTATATGCCAACAAGCACAGCCGATGATGAGGGTACCGAAAAAATGTATGAGGAGATAAAAGAAATCATTCAGAAAGTTAAGGGAGACGAAAACTTGATTGTGATGGGGCACTGGAACTCGGTTATAGGAAAGGGAAGAGAAGGAAATGTAATAGGTGAATATGGACTGGGAAAAAGAAATGAAAGAGGAGATCGCTTGGTAGAATTTTGTGCAGAGCACAATTTAATGATCACTAACGCTTGGTTTAATCATCATGAAAGAAGGCTGTATACGTGGGAGAGACCAGGAGACACTGGAAGGTACCACATTGACTTTATAATGGTAAGGAATAGATTTATAAACCAGTTTCTAAACTGTACGACATATCCAGGGGCAGATATAGACTATGACCATCACTTATTGGTAATGAACTGCAGATTAAAACTTAAGATACTGCCGAAAGGTAGAAATGTTAGGAGATAACCTGGACAAATTAAAGGAAACAAAGGTGGCTGAGAGTTTCAGAGGGAGCATTAGGCAAGGATTAGCTGAAACGGGGGAAAGTAATACAGTAGAAGAAGAATGGGTAGCTCTGAGAGATAGGGTAGTGAAGGCAGCAGAGGGCCATGTAGGCAGAAGGACAAGGCCTAATAGACTGTTACAGATCTTTATCAAATATTTTATACAACGACTTCACTAGAGCTTATTCCACTATCGTTAAAATTTTTCGTAATAATTGTTCGGGAATGTCTTCCGAATAGTTAATCGTCTGTACTACAGCACTTAATGTAATATTTCTGTTAAGAGTATTCCTTGAAAAGAAGGAAAAGTGAGAAGAATTGTAGGTGACGCGATGGGTAGCGAGCCGCGACAGAATAGCCGTGCGCACTGAGGCGCCGTGCTGCGGTGCACGCGGCCGTTCGGCGTCGGAGGTTCGAGTCCTCCTTCGGGCATGGGTGTATGTGTTGTCCTTAGGTTACTTCACCTTAGTTTAAGTAGTTCGACAATAGGGACTAATAACCAAGCAGGTAAGCCCCATAGATTTACAAACATTTGAACATTTTTTGGGTAGCGAGAGGAAATGATAAAGTGTTCACACAAATGTACTCCTGAAGCTTCACTTCGAGGGCGTATTCACGAAAATTGTTTGAAAATGGGCGGCCAAACATTTCAGTTCGCCCACATATTTACAAATAATTAAATGCATCATAAACGAAGATTCAAGAAGCCCTAAAACTGTATCAATGTATAAATAATGAAACACTGAAGTAGTTAGATACATGTTTTTTTCATGTTTATAGAGAATTGGTCATAATTGAAAAGAAAAAATATTTTCGTAGTTCTTTCTTCTGCACGTTGATCATTCTGTCTCATGCACTGCAAAAGCCTTGTTGTACTTTATTGCAGTGTGACATTTATTGTTCTTTCGTAATATCTCATAAAATACCTGTACAAATACCTGCACTTGTGGCGAAACCTTGAAACGCCTCGTGCTACCCACAAAAAATAATGAGCTAATTTGAATAGTGTTTCATTAAGCAGATAAATAACGCCGTATCTTCTAAAGATCGTCTCAGTTATAGCAACAGATAAAAACTATTCCAGCATGCAGTAAAATAATCGAATCGTTCAGTGTACCCTTTCTCGTATTATTCCAGACAAAAATGAACTAAAATATAAATCTCGTAAGGAAGAATTTGTGTAGGTTGGGTTAGAATAAAACTAAATAGTTTTATTTCACGTAAGTACGTTCGTAAATCCTGTTGTCCATTTAATTTCTTCCTATAATCGTACACAGTGAACCATTTAGAATACAACTGATTGTAGTAGCTTCTTCTTTATACGATCCTAACCACTTATTTTAGGTCAGTGGACTTCGTACTATGAACTTTTGAGTATGCTCAATGTTTTGAAACTTTCCGTGGGGCA
Source organism: Locusta migratoria (assembly GCA_026315105.1). NCBI lineage: Eukaryota > Metazoa > Arthropoda > Insecta > Orthoptera > Acrididae > Locusta > Locusta migratoria. The sequence goes on from CM048747.1 coordinate 36,665,180, forward strand.
GTAGCCACGCACCAAATACTCTTCGAAGTTAATGTGTGGGTTAAAGGGCAGCAAAGCAGCAGAAAACACATATACAATCGTAAACTTTTCTAAAAGCTTCGCGAACTTTAATAAAAGCTAGGCCATCGCTCTAACTTTTATCAAATATCTTTGACAAAAAAAAAAAAAAAAAAAAAAAAACCACCACCACACACACACACACACACTTTTGTAAAAGCTGGCGTAATACACTGTCAATGGTTTCACTAAAGGGCTTAGATAAAAGACATTTGTCAAAGATCTTTTACAGTTTAATACTGGCCAGAAGCCCGCGCAGAGCTCAACTTAAAAGCCCCAACTTGCAGTCCTTAATAGGACGTACGGAATTCCCGCCAAATACTCCCTAGTACCCTTAGATAATTTTCTCTACTGATGGGCAAGTAAGTGTCCGGAATGCACCGCATTCCAACGCAAACTATTTGATTACCCCAGCCTCTTCCTTCTTCCTTCCCGTCATTCAAAAATGTTCAAATGTTTGTAAAGCTTAAGGGACTTAACTGCAGGTCATCAGTCCCTAAACTTACAAACTACTTATACTAAAGACAACACAAACATCCATGCCCGAGGCAGGATTCGAACCTCCGACGCGGGAGGCCGCGCGGTGCGCAACGTGGCGCTCCAGACCGCTCGGCTACTCCCGCGCGGCTTGATTGGTCAGATTATGAGTAGTGCAGTTATGACATCAGAAGAAATTCACGTGAAATGACAAAAGTGCTTTAAAGTTAGTGATGTAATTTATGAAAATCAACTTTGAACGTCATAATTTGCCTTTTCTTTAAGTTTGTTTGGGTTACATACTGACATGTTAGACAGTCAGTATTTCCTGAGGAAGACTCCTGCAACGGATCCGAAACGTTAGAAAGATTATCATGACGCGGCAAACAGCTCAGATGAATTTTAACGTTAACAATAATCGCGAAAACCTACGTTCGTACATGTTAGACACATGTTACACGTATTTCTTTTTAATCCAATTCGTCTATACTATCACCGTCTAAAATGCTCTCTGTTACTCCTGAATCACTCTGCATTTTAACGAGCAATTCATCTTTGTACAAGGGTTGGAACTTAAGCAGTGGCAAATGTTTAATCACAACAGACACAAAAGCGTTACAAATATTAAAATAGTCGCCAGCGTTGTATAGAACCCGTTGCCAGAGATATGGAAGACGTAGTATACCGTTAGCAGAGCCTTTTCTGTTGATGGTGCGAATGGAGCGGTCTCCCGCCGCAGAATCTCTAGAACAGTTCTGAAGCGAGTGCCACAAAGTGGTTCCTTCATCTTCGGAATCAAATCAGTCACAAGGACTTACGTCCGAGGAGTATGGTGGATGGTACAGTACTTCCCAGTCCCATAGACCGAGCAGTGCAGCCACAGATTGCGCTGTATGCGCCCTCGCATTGTCGTGCAAAATGATGGGTGGGTTGCGTGGAAAGTGTCGCCGCTTCTTTCGCAAAGCTGATCTTCAAAGACGCTAGGACGACCTGTCCAATGCATGTCTGCCGTAGTTTGCCGACCTTCTTTGAAGGCCTTTACCCAACGTGCCACTGTTCTGTACGACAATGCCGGTTTCCTGCACGCCTCTTACAGTCCTTGATGACACTGTCGTGCTGTACGACCTCTGGTACATTCAAGCTTGAGCCGACTCCATGGTTTCTGTTTCGTCAACTCAGTGACACGGTTACGTTAGACCGCTCGCTCACAAGTGACTGAGTTTCCCCCGACTGTGCGTACGCCGGTGACGTGGGACGGGCGAGTCCATTTGCTCGGAGGTAAGGTAGGTGTGTCAACAGTGACAATACTCGATCTAATTGCATAGTGTCTCCACAGCAGTGTTGCCACTATTGAATTTCCAACCTTGTATATACTGTGTATCTCGCAAACGGCGCTAACGATTTGTATATTTATGTTAGAACGAGAAACATTTACGGTTTCTGAATTATTGATTAGAAAAGGTAGTCATATGGTTTCTATAGCCGTAGCCATCATGTGCACATCAAGTGACGTATCCGAATACGAATATCATTACATTTTTTGTGTTTGTGGGCAACGTATAGATTATAGTGCTTATGACAGTTTGGAAGGAAACCGTCTTGCCCTCTCGCTTCCTTTCCACTTTAGTTAGAAGTTGTAATCGAGAAATAGCTCACAGGAGAAGAGAACGTGTCTACTGGTGGCAGGCTTAGTCAGAGATAGGAATTAGATAATTAGCATTCCCCTAATTTACAAGCAGACTACTTGCAACGTTTGAGAAAAACATTACTATCACGCTGAACTAGGTACATTTGACTTTAATTACTGCAGTTTCTATGTAGGTAAGATTGCAAAGTATTTACATGTGATGAACATCTTCGAAGTACCGCAAAGTTACAGAAAAGAAATTCCCGAGCAATCGTCGGTCTCCCAGTATTGGCTAACGCAAGTGCCAAGTTATTTTCATTTTCAACCTTATTCGTTATCAAGGAATATTGTTGTAATTCTGCTGCTAGGTTCTTCATACAAAACTACACATTAACAGATAGAGAACTGTTTGCAGCCAATCAGCAATATTGCCACAGGCGAGCGATTCATGGAAAGTCTTGTGATCTGCAAGCAATGAATGAGACATTGACACTGATTGACAGTTGCTGGATCTGGCAGTAAGTCGCTCCCATTCGTGCCCCTTTGGGCGCGGGACCTCACAGTAGCGATGGCAGGACCAACGGCCCTTACAGGTCATCCTAAAGTGAACATTTCTGGAGAGCACTAGAACGCGCTGTGAGACGCAGAATATTCTGCGCGACATTTAATTGCTTCTCGTATTATAAAGGAAAATGAAATGATTCATCTTGCGCGTATGTTGAGCTCTGTAATTCCGCCGTATTCAGTACGAAGGCTAACAAAGCAGTTGGTTGGACTTTTCCGTAACTTTGAATACACGGACAGAATTTAACTGGACGGATAAATTATACTCTGAAGAACGGACGCACAGTTGGAGCTGTTTAAGGTAAAGCGCGCGTTCGTGACGATCCAGGCAGGCGGCCATTAAGAGGCGCATGTATAATTAACGGCCTCTCACAATGGGCTCGCAATTAGGGCGACCGGGAGCGGTGGAAGAATGTGGGGGGAGCTGCCGGCTGCGACGGCTGCGGCTTTAAAGGAATACTCTGATGTTCAAAAGAGACTGGCGGCAGAATGCTCACATTCACGGGACATATCCATTCCTATGTTCTGCAGGACCGCGCGGGAGAAACCGCGTGGTGTAAAGCCCTTTCTACACGGAAAGTGAGAGCTTACGAGATTACCCATGATGCACCGGTCACGCCATTCGCGTAGAGTGTAGATGCGTCCACTTGCACAAGATGCACGCATACGATCGCTAGTAGACGGAATAGGATGGATCCTATTCTCACGCGTATGGAAGTGCTTCGCGCATGCGCAGACGACCGAATGGGGAACCCAGCTGACAAGCGAAACCAAGTCGGGAATTTGTTTGAGAATGTGTACTTGTCTCCTGCTCAGAGCAACGTAGTTTTTCGACTCAGTCGTAAGTACATTAGGACGTGATACTATAGAGGAATTGCATTAAAATTTAATATAACCTGTGTACAATTTTTATTGAATACAGAGATATAGCTGTTAATATGAAATCCAAACAAACGTAAATCAAGAAGTTTTCACTGATTTATCCGTCTGTTCTTGGTAGTACATCACAGTTACTTAAAAATAGTATTTTCTGTATGTTTTACACGTTCGTTTCCACTTGTTGCCCAGTTTTTGGCTTACTAGGACATATTTAGACTTTAAACTACCTCGAAAACCGGTTATTTAAATAAAAATCAATATAGTTATCTACCAAGAACCGACGAAAGAATCAGTCAAAATGTCCAAATTAGTTTGTTGTACATACCAAGAGCTGTATCTCTGTACCCAATAAAAATTGGACACACGTTATATGAAATTTTAACTGCAAATCGTCTTGATTACCATCTTCTAAAATATTTGCTTTTTTCCTGAAACATGCTGTAGTTAACAGATGACATATTTATTTTTGGTGAGCATTATTTGAAGTTTAATCAAAGTGAAAGGTCTATGTATAGACACCCGAGCTTGTTCATCATACACATAGGCGCCTCAAAGTGATGTTAACGCGGCAATTCATTTGATGTAAGTTGACAAGCTACGAATTAGACGCGTGAAGCAGACGACTCGACAAACGCGTACCGTTTGAACGCTTCTTTGTAGTTTGACGGTCTATCGCAGCTGACAACGACTTCCTTGTGCGTGTTGCACGTCTCGTATAGAAAGGGCTTAAGGCATCGTGCTACGGACTGGGCGGCCGCTCCCGCCAGAGGTTCGAGTCCTCCCTCGGGCTCGGGCGTGTATTGTCCTTACTGTAAGAGTATTTTGTAAGTGTAGGGAACATAGCAGTTCGGTTCAATAGATTTACAAACATTAGAACATTTGTTCTGCAGGAGTGATTATCATTTGAAAGATGTCAGCTCGTGGGTTCAAGGTAAACATCGATATCGCGGTACATCACCATCTTCCGAGAAAATATGTCTGTGGCTGTTGTCACTATGAACTGAAGGTAATGGACCAGTGTGACCTGAGCAGACGAAGAGGACGCCTCGCAGACGTATGCGCGAACACCATAATCAAAACTCTGAGTTTGAAGGAGGACGCGTTGCCGCGATGGAGTAGCCGAGCGTCTCGCTGCGGAGCGCGCGGTTGCTTGCCGTGGAGGTTCGAGTCCTCCCTGGGGCATGGGTCTATGTGTTTGTCCGTAGGTTAGTTTACCTAGGTTTAAGTAGTTTGTAAGCTACGGACTGATGACCACGCAGTTTGGTCCGATAGATTTACAAACATTTGAACATTTGGAGGACGCGTTTTTGACGTGGGGGAACGTGCGGCATCCATGCGGTGAATTGCTATTCGTGTGTGCCTGGGTGCTTCGATACTGCAACTGGTGCGTGCATAATGGTTCACGGAAGGTTGAGATGGGTCAGGCAATGCAGGAGTCATCTGCGCCCCCTTCGGCAATGAAGCAGTGTAACGCATCGTACACTACCAGGAGTGACAGTCCCTCGTTGTTTATCACGGCAAGGCTCGAGTGCACGACGTCAACTTCTCTGCCTACGACGGCGGTTTGATAAGTCTGGTACAAATAGAATTAAAAAAAAAAATCGTGTTTGTTGGCGAAAACTCACTTTATTTCTCGACATAGTCTCCTTGCAAGGCTATATACTTGGTCCAGCGAGTTTCTAACTTTTTCAACTCTTAAGAAAAATCGGCTTTGGCAAACTCTCCAAAATAGTCTGCCACAGCGGCGAACACTAGCTCCTTCGATGAAAATTTCTTCCCATCAAACCAAATTTTCAAGTTTGGGAAAGAGACGAAGCCACTCGGAGCCAAGTCTGGTGAATAGGGTGAGCGAGGAACCAATTCGAATCCCAAGTCGTCCACTTTTGCCATTGCGATAGCTGGTGTGTGGGCTGGAGCATTGTCCTGATGAAACAGCACTTTCTTCCGTGCCAGTCTTGGACGTTTTTCACTAAGTTTCTGTTTCAAACGATCCATCAGAGCAGCGTTATAGGACCCATTTATGGATCTGCCTTTTTCCAAATAATCTATCAGGATTATACCCTGGGAATCCCAAAAGACAGTGGCCATCACCTTTCCAGGTGACAAAACAGTCTTCGCCTTCTTTGGTGCACTCTCCCCACTGTTCGTCCATTGTTTGGCCGTTGTTTGGTCTCTGGTCTGTTATGAATCTGTCCAAAAAAATCCAGTGGATTGCGCGTGAACAGTGTGAGGTTCGGAGCAAAAATGTTCATTCGTTTCTGAGCAGGAACGGCACCCATCGTGCACGAGCTTCTACATGGAGAGTTTTTAATGGAGGACGTAATGCACTCGTTCAGTTGAGATGTCTACAATGTTAGCTATCTCGCGAACGTTGAATCTTCGATCTTCCTTTACCGTATCGTGTATCTTATCGATGATTTCTGTGTGGTGACTTCAACGGGCCGATCGGAGCGTGCTCCATTTTCCGTGCTTGTCCGACCACGTTTAAACTCGTTGATCCAAAAGTAAATGGTCTTCAGTGTTGGCGCAGAACCCACATGGACTTCATCCAACTAGGATTTGATCTGTGCAGCTGTCCAACCCTTCAAATGAAAATGTTTAATAGCCGCACGACATTCCTGTAACTCCCACTCTAACGAACTAACTAAGCAGTTACTACTTCAGCTGGCAGCCAAATTCAACTAATAACAACTGCCGTTCGAAACTTGCTGTAATATTCGTGGAAATATCAGGCTTACCAACAAAAGTATAGGTTCCGATAGCTTCCCGCTCTTTCATACAAATTTACCAGACTTATCGAACCACCCTCGTACCCAACAGAACACACCAGGCTGTTGACTTGTCTTCACTGCAGGCCGGTCATTCCTGCTTCATCGTTCGTTGCGTGCAGACGTATATTCCAGTGAGGAGTAGTTGTGTGCACTACTTTTATAAGAAACACGTCTGAGCCTAAGTGATTATTTGAATTAATGTCGTTACAAATTGTTCCACCTGGTTACTTGAATGAGTTGCCTGTTTGCAACTCTCACTCACTGTACAATGAACGTAAACCTGCGGCACAAATCAGACTGGTTGCAGGTGTAGCTACATGAAGGCAGAACGCAGCAGTTGCAGGTTGTAGTGCTGACGTGGGCGTCAACAGCGCAGCCCACTCAACACAACGCTCCTGCCATACACTCGCAGGATCTACCAATCGCCCCTTCCATTGATGTTGGAAGTAGTTGTACTGAAACTACGTTCCTTCATTTTGTCAACTATACACTATTACATTTCTGACGATTTAAAATAAATTGCCACTCTTCGCAACAGAAGCGAATCTTCTTTACGGACTACTGCATCATGTCCGAAATGTCTTGCCGCGGTGGCGTGGCCGAGCGATCTAAGGCGCCTTGCTGTGCAGCGCCCGTTTGCCGCCGTCGGAGGTTCGAGTCCTTCCTCAGGTGTGTGTTGTCCTTAGGTTAGCCTAGGGCAGAGGTCGACAAGTAATCTTGGATGGGGTCCAGTTACTTTTGAACATTTTTATCGAGGTCCAGAAGTAAAACTACATATTCCTTATCATTTTTTCAAACTAATGTGAAATACAAAAGATGTAAAATAAAAATGCATAATAATCCAGTAAAACTTATATTATTTGCTATTTTTTTCTTTATATTCACTCACAAAAAGTATGAAATAAAATGTGTAGTCAAACTTCTACTTAAAAACCAGTAGTAAGTGAGATATTAAACACACCATTATTTGTTTAATTTTAACTAAAAAGTATGAAATACGATGAACTGTGCGTATTAGTTAAAAAATGGATGCAAGAAATTACATCTGCGTCCTTTAGCCAGTTCCTTAAAGTTACGTTCACAAGCGGAGCAGCTTCTGCGAATAGTGTCTTCAAATTAGGCGGCCGTTAATCTTCAGCGATACTCATTCTTGAAGAAATTAATTTTTTTAAATGAAATTCGACAAATATATGTGGGGCCAAACGTGGTAGCCAGGTAGATGGCTAATGTTATGCAATTTTTATATTTTTCCGGGACATTCGTCAGTGGATTCATTTTTATACATTTGCAAAGAAATGTCGTGCTGCAAGTCTGTTATCTCCATTTGGAGTAAAGGCTTTGAAAGATAAAACAACATCGCAACCACAGCCATCCGTTCTGCTGCTGGAGAAATCTCAAAAGAGCACAAAAATGGTGTTTAAATGGATATGCCACGATCGCTTAAATAGAGGTTTTGGAGACTGTCAGAGTATGAGGTCTGTTTATGGAATTTCCTTGTTCGTTAGATAAAGTTCTCGTGCTGCATTCGCGTGTACGGGGCTTATATGCGGCTCACCGGCAGCTTGCTCCGTTTTGCCACCGCTCATCAGAGTACTCTCTAGCGTTGCACATCATGACAACCATTCACATTCTACCTATAACAATCATTATGGGTTCTAATTATTTAACATTTAGTTGTAAAATTCTAGGAAAATTAAAAGGGTGGCTCTTACACGAACTGTTATCTACAGAAGAAAGTATTTATTAAATGATTTGAATGTCTAACTTATACTTTCGAAATATTTTTGGTGGTCCAGTTTTTGGCTTCCGCGGTCCGCCAGTTTCCGACCCCTGGCCTAGGGACTAAAACCCAAAGAAGGTAAGTCCCATAGATTTACAAACATTTCAACATTTGAATTTTTTTATAAACAACTTGCATAGGAACAGATCAAACACACTTCCCAGCGGAACACAGAAGACTACCTCAAGTCTGGTGATAACTCTGAATACGAGGAAATAAACTGCGTCATATCAATCAACCTTCCACCCAACCACAAAAAGCTCCGTACCACCAAACTTTTATTAACAAGTGTTCTGCATCTTCATACGAATTCCACAATTCACTACAAGGTACATGGTGCAGGTTGCCTCGTAACACTACCAGCCGTTTCCTTTTCCCTTCCACTCCATCATAGAACGAGGCGGGAAAAATGCTTGTACGTGCCCTAATCTTTGTAATCTTTGGGGTCGTTATAAGAAATGTTAGTTGGTGGCAAGGGAGTCGTTCTGCAGTCGGCCTGAAATTCATGGCCTCTAAGTTTCCTCAACAGTGTTTCTGGAAAATAATGTCGCCTTCCCTCCAGCGATTCCCAGCTCTGTAACACTCGCGCATTCATCGAACCTGCCAGTTTCAAACTAGCAGCTGCGTCAGAATGGCCGCGCGGGCTGGGGCGTCATGCCGCTCTCTTCGGAGGTTCGAGTCCCCTCTCGGACATGGATGTGTTAGTGTATTGTCCTTAGCATAAGTTAGTTTATAAGTCTAAGTACCGATGGCTTAAGCAGTTTAGTCCCTTAGATTTAGGTACATTTGAACATATAGAAACATAGTAGTCCGCCTCTGAATTGTCTTCCTTCCCCATGTGGTGGGGATCCGGAGACACGCTAGCGGTCTGTCTGAGGTCTCCTTTACAGATGAACAATATCTCCCCAAAATTCTCCCAATAAACCGGAGTCGACCATCGGACTTCACATCGGCTGTCCTCTGTCCTTACATTCTCGTTCCATTTCATATCGCTCTGCAAAGTTACACCTACACATTTAAGCGACACGATTGTGTCATGCAGCACACTACTAATGCTCTATTTGAACACTGTGTGGATGTTTTTCCTACTCATTTACATCGCTTTAGTTTTGTCTACGTTTAGAACTAGCTCCTAATCCAGTGTTGATGTGGTAATAGAATGAAATGCTTTCCTGAAATCGAGGAAACTGCATTTACTTGACAACCACGAGCCTTGATGACATCATACGATGAGAGTGCGAGTTGGTTGGGTTTCAAATCGTCGATATATTCTAAATCCACCCTGAGTTTAGTGGAGATGGTCGTTCTGTTCCAAATATGTCAGCATATTTGATCTCGGAATATACTTTTAGATTGCATGAAGAGATTAATATGAAAGATACCGAAGAGTAGTTCTGTGGCTCACTGCTGGAGATAGGTGTGAGCTGTGTCTTATTCCAACCATTCCCTGTTTATTCAAGGAGTACATGGTATATTATGCTTAAAATGGGAGCTATCTCGCCTCAATATTCTCCATCGCAATCTGGAGCCTTTTAATGTTAGTAGGTAACACTGTTTATCATTATCACTGCATGTCATCTTCGTCGTGGTGCAAGACGTGAACAGGGCAGTATACCTACGTCTGTATCTTCCATAGTAAATGGAGCTTAGCATTGGTGCTTTTTCTGTGCTGCCGTTTGGTATTTCATATATGAGTGTCTGAATAACATTGGAACCACCAACAGTCATTTGAGCAGAATATACAACCCTGGAAAATGGAAAACGAACACCATGAATTCGTCTACCCAGCAGAGAGAATTTTTTTGACACATTCTTGAAGTTTATACAACACACGCACTTGAGTACAGTCACCAGAGCGTCCGCAGTGTTGGTGTTAGTACCGTGTGTACCCTCCTTTTGCAGCAATGCTAGCTGCAATTCTTTCGTGGAAACGATCGTAGAGGTTCCGAATGTGATTATGTGTAATGGCCTGCCATGAAATTTCCATCTGGTGCCTCAATTGGGCCAGATTTCGTGCCGCCTATGCAGACCGCCCAACATGACGTTTCATCCGGTTCCAGACATGATAAATGGGGCAGAGACCTGGGGATCGTGCTGGCCAGGGAAGTTAACATACACCTTGAAGAGCACGTTGGGTCGTACGGGATATAGGTAGATCTGCATTGTCCTGTTGGAAAAGCATATTACCTTGTTGGTGCATCAGTGTTAAATGGAGACTGGAGAGTGTAGAACATCGCTCCCCTCACTATGATGCACCATCATGTGTGCCGTTAGTGTCCTCCGCTCACGCCCCAACACGGTTCAGCCCGCCTCCCGCGGTGTCATGGTAGGCGCTTCTGAAGGGACGTGTAGTCTTCATTGATAAGAGTCGTCGCTACCAATGATGGTCGTACGCGTGTACGATGTCGCGAGTGCGAAAATCCAGAATGTACGCGACAGAGGCAAATGGGGCCGACACCTGGCATCATGGTGTGGGGAGCCATATCCTACTCTGGCCGTTCTCCTCTGGTGTTCGTTGTGGGAAAATTGAATAGTAAACCATCATTCAAGGCGTCTTGCCACCGTTCATGCACCAACATGGCGACGTGCTTTTCTAACAGGACCGTGCACGTCCACTGGTATCCCGTACAACCCACCGTGCTTTTCTAGGTGTACGTCAACTACCCTGCCCACCATTATCCCTAGATCTCTCTTCCATTGAGCATGTCTGGGACCGGATGAAATGTCATGTTGGCGCGGTCTTCACGACCGGCACGAGATCTGGTCCAACTGAGGCATCAGATGGAAACTGCATGGTAGGATATACTTCATTTGGCACATCTATGATCGTCTTCATGAGAAAGGTACTCCGTGCATTGCTGCAAAAGGAGGGTAAACACGATACTAGCGTCGACATTGCACACGCTCTGGTGACTGCACTCACGTGCATATGGTTGTGACTGCGTGATCCTGTGTTGTATACATTCTAAAGAATGTGGCAATAAAATATCTGGGTTGACGATTTCATGGTCTTCTTTTTTCATTTTCCAGGAGTTTATTTGGTTTTTCAAGGTTTTTTCGATAACATTCTGTGCCGTACTCGTTATAGAATTCACGATTTGCCCTACTGGACAGTGGGTTTAATCGATAATTTCTCTTTCTGTATCCCCTAGGCTTTGTTTCGCATTTATTTTTATGTAAACTCTCTGTTTATACCAGGGAGGGTTCCTCCGATCGTGAACGCTGTGCTAGCGACTGTTCTTTTAAGATAATTATCTAGCATTGTTTGCCTGCTGGAAAAATATCTCGCAGTTTCTTTTGTATTCATCTTGTTTTTAAGGTATAAGCCAATAACATGATGTTTATCTTTGATTGAAACTAGCTGAAAACCCGGCTTTGCCCGAATATTTATTTATTTATTCCTGCCATGAGTTAGTACTTCTTCTATCCGTTGTCTCTCTGTGCTTCTCCTTTTTTTCTAAAAACATGCTATGTTTATTGAGAATAAATAAGAAATAAGGCTGTCTTGCATAATGTTTGAGTATCCAAACGAAGAAAGATAGTAATCAAAATACAAATGACTTATAAAATGCGTACGAGCTCTTATTTATTGAGTTATATGTTGTACAATTGTATAATTTTTCAGGTATGTATTCATTTGTATAAGTGCTGTATGTCCGTAAAATCTACCGCGAATACAATCAGTAGTAAAGAAAGTGATAGATTGAAACTTGGAGCATGATAGGCGGTTTTCAGTGAACGTTACTGTTTATGTGCTCATATCTCATGAACTGCGTGTCGTACTGTGATACAATTTGGAAGTTGCATTCAGCTGTATATGTGTATACTGTCTGTAAAATTTACTGCGGCTACAATTTGTAGTGTAGAAATCATAAATTGTAACGTCATACCGAATGCCGCAGTTTTAGTCCATGAACAGCTAAAAAGTAGTAAGTGAGAAACTTTTTTTCCTTTCATTATTTTGAGGTGGTTGTCAGCGAGGAAAAGTTTAATAAAGATTTGAGATTATGTTTAAAGTTTGTTGCAAGTCGCTAAGTACTGTAATTCTCATATAGTGTATTTATAAAGTTTCCTCGCATTGTGTGGCAGTTTCTTGCAACTCTTATTATTTATGACGTCATATCTCGTGAAATATGTGTTGTACATAATTCTTACACTTACGGCGACCGTCCCCCATATATTGAAACTTACGTATACAAAATTTGAAAAAGAGTGAAACAAAACTGTAGATTTGTATGCAAGTGTCTTACGGCACCTACAGCGAAAGTATTGTGAGCGCAGACTCCTGCGTTATGTGTCGTGCTGTTTTGTTTTGGATCGGGAACCTTCGTGGGCGTAAGGTGAACAGGTGACCAAAGTTTCATTGCAATCGAATGAATGGTTTATGAATACATAGAGGACATACAGACAAACATTCATTTTTATATATTAAGATAACTGGTTTCGGTAATTTAAATCGCCATGCCCAGTTTACACATGCCGCAGGAAATAATATAATACAAGCAGTGTTGCCAGATGGCAGAGAGAGAAAATACCTACGTCTTCCCTACTTTCTCCCTACGCCCTCGTTAATGTCTCTACATCAGGGTCATAGCCAGGATGTGAGTCTGGAAGGGGCTGAATCCACGAGTCCAGCCAGCAGAGGTTAACCAGTTGATTAATGTGACATGTTACAATTTTGAAAACTTTAAATATTTGGCATCATGCTTCACTTGCTAGATACGTTTTTCCAGTGACTGATCGTTACTGATTGATGGAGTCTAGTGTAGATTATGCCGCGAGTTCGAAGTGCTCTGTTACAAGAGGATTACTGATTTATTGACTGCATAAGAATACATCGAAACACTATCAACCATAGAGTAGGAACAGCAGTAGTTATTTAGATCACAGTCAGCACAAAAAAGGAAGTCCTCACTCTACATGATTAGAGTTTCAAAGAGTAACGATATTTTGACAACGAATATCTAGCGCTTTGTTCATTATAACTTTGGCTGTCCCAAATGTTTTAGCGTTTCCTTGTCCCCATATTCTCATTTACAAGTACTAACTAGTATATCGTCCTGACGTAAATAAATAACAGTAGTCAAGGTAATAAAACGTCTTTCGTTCATGGAAACAATGAATTTTGCTTGTGCTGACATTTTCTAATACTATTTCCAAACCTACTCTCCATTCCAGTGGTATACATTGAAAGTTTAATGTTTCTAAAACAAAGTTTTCAAATTAATATTGTTTACTATGAACAGAAAACAACTATGCCGTCTAAAATATCATTGGCCACTTCAAACTTTGCCACAATTGGTCGGCTTCATTCCCGCGTGCTGACAACTGTTCTGTTGCCAACATTACCCGCTAGGCCTGTGCCGGCGATTGTAAAATTTTACCAAAGTACTTACGCGTTGGGGACTTTTGGATGAAAATCCCCTACATGATTTTAATGCTTAAAAGTACCTACGTGTAAAGAAAAATCCCTACGTCTGGCAACACTGAATACCAGTAACGTTTCAACTTTTTCGGTATCTGTTTAATGTTGCCTCAATTGCTTTGCTCTTTGAGCAATGCTTCTGTTTGTGTAGCACGCGTGCTGCTGCCCTCAGCCTCGGCGATCGCTGTGGAGTGGCACTCTACCGGATCGCTGGACGAGCAGCCAATTATGAGGAGAACAAAGCGCTGTTGGGAGCCACGGCGTTGGCGCTCGCGGGCCATTAAGTGCAATTTGTGCTGCCCTCGCTCCCGCGGCTAACTAGTTCCACAGCTAATTAGGATAGCAAACACCGTTCCGATACTCTCCGGCGTCACCGCTCTAAAACTTCGGCGCACAGCGGGTCCAAACAATGCAGTTACGTGCCAGAGCTCCCGCAGGAAAACTGACCAAGCTGGTGCGGTCGGTGTTCTCTGTGTGCAACCCTGCGTGCTTTTAAGGATGTCAGCTCTCTGCTAATCACTTTGTTCGTAAAAAAACATTCCTACTTCACCTTAGTAGGTTTGGATGGAATACCAAAGTGCGGCAAATGAAAATTTGTGCCCGGCCGGGATTCGAACCCGGGATCTCCTGCTTACTAGGCAGACGCGTACCGTCACCGAGGACACTGTGGCCAGCCCGACTGCAGAGAACTCTTCCCTGCACGTCTCCCGCCACACACAAATCTCCATTCGCCACGCTGTCTCTTTCCTATAGGCTGTGACGTGCAGGGAAGAGTCCTCTGAAGTCGGGCTGGCCACTGTGTCCTCGGTGACGGTACGCGTCTGCCTAGTAAGCAGGAGATCCCGGGTTCGAATCCCGGCCGGGCACAAATTTTCATTCGCCGCACTTTGGTATTCCATCTAAACCTAGTACAGTGAAGCCATAACTGATCGCAAATTGCGATTTATTTCATTCATTGAACATCGTAAAATTCGTCAAAAATATATAAGTTCGAGTCCCGGTTCCGGCACACAATTTTAATCTGCCAGGAAGTTTTATATATAAGTTGTCGATTCTGCTCTCCTGCTGGTTGTGTTAGTTATGAAATTTGCTCGTTTTACAAGGAAAAAAATGCATTAATTCAGTGGATACGGAGGCACAGAAGTTACGTGTTTGGATGGACTTAGCTTTTATAATAGTGTGCCTTATTCTGCTTCATAAAGTACAACGAATTTTTGTGTTATTTACGGCCACTGGCAAGTAAACTAGGTATTGTTTTTTGCTTTTCTTTGATCAATCACTTGGTAATGTCTGCGGTAAATTAGGATGCGATTAATTGTCAGTGTTGCAACATAGAGTTTAGAAAGTGTTATACACTTAAGGGCTATTTGTGATTATTATCTGCCAGTGCTATACAATTTTGGAATTTCTGTGGTTTTTCCAAGTGAATCTAAGCGAATGCTGCGATGATTCCCAACTAAGGCCGCTAACTGTTACGGTAACTTGTCCTTATACGAAATGTGTTATAATGAGGTTGTTTTTTCCACCTTTATGATACTCTTTCACAGTAATTGCCCATTGAACCCTTTGTTTTAAACGGGTGAACGAATTGAGAAGAAAACTATAGCTTCTTAAGAATGTTGTTGTAGTTGACAGATAAAACAAAAATTGTATTTTTTAATGCAGACATTTAAACAATGTACTTACAAGCCTCCGTCGCTTTTTCCTTTTATCTCTAATTACGTACAACTAGTTTTCAAGTACTTAAAAGTTTTTCCTCTAAAAAAAGCAATGGATTTCTACGTCTTCACAAAAATAAAACTTAAATACAGACTGTATACTACCAAAATAACTAGAAAAATCCATATTGATATGGTAAGATTGTTATATCATTCCTAAAAGAAACAGGTCTGGGCTGGACCACTGTCAGCTTTTGTTCAATTGGTTCAGCCCAGACCTGTTCCTTTCTTCTGGCTATGGTGTAACAACCTTAGCTTATCAATATGGATTTTTTAAATAGATATTTGGCAGTACAGAGTCAGTATTTAAGTTTATTTTTGTGAACATGTAGAAATTCATTACTTTTTTAGAGGAAAAACTTTTAAGTACTTGAAAATGGTGACAGAGTTTCACCGAAACTAGTTGTACATGAGAAGATGTAAAATAGGGACTATGGCATGTAAGTGCATTCTTTAAATGTCTCCATTAAAAAAATTATACCAGTTTCACTCCTTATACACAATATGCCTGATTTTACAAAATTTTTAAAGAAGAGTTGAAAATAAACGCGCGGGTTTTGAAGTACGGTACACTCGTGTTCAGAAAACGAAACACCTTAACCCTTTATAGGACGAAACTTTTGTTTCTGAACATTTGAAAGGTAATATTTTTATTGCATCCCATATGACTTATAAAGGTATGTAGTATATTCAGAACTATTTTACGTTCATTTAACTTGGAAGTGAAAGGAATAAATAGGTGGTTGATGTATATACCACTATCGATTTTGGTTGAGGCTTAGACTACTGTGGATGGTGGTCTTTTGAAAGACCACCTTCTTATATCTTGAATAGATGATGGCATTTGGAATGCAAAGAAGATACAGTTTGATAAGTCATGGTTGCAAAATTTTAACACGAATTATTTACAGGAGAATGGAAAAGCTGGTACTAGCTGACCTCGGGGAAGATCAGTTTGGATTCAGGATGAACGTAGGAACACGGGAGGCAATACTCACTTTACGGCTTATCTTAGAAGATAGATTAAGGAAAGACAAACCTAGATTTCTAGCTTTTGTAGATTTGGAGGAAGCTTTTGACAGTGTTGATTGGAATAAACTCTTTCAAGTTCTGAAGCAAGCAGGAGTAAAATATAGGGAAACGGAAGGTTATTTACAACTTGAACAATAACCAGACAGCAGTTATCAGAGTTGAAGGGCATGAAAGGGATGCAGAGGTTGGAAAGGGTGTAAGACAAGGTTGTAGCCTTTCCCCAATGTTATTCAATTTGTACATTGAGCAGGCTGTGAAGGAGAGCAAGGAAAAATTTGGAATAGTGATTAAAGTTCAGGGCGAAGAAATAAAAACCTTGCGCTTTGCTGATGACATTGTAATTCTGTCGGAGATAGCAAAGGACCTGGAAGAGCAGTTGAATGGAATGGACAGTATGTTGAAGAGAGGGTATAAAATGAACATTAACAAGAGCAAAACAAAAATAATGGAATACGGTCTTAGAAAATCAGGCGATACTGTAGGATTAATATTGGGTAACGAAACAATGAAGGTGGTAGATGAGTTTTGTTACTTGGGTACTAAAATAACATATGACGGTCGCAGTACAGAGGGTATAAAATGACGAATGACAATGGCTAGAAAAGCGTTTTTGAAAAATAGAAATTTGCTAACATCGATTATTAAGGAAGCCTTTTGTGTCGAGTGCTGCCCAGTACGGGAGTGAAACATGGACGATAAACAGTGCGGACAGGAAGAGGATAGAGGCCTTTGAAACCTGGTGCTACAGAAGAATGCTGAAGATTAGGTGGGTAGATCGCGTAACTAATGAGGAGGTACTGAACAGAATTGGGGAGAAAAGGAATTTGTGGCATACCTTGAGAAAAAGAAGGGATCGATTGGTAGGACACATTCTTAGACATTTAGCTTTGGAGGTAAGTTTGTGGGCTAAAAATCTCAGAGGGAGACCAAGAGACGCATGTAGTAAACATATTCAAATGGCTATGGGTTGCCGTTCTTAGGAGATGAAAAGGCTTGCTCAGGATAGAGTAGGGTACAGAGCTGCATCAAACCAAAGACCATAACAACGTATGGCTAATGTGCAGGAACATGCTCGACGGCAATGATTTATGGTTCGAAGTCACTAGGGACAAGAATGGCACTAGACAGCATTTTCGGACGAATGCAGGTTCTGTTCGTTTGGAAATGATTGCGTGCAGACTAGGGAGCGGCATCATAGCGACTAGCGGCTGCACTGACAAGACACGTACAGCGCCTACTCCACACTGCCAGTCTAAAATGAAAGTATGGGTGAGTTGGTTTATGTTCTAGGAGGCGATCCAATTATGATATTGTAGAAAGATATAAGAAAGCCAAGATTGCTGACCATCAATTTTTATTTAAGACGACCGGTTTCGCTGAACTATGTCAGCATCATCTGGTCCAATAAAATCATTTTACAAGGCCATAAATGTAACAACTGATTGACATTACAAGATTATGGCCTTGTAAAATGATTTTATTGGACCAGATGATGCTGACATAGTTCAGCGAAACCGGTCGTCTTTAATAAAAATTGATGATCAGCGATCTTGGCTTTCTTATATCTTTCTACAAGAAAGCATAGGTGTAGCGCTTGGCGCGGTGACGCAACGCCGACCACCACAGACGAACTTTGCGACTTTGTGAATGCAACATGGATGGCTGTACCACCAGACGGCATTCACGCCATATCCGCGTCTATTCCATCACGCATGGTCTGGTAGCACACTTTGAGCCTTTGGGACACAACAGGCTGAACTGAGGTGCCTGAAATGTTCTGCAGAGCGCACAAATCGACATGCCCTGTGAATATCAAGTTCCTGTGTCTACTGTTGTAAGTTCGTTTCCCTGCTGGACACGAGCGTATGTTGTTCAGAAATAAACAGTCTATAACAGAAGTCGAATTTTACCTAAAACTACAGCGTTAATCACATACAGGAAATAACTTCTATGTCCAATATTAAAACAGATATGTTAGAAGTGAAGACGTAGTTCTTTTATCTAACTTTCTCATAAAACGACTTTCAAGTTTTCAGTAAATGGTAATAATGTAAAATGTATAAGTTATATATGTATATTTTGGGTCTGGAGATTGAAAAACACTTGAAGGAACAGTGGAAAATGTGGACAAATTTAAATACCTTGAAGAATATCTACATCTACATACATACTCCGCAATCCACCGTAAGGTGCCTGGCGGAGGGTACACTGTACCACTACTAGGCATTTCCTTTCCCATTCCACTCCCAAACAGAACGAGGAAAAAAGAATGCCGATATGCCTCCGTACGACCCCTAATTTCTCTTATCTTGGCTTTGTGATCACTACGCGATATGTAAGTAGGCGGCAGCAAGATCGTACTACACTCAGCTTCAAATTCCGGCCCTCTAAATTTACTTAACAGAAATTCACGAAAAGAACATCGCCTTTCCTGCAGCGATCCCCAATTGAGTTGCCGGAGCATTTCCGTGACACTCGCGCATTGGTCGAACCTACCGGTAACAAATCTAGCTGCTCGCCTCTGAACCGCCTCTATGTCTTCCTTCCAACCGATCTGCTGCGGGTCCCAAATACTTGAGCAATACTCAAGACGTGGTCGTACAAGCGTTTTATACGCGGTCTCCTTTACAGGTGAAGTACATCTTCCCAAAATTCTCCCAATAAACCGAAGTCGGCTGTCCGCCTTACTCACAACTGTCCTTACATGCTCGTTCCATTTCATATCGCTCTGCAATGTTACGCCTAGATATTTGAACGACGCGACAGCATCAAGAAGCTCACTACTAATGCTGTATTCGAACATTATCGGATTGTTTTTCCTACTCATGCGCATCACCTTACATTTTTCTACATTGAGAGCTAGCTGCCATTCTTCGCACCAGCTAGAAATTTTGTCTAAGTCATCCTGTATGCTATTACAGTCAGTTAAAGACGACACCCTTTCATACACCACAGAATCATCAGCAAACAGCCGTAAATTACAAGTTATTCTGTCCATTTATATACTTAGAAAATAATAGCGGTCCTATCACACTCCCCTGGGGCACGCCTGACGATACACTCGTCTTTGATGAACACTCGCCGTCGAGAACAACGTACTGCGTTCTATTACTTAGGAAGACTTCCACCCAGTCAAACATCTGTGAACCTATTCCATAACCTCGTATCTTCGTTAGCAAAATATATAACGGGAAGAAACAGAAACAATGAAGGAATTGCAATTCAAATGTTCAAATGTCTGTGAAGCTTATGGAACTTAACTGCGGCATCATTAGTCCCTAAACTTCAATCTACTTACTAACTACCTTGTACTAAAGACAATACAAACATCCATGCACGAGGGAGTATTCGAACCCCCGACGGTGAATGGCCTCGCGTATTGGAGCATAGCGCCTCAATGCGCTCGGCCACTCTGCCGCGGCAGTGGTAGCGTGTTTGCAGCATTTACTCTGGAATACGACAACGCTCCTGGCGGTCCTGCTGAACGGCCTCTTGGTGGGGATGCTGGAGGGAGTTGTCAGTGGACTACTGCAGGTGCTGGACGCGCGGTGTCGCTGCTGCCAGCAGTAAACACTGCCACGCGTGCACTGTATACCCATTAGATTTCTATCTGATTATGCTGAGGCGATAGCTCCTTACTTAACAGCCATATACAACCGCTCTCCCAAATAAGGATCTGTACCAAAAGACTGGAAAATTGCACAGGTCAGACCTATAGTCAAAAAAAAGCAGTAGGAGTAACCCACTAAACTACGGGCCTATTTCATTGAAGTCAATTTGGAACATATCCTGTATTCAAATATTATGAATTATCTCGAACGTAACGATCTATTGACCCAAGGTCAACACGGATTTAGAAAATATCTTTCATGCGAAACAACTAGCCCTTTACTCACACGAAGTAATGAGTGCTATTGACAACGGTTCGCAAGTAGATTCCGTATTTCTTGATTTCCAGAAGGCTTTTGGCACCGTACCTCACAAACGGCTTTTAATCAAATTGCGTGGTTATGCTATATCGCCCCAAATTTGCGACTGGATAGGGGATCTCCCGTCAGAGAGGACACAGTTTGTAGTAATCGATGGTAAAGCATCGACTAAAACAGAGATGATATCGGGCGTTCCACAGGGTAGTGGTATTGGTCCTCTGCTGTTCCTTATTTACATAAACGATTTGGGAGAAAATCTAAGTAGCTGTCTTAGGGTGTTTCCAGATGACGCAGTCATTTACGGTCTAGTAAAATCATCTGAAAATCAAAACCAACTGCAGAACGATCTGAATAAGATATCAGTATGGTGTAAAAATTGGCAATTGACTCTAAATATTGAGAAGTGTGAAGTCGTCCACATGAGTCGAAAAGAAATCCGTTAAACTTTGTTTACAAGTTAAATCAATCAAACTGAAGGTCGCAAACTCCACAAAATACTCAGGGATTACTATTACTTCAGATTGAAACTGGAAAGAACACGTAGATAACGTGGTGGGAAAGGCGAACCAGAGACTGCGTTTTATTGGCAGAACCCTTAAAAGATGCAATAGAACTACTAAAGAAACTGCATATACTACGCTTGTCCTTTTTTGTAGTATTGCTGCCCAGTGTGCGATCCTTATCAGGTGAGTTTGTCGGAGGACATCGAAAGAGTCCAAAGAAGGGCAGCTCGTTTCGTATTGTCACGATACAGGGGAGATAGCGTTACGGAAATGATACAGGATCTGGGATGGGAATCATTACAACAACGGCGGTTAGCGCTGCGGCGTGGGCTACTTACGAAACTCCAATCACCAACATTCTCTTCCGAATGCGAAAATATATCGTTGTCTCCCACCTACATAGGTAGAAATGATCATCAGAATAAACTACGAGAAATCAGTGCTCGAACGGAGAGATTCAGGTGTTCTTTCTTCCCGCCGGCGCCCCTGATGAACTCGTTGACGTGCCTGCACGATAGACTTCAGAGTCGTCGTCCGTAAACTTGAATTATTCCACGAAATGCTGATGAAACGGTTGAGCCATGGGTTGGAGGCTTTCAGCCCTGTATTGTCGAACTTAGAGCTGGCCCTTGACGGGCGACAACTGCATCCGAAACCTACTGGCATCGCGCAGAACACGACTCATCCGGCACCTTGCTGAGATCGACTGGTGGTCTGCGTGTGGCGTGCACCGTCAGCCAGCTCCCTTCCATTCACTCGGTCGACGGTCATCTGAGGTATGCGACAACTTTGTACCAATTCCCCGTAGCCAAGGCTTGGTAATGTTGGTCCCAAGTGTAGCGGATAGCTTGCTGTCTGTGGGTAAGGGTCTGGCATTTTTTTTTACCCGATGTGAATGCTTTTTAACATAAATCATGGCATCTTCCTACCTCAAAAGGAAATGATAAATGAGGCTCTCTTTCGTTGCTTATTTCTGTCGTCGTCGATGCAACGCAGCTCCATGTCGGTCGTAAAAAGTAAACCAAAAGTGCTTCATCTTAGGCAATAATCCATGCTGGAAAGCTGGACGCAAATCATGATGTATCAGTGTTCGTCCACCGTTGTTTATCTTAAAAGAGTAAATGAAACGTGACACTAAAACCATAAGACGTATGGAGCAGAAAGTAAAAAGAAAGAGAAAACATAAAACACTTCGTAGACTACTGCACAAAGAATCTAAAACAAATTAAAGGAACAACTATAATCGAAACTGCAGATTTACATCCTTCTTTGGCGAAAGCATAGTCGTCAGGAAATTACCAAGCGTTTCTTTATATTTCGTCTTCTTCTTCTCGTCTTCATCATGGTCTTTCCAAAGATACGACAAAAACTCGATTTTATCCGTCGTGCCCAACGTAAACATGGCGTGTAGCGTCCGCCCCATAATCCAAGTCAGTGCATGTTTCTTCATAAGAGGAAAGGGGGTCCAATCCGGGGTTATGGCGTCGGCGGCAGTGATATCGTTGATGGAAACTCTGTTGATCAGACGCAGCATGTCTTTCGCGATTGTCCAAACAGCTACATTCTTAGGGCACACAAACCGGTGTTCTAGTGTGTCCGCTGTTTGACAAGCAACAAAACCGGCCGTGGTATTGTGACCTATGGCGTGGCGTTTAACATTGGCGGAGATTATGTGGTACACCACCTGGTACCATGTCGCTCGGATGGGGGTCGGCAGGATCTTGGATCCGTCGCCGTCTAGGATACGGAGAGTGGTAGTTGTAGTGACCTCGTCGCTTTTTGTTGTTTAGTCGTCCCGATCTAGTTGTTAGGAAAGGGTCTGGTGCAGGAATCGATGTAATCTGTAACAACTATTCAGATTAATGATACCAGTTTTGTTGACTGGATTTTATTATACTGAACTTTAGAACATATGTCTGTTTCTTCTCTCTTCCTGCTTATCGCTTCTCGCGGCGTCGTCCGTATGATACTAGCTGCGCTGTGACCTAGTTACTGCTAAGTTCGTGGCCGCGCTCTAACTTAGTACTGTCCTATTTCTGTCTTGGTAGCTGCCTGGTAAATGTCCGACTTTAGACTAGTAACTGACGTATTTCTGAATAGTAACTGACGGCCGTCCAGACCTATGTCGGCCTAGATATAGCCACTTGTAGAGGGCGCGCATCTTCGGTTTCTCCCACCAGGATGCGCGGCGCCTGCTTGCGATTGGCTTTCGGTCGATCGCTGCCTTCTACACGATCGTTCTCTTACGTCTGGCGTGTGCTGCAGACTTTACGCCACAACAGTAGTACGTGCCGCGGAGGAATGGCCGAGCGCTCTAAGACTTCTTGGCATGGAGCGCGCGATTGCTCCCCGTCGGAGACTGCGTCCTTACTTCGGCATGGACGAGTGTTGTCCTTAGGTTAGTTTAAGTAGTTTGTGTGCCTAGGGACTGATATCCGCAGCAGTTACGCCCTGTAGATTTGCAAACATTTTGAGTTGTAGTGTGCTCCAGTCTGTGCGGCTTCACTCTGTGGCCTCCACAGAGTGACTGCTTATCGCTGTGGCAATCTGGTCGGAGCTACTTCCGGCGTCGCAGATACCGGTCATTGCCGTAGCTGTTTCACTAGGGCGATCTGCACTGGCCACGTCACGAACTCTGCCTGTGGTCTGAAAACTGTTGCACGACCTGACTTCATCACTCTACTTCACGACTACTCGCCTTGCTCCTTGTCTTGATGGAAGCCCATTTTGACATATAGCGACAGTCTGGGTACGATAAAACGTCCACACAACTGCGGGGTCATCAATCCCTAAACTTACAAACTACTTATGAACTATCTTGTACTAAAGAAACACAGACGTCCATGCCCAAGGGGGCATATATATTCCTAGAAAGTGTTTACATTTTACGGCGGGTCAGAGAACCAAGTGAATATACCTCCATGAGGAATGTTTCTATGGCATACACAGGTGATGTAAAACTTTTTTTATATCTATATCTATAAACGTGAATGTCTGTTCGGTGTACGTTTATCACGTGTGAACCACAAGACATAAAGAGCTAAAAATTTGTACACTTACTAATGTCTACCAAGGGAAGGCTTTGGCACGGTTTTATGGCGATCGGATAGCTATTTATCTACATGTATATATATTATTGTGAATCTCTGTTCCATGTAGATTATCACGTCCGAACGACAATACGCAGAGACTTAAATATTTGTACAGTTACTAATTTATACCTGAGGAAGGTTTTAGGCACAGTTTTATAGCGCTCTGATAGATATTTAGTAATTTGAAGAATATAACGCGAAATGCGGAACAATAATTACTCTTTGAAAATGTTTTTATTGGTTGCATTGTTGATTGAGGGTTGATATGATAAAAGGGTGGAGCTTTGGCACGGTTTTATGGCGATCGGATAGCTATTTATCTACATGTATATATATTATTGTGAATCTCTGTTCCATGTAGATTATCACGTCCGAACGGCAATACGCAGAGACTTAAATATTTGTACAGTTACTAATTTATACCTGAGGAAGGTTTTAGGCACAGTTTTATAGCGCTCTGATAGATATTTAGTAATTTGAAGAATATAACGCGAAATGCGGAACAATAATTACTCTTTGAAAATGTTTTTATTGGTTGCATTGTTGATTGAGGGTTGATATGATAAAAGGGTGGAGTATTTTGGGATGGAAAGTTATCGGTGTACATAAAATTCTATGTGTGTGAGTGTTAATATTTCGCTCTGCAGCGAAAACTACAGAACGCAAAAGAATGGTCTGTGTGTAATTGTTGTCCGAACTCTCCCGCTGTACACCATAGCAGTTCCATGCCGATTGCTATAAGGGGGTGGAAGATATGGTGGTTGAAAGTCGTCAAGCTATTAAAAAAATTGGACTGAAGTCCAGCGATGACGTTTGCGACTATATAGCAAGGAGGTTACATACAGCGAAACGTGATGCCACGTCTATCTTTGGTCTATGCGTGCTACAATGTCTTTGGTCTAGGCGTGCTACAATGTCTTCGGCTCTTTCTCTGTAAGGATAAGCATACGAATAAGGAAATATAAGAATAAATAAATAAAGCATTAAAAAAGAAATTTCTTTTAATACATCTCTTTAAAAAATAGATTTGACGTTTCGCACATTACATCAAGTGATCGATCTGTGATATTATTACAATGAGTAAAAGTCGCAGGAACCCATTTATAGCCCTCATGTTTTTCACATGGTCAATTATACGTCGCTTTCTCAGGGGTGGGGAACCCAAAAATTCTCTATATTTACGCTCCAAACAATACTGCAAATAACGTAGTTTATCAGAATGCCCTAAAATGAAATTAAAATGAATTTGGACATTATTCTCACCATACGTGTTGAGATATTGCAACACAGGCTATAAGGAATTATGCAATGTATTATTTATTGTAAATCCATAAGCAGTTCACATAATTTTATTCATTTATTTGGATGTTGATTAAAATGTTTGTTTCTAAAGAAGGTATTGTATTTCATTTCATCCTTCAAAACCAGTCTCATAGCACACTACTGAAAGATAGCATATCTGTCATAATCAACCAACACGCGAGCGGAGCCGCGGGTTTAAGCTAGTGCTTCAATATATACACAATAGGTGAAGATGGCAAATGATCACTTCTTTAGTGCTGATGCTCACAAAACCCGAATTCTTACGGCATTCGGTGAAATAGTGCGAGAAAGGACGATTAAAGGTAGGGGAACTGCGGCGTTGTCAAGCGAGATGCGCGCTAGGCTACTCCGTGCAGTTGTGACACAGTACTGAAACGTTTGTGATTATGTGGGACCAAACTACTGTGTTCGTGGCTCCCTAGACATACAGACGGTTTAAAGCAAGTTACACAAACCTAAGGTCAACACACACACACACACACACACACACACACACACACACACACACACCTATATATACAGGGTGTTTCACTAAGTGTGTTTGCCTCTGTAACTTATAAATAATAGGTGACGGGAAATTTTAATGCGGTAGGTCAACACAAGAAATGTTACACTTTCTGCGGAGCTATGAACATAGTTTATTGTATCATTTTCCAAAGAGTTACACCATAAAGATATAATTTTTTAAATGGAACAATAGTGTTTTCTATCATGCATTGGATTCGTTGAAACCAGCTGCGTCCAAATCAATTTAAACTACACTCCTATCACTGTTAGTTTGGGAGCTACAACCTTTCAAAGTTTAGGGGGCGGAGGCTGCGATAGCGTAGCTGACTGGCCGGATGGCTATCCCCTGGGGCACGGCCCACTATCTCATGGCCACCGGCCAGTTAGCTACGCAGTCGTAGCCTCCGTCCCTAAACTTTGAAGGGGTGTAGCTCCCAAACTAACAGTGATAGGAATGTAGGTTAAATTGATTTGGACGCAGCTGGTTTCAACGAATCCAATGCACGATAGAAAAAACTATTGTTACAATTAAAAAATTATATCTTTGTGATGTAACTCTTTGGAAAATGATACAATAAACTATGTTCATAGCTCCGCAGAAAGTGTAACATTTCTTGTGTTGACCTACCGCATTAAAATTTCCCGTCACCTATTATTTTATAACTTACAGAGGCAAACACACTTAATGAAACACCCTATATAATGTTCCAGAGAGGGCTCCAACCTCCGGCAGTAGCGGTTCCGCAGTCCCTGACATGAAGCCTAGAACCGCACAGCGGTTGTTGAAAAATGTTCAAATGTGTATGCGGTGTTACGCGACCAAACTTCGTGGTTCTCAGTCGCTAGACTTACACACTAATTTCTTGACTTAAACTAACTTACGCTAAGGATAACACAAACATCCCTGCCGTAGGGAGGATTCGAACCTCCGACCGTAGTAGCTGTGCAGACCGCGACTGGCGCGCCGCAGCGGCGGTTGTCGTAATCATTGTGTTCGGGGGAAGAAGTCGACAGCGCAACTAGTAAACAGGACACCCGCTGCCATATAATTTCAATATTTTTTGCGAGAGTATTAATCAGGTTGTTTGTTTGCGCCAGTGAAACTAGTGCAGGACGTGTGTGTGTGTGTGTGTGTGTGTGTGTGTGTGTGTATGAGCGAGCAAGCGCGCAGAGTCAGTTCGCGGGAAAGGAGGCGGAAAATGTGAGTTCAATTGAAGCTGTAACTTGACGCAGTTTCTCCTCGGGTAGCAAACTGAGCACATCTCTGACCAACGCACACGTGATGGTGGCAACTGGTAAGACGCTTACAGCCTCTCATTAATAATGCCAGGCGTGAAAGGAGCATTACTCCGCGCTGAACGAGTTTAATTAGTGATTAATACACGCCGCCATTCTAGTGGAACTTCAGCTTTTCTTCTAGCGATTATTCAGGAGCCGCAGCGCTTTTATGAAGCGGAGTGTAAATTCCGCGCTTTTAACTCTGAGGCATTTTGTGTGCTGTTGAGTCCATTGTCAGAATTTGTATCTTCTGTATTTATATCTCTGTATGTCATAGTTTATATGTGTATGCGACGGGTTCAGCTGTCAGTTACTTGAAGATGCCCTAGGCAGCCGAAGACCTGTTAGTGACCGAGGAAATAAGTATCACTTGCAGATCTTGGAAGAGTTTCCATTTTTTTTCGATGTGCAGTGCTAGTCTTTGAAACAATACGCAAAGATAGATGTAATGTGCAAGTTTCTGTTGAGAGAACTTTATCACTTGCATCATGAAAACTTACGGGGTGGCCAAAATTAACAAGTGTGTGAACAATCTCCGTTTCGAGACGTCCCGAGGTTCTCCCAACGTCATAGGGACCTGCTATTGGAACATACATCTACAGGTGTCTAAATCTACATGGATACCCTGCAAGTCACATTGAAGTGCATGGCAGAGGGTTCATAGAACGACTTTAATTATATGTTTCTGTAGTTCCATTGTCTTATACTTCGCAAGAAAAACAAACACTTAAATCTTTCTGTTTTCGATCTGATTTCTCTTATTTTATTATTATGATCATGTCTCCGTATGTTGGTGGGTGCTAACAATATATCTTCGCATTCCGAATAGAAAGTTGGTGCAAGAAATTTGGCAAATAGATCTCGCAGCAACAAATAACGCCTTTCTTTTAATGATTTACACCCCAACTCGTACACCATTTAGCCGGTCGCACTGACCAAGCGGTCTGCGGCGCGCCAGTCACATTCTGCACGGCCGCTACGGTCGGGGTTCGAGTCCCCCCTCGGGCATGGATGTTTATGCCGTCTTTAGTATAAGCTAGTTCATACGTAGTTTGTAAGTTTAGGGACTGATGACCCCGTAGTTAAGTCCCATAAGTTCTACAAACATTTGAACATTTCAATTAGGAGACAACTAGTGTAGGCAGTTTCTTTAGTAGAACTGTTGCATCTTCTAAGTGTCCTGCCAATGAAACGTAGTCTTTGGTTCGTCTTCCCTACAATATTTTTGTGTGTTCATTCCAATTTAAGTTGTTCTAAATGTTTGTAGAGCATACGTGCCTTAACTACGAGGTCATCATTCACTAAACGTACAAACTGCTTATGAAGTAGCTTATACTGAAGACGGCACAAACATCTATGCTAGCTGGGGGATTCGAACCTCCGACGGGGAACGGCCTCGCGCATCGTAACATAGCGCCTCAATGCGCTCGTCCGTTCCGCCGCGTCCTTAATTATTACTCATAGGTATTTAGTAGAATTGACGGCGTGTAAATCCGTCTGATGTATCGTGTAATTTACGTTAAGCCGCGGTGAAGTAGCCGAGCGGTCTAAGACGCCTCGCTGCGGAATGCGCGGTAGCTCGCTGTCGGAGGTTCGAGTCCTCCTTGGGGCATGTTCAAAAATGTTCAAATGTTTGTAAATCTATCGGACGAAACTGCGTGGTCATCAGTCCGTAGCTTACAAACTACATAAACTAAGTTAATCTAACCTATAGGAGAACACACACACCCATGCCCCAAGGAGGACTCGAACCTCCAACGACGAGCAACCGAGCGCTCCCCAGCGAAGCACGTGAGACCGCTCGGCTACTCCACCGCGGCCTGGGGCATGGGTGTGTGTGTGTGTGTTGTTCTTAGGTTAGTTTTCTTTAGTTTAAGTAGTTTGTAAGCTACGGACTGATGACGACGCAGTTTGATCCTATAGATTTACATACATTTTTGAACTTAAGTTTAACGGATTTTTTTTAGTGGTCATATGATTAGAAGAGGCTTGTGAGGTGCAGTGTCAAAAGCCTTCCTGAAATCTAGAAATACGGAATCTTTTTTGACATTCCTTAACGATAGCACTCGTCACAACATGTGAGTAAAGAGCTAGCTGTGTTTCGCGAGAGTCATACTTTCTGAATACAAGTTGACTGTGGGTCAACAGGTCGTTCCGTTTAAATGCTTGTTAAGCTAAATTCAAATGTACAAATGTTTGTTAAGCTTATGGGACTTAACTACGGGGTCATCAGTCCCTAAACTTTCAAACTACTTATGAACTACTTACGAACTAGGACGGCACAAATATCCATGCCCGAGGGGGGATTCGAACCCCCGACCGTAGTGGCCTTGCTGACCGTGACTGGAGCGCCTCAGTCACCTCGGCCACCGCGGCCGGCGCTTGTTAAGCTTATGGGACTTAACTGAGGGCTGATCAGTCCCTAAACTTACATCTAACTATAAAATAACTTATAGTAAAGACAACACATACATGCCCGAGGGAGGATTCGAACCCCCGACGGGGAACGGCCTTGCGCGTCGGAGCATAGCGCCTCAGTGTGCTCGGCCTTTCCACCGCGACAGTATTTGAGGATGGTTGCAAAATATTAACACGAATTATCTACAGGAGAATGGAAAAGCTGGTAGAAGCTGACCTCGGGGAAGATCAGTTTGGATTCAGGAGGAACATAGGAACCCGGGAGGCAATACTCACTTTACGTCTTATCTTAGAAGATAGATTAAGGAAAGGCAAACCTACATTTTTAGCTTTTGTAGATTTGGAGAAAGCGTTTGACAATGTTGACTGGAATACACTCTTTCAAATTCTGAAGTCAGCAGGGGTAAAATACAGGCAAAGGAGAGTTATTTACAACTTGTACAAAAGCCAGACCGCAGTTATTAGACTCGAAGGGCATGCAAGGGAAGCATCAGTTGGGAAGGGAGTAAGACAGGGTTGTAGCCTTTCTCCGATGTTATTCAATTTGTACATCGAGCAGGCGGTGAAGGAAAGCAAGAAAAAATTTGGAATAGGGATTAAAGTTCAGGAGGAAGAAATAAAAACATTGCGTTTTGCTGATAACATTGTAATTCTGTCAGAGACAGCAAAGGACCTGGAAGAGCAGTTGAATGGAATGGACAGTGTGTTGAAGAGAGCGTATAAAATGAACATTAACGAGAGCAAAACAAAAATAATGGAATGCGGTCTTAGAAAATCAGGCGATGCTGAAGGAATTAGATTAGGTAACGAAACAATGAAGGTGGTAGATGAGTTTTGTTACTTGCGATGGTCGCAGTACAGAGGATATAAAATGCAGAATGGCAGTGGGAAGAAAAGCATTTTTGAAAAAGAGAAATTTGCTAACATCGAATATTAATTTAAGTGTAAGGAAGTCTTTTCTGAAGGCATTTGTGTGGAGTGTTGCCTTGTACGGGAGTGAAACAAGGCGATAAACAGTGCGGACAGGAAGCGGATTGAGGCTTTTGAAATGTGGTGCTACAGAAGAATGCTGAAGATTAGGTGGGTAGATCGCATAACTAATGAAGAGGTACTGGACAGAATTGGTGAGAAAAGGAATTTTTGGCATACCCTGACCAAAAGAAGGGATCGCTTGGTAGGACACATTCTTAGACATCGAGGAATCGTAAATTTAGCATTGGAAGGAAGTGTGCGGGGTAAAAATCGCAGAGGGAGACCAAGAGACGCGTATAGTAAGCAGATTCAAGTGGATGTGGGAGATGAGGAGATGAAAAGGCTTGTTCAGGATAGAGTAGGGTGGAGAGCCGCATCAAACCAGTCTCCGGACTGAAGACCATAACAACATATGTCCTGAAATGCAGTGGCGCGCAGCTCCCTGCGGCGCGAGTAGAAAGCGTGGGCGGCGCGCGCGGGCGTCGCCATATGGCGGCCGCCTATCTTTATGGCGCCTCCGTCAGCCCGCGTTCGGCTGCAGAGATTGGCGCTGCTCGATACGCAACCCGCCGGCTGCAGCCCGTGTCTGGCTAATTGCGGTGTCGCTTCAGTCATCTGTCGCTGCTGTTTGACAGAAAGCAAGCGCAGGCGCTGTGGCGAGCTTGTATCACAACGCCTCTCTGCGTATACCAGAGATTCCCCTCAAACTCTGCGACGACGGCAAATCCAACGAGCTTAAATTTCATAGAGTGGCGATAGGTCCACCATGTTTGAGGCAATTGAGCTGGCATCCGCCATGTTATTTGCGGTACCTGCTGACAGCTGGCATGTCACACTGACTAGAGAATTTTACCCACTTACAGTTCCACGTTTTAACCCTATCACTCCGGCGCCGTGCTTGTTGCGCCGTGCTTGTTGCTGTGGACGAGCGCCAGTCGCGCCCGGCCGTGCCCGCTGTACGGCGCGTTTTCCGCACTGTCCACGGCGCTACTCTGTCCTGCTTTCACACTCTCAGTGTTATCGCAATTATTGGACTTTATACCATATATTTATTAGGGAAAATTCATTTGGAATAGAAACAGTTTTCTTCCTTCTTTCAGATAATTCGCGTAATTTTTTCGTAAATTCTTAAAGATCCAAGTTTTGGATCCAGCTCTGGTGGGGTGTAGACTTTATTATTGTAAACGCATATTTCGCTTGTTAAATAATATTTATTTACAATTGCTTTACGTTACATTTCATTAGCATTACATTACGATGTATGACGCGAGGCGGAACTGCTAAAGCAGTCCACCGGCTGTGGAGCACATTCGCTCCCGACTTCTGCAGAAGTTCACCGTAGCTAAAGAGTTAAATATATTGTATACGGATGTGGATCAAGTTCTGTCAGACTTTCTCGAAGCTGCGAAATGACGAGCCTGGTAGTAAATGTCCTAAAAATACGATAATGAAATTTCACCAACCTCTCAGTATAACAGTTCCAGTTCGAAGTATAACAGCCAAGGTTTACAATAACAACGGAAGTGCCGCTCTGAAAATATTTGCGTTGTTTATAATGCAAATACGTGGTCTAAACGAGCTGCAAAACATACAGTGACAGTAATTGTTATGACGAACAATCTTGACCATGCATGTGCATCTGCTGGTCGGCCGCAGTGGCCGAGAGGACTGAGGCGCTCCAGTCACGGTCTGCACGGCCACTACGGTCGGGGGCTCGAATCCACCCTCGGGCATGGATATTTGTGCCGTCCTTAGGATAAGCTAGTTAATAAGAAGTTTGTAAGTTTAGGGACTGATGACCCCGTAGTTAAGTCCCATAAGCTTTACAAACATTTGAACATTTTTGCATCTGCTGCTAATGTGTTGTAACAACTGCTTTCATAAAGTCTAGTATACACTTGTGTTTACTAAACCTACTAAGTCTACAAAATTGCTATTAAAGCGTTTGGTTCTAAACTTTGGTGAACGAAATGCGAGTACAAAGACGAAAGTGACAACAAAATACTGCAGTTAAAAATGCGCGTAGGTTATCTGCCACAACAGCATTCCTCCTCCAAATAAGGTGTCGTTAATAACTTTCCGTATTGCCATACTGAAACAAGTAACGTTTGGTACGTGAAATTTCAGCACAAAGACGAAAGTGACAATAGAATATTGGAACAAATATGCGCCTAGGTCAGTTGCCATAAAAGCATTATACGTCGAAATAATTAATTACTTTCTTCGTGGCCAAGCTGAAATAAGTACATATTTGTTGCAAAGAACACAGATACAAGTGAAAACATTGTGGCTGTCGCTACCGCTTGCACACTTCGCACTGGTTGCATGTCTACCATGCTCGATGGAGTATTGCCAACAACAAATGAAAATATTTTTAAAGACGGTGTAGACACTCAAAATTGTGGTTTCATGAACCACGGGAACGACAGAAGAAGAAACACAGCAACACTAGGTAGAAAACTAAGCATTTTCTTATGACGTGTACTTCAAGGGAACTGCAGGACAAGTCATCTGAAGCTTCACTCTTGGGGCAGCTAAGCGCCATCAGTCAGGAATTTTGTTTGATTATAGACAGACTGAGATCAAACAAGGCAAAACATTTGGTATTGTTGCACGAAGTACTTGGCGTTTTGTCACTTCGATTTGTGCATTTAAATGCTAAACATACGTTAGGCATATTTTAGCAGCAAAAATTGTACAGTTAATACACACTAAATACAATATATACTAAATACAACACTTCAAGCTCAACTACAACATACGATTGGCATGACCTGCCATTCTACATACACGAAGATGCTAAGCTAGTACTTTTTGCTGATGATTCAAGTATAGCTATCACACCTGACAAACAGGAATTAACTGATGAAATTGTAAATGATATCTTCCAGAAAGTTATTAAGTGGTTCTCCACAAATGGACTCTCATTAAACTTTGATAAAACCCAGTATATACAGTTTCATACAGTAAATTTAGACTTTGAACATAAATCTGTAGCTAAGATAGAATATTCAAAATTTTTAGGTGTTTGCATTGACGAGGAACAGAATTGGAAGAAACATATTGAAGAACTCCTGAAACGTCTGAGTTCAGCTACTTATGCTATCAGAGTCATTGCAAAATTTGGTGATATAAATCTCAGTAAATTAGCTTACTACGCCTATTTTCATTCACTGCTTTCATATGGGATCATATTCTGGGGCAATTCAACATTGAGTTAAAAAGTATTCATTGCACAAAAGCGTGTAATCAGAATAATTGCGGGAGCCCACCCAAGAGCATCCTGCAGACATTTATTTGGGGATCTAGGGATACTCACTGTAGCTTCACAATATATACATGTATTCACTCATGAAATTTGTTATTAACAATCCGACCCAATTCAAAACAAAATAGCAGTGTGCATAGCTACAACACTAGGAGAAAGGATGATATACACTATTCAAGGTTAAATCTAACTTTGGCTCAAAAAGGGGTGAATTATGCTGCCACAAAAGTCTTTGGTCACTTACCAAGTAGCATCAAAAGTCTGACAGATAGCCAACTAGTATTTAAAAAGAAATTAAAGGAATATCTGAATGGCAACTCCTTCTACAATGTAGATGAATTTTTAGATAAAACTTAAAAAAAAAATTAAAAAAAAAATTAAAATTAAAAATTAAAATAAAAAAAATCCTTAAAATATTTATTGTCAAGTATAGACAACATTTACTAAACTGACACGTTCCACATCATTACGAAATGTCGTATATATGATCTATGGAACAAGTATTAATCTAATCTAAACTACTCTGTAGTGTACTGACCACCATAAATATGGCTGCCGAGTTTACAAAGGTTGCCGCAAAGAGCGCTGTAGCTCGTGTGTCAGCCAGTCTATGAAATTTAAGCTCGTTGGGCACAACCGAGCACGAACATCACAACACGGCTGACCGTTCCGCTGGCGACACTGGCAAGGGACGCCTTTGAAGTCGAACGTTCGGAGCCGCACGAAACCACGCCTGCAATAACAGAGAATCACAAACAGGACAGCGGTGTGCGTCATTTCTACATCTACATCTACATCTACATCTACATCTACATCTACATCCATGCAAAAGGCTGCATTCTGTCTCAAGTAACATGTTAACAGAGAGAAACAAATGGAAAGATAGATGCCAACATCGCAATTTTTTATTTTATTTACTAACTGAATTCCGGCTCCTTCGCACGCTTAGACAGCGTGGTCTGCATTGGTTGTTTCTACTTCTAAATATAAATTTTCATAGAGTTAGCTTAAAAATGCTTTCCTAAATAAGTATTTTGATACAACTTGCCCATCCCATATTGCACCATTGATGGCAGAATTCAAAAATCTCGAAACACATTTTTTAAAATTATAACCATGGTTCCAAACCCAAATTTAGCTTTCCTAGCATCAAAAAGTCTTAGTAGCACACTTAAAATATTTTCCCTTATTTCAACCACTTAGTGGTTGATTTCCAAAAATATCGAAACACGTGTTATTAAAATTCCAATCAAAAATCTAAGTTCGAAGTTTTGTATTTCTTGTTTAAAAACTGCCTGAATTAAAAAAAAAGTTCATCCCCTATTTCACCCCCTTAGGGATGGGAATATCGAAAAATCGCTGGTGCCTACAGTCTACAATTCCAAGTTTCTATTGTCTGTAGATTCACTTTTCAGCCTGCCGCGGTGGCCGAGGGGACTGAGGCGCTCCAGTCACGGTCTGCACGGCCACTACGGTCGGGGGTTCGAATCCCCCCTCGGGCATGGATATTTGTGCCATCCTTAGTCTTAGCTAGTTCATAAGTAGTTTGTAAGCTTAGGGACTGATGACCCCGTAGTTAAGTCCCATAAGCTGTATAAACATTTGAACATTTTTTTTTCACTTTTCAGCGCCGTGTTCTGACTTTTAGAAGCGGATGGAGAACGTGAAATGTCTTTCTTCCGCTTTGGCATCTTTCTTAATACTTTTACTTTTCAAACTGTAATATGCACACATTTTTCTTTATTCGTACGCTTGTTGCAGAAAAGCAACTGAAGAATGTGTATCACATTTCGCTGTATATGACCTCTTTGCTATTATAGTGTCAAAAGTCATCGTTGGTCTTCAGTCCGAATTTTCTATAAGCTGACGACTCTCAACCACTATATCTTCCACCCTCTTATAGCTATCGACACGGAACTGCTATGGTGTACAACGGGAGACTTTGTACTACAACAACAGAGAGAGAGAGATAGATTTTTGATGAAGAACAAAATATTTACACCCACACGTAGAGTTGGTAACTTTCAACGCCCATGTCTTCCACCCCCTTATCGTTATCAACCCTCTATCACCATGGTGCACAATGGGAGACTGATACCTGCTACCACATAAAAACAGTATTCGTTTGCGATGTGTTGTTTTGGCTACAGAGAGAAATATAGCCACAAACACCTCAATTTGTATATATATTAAGATTAAAGACGACCAGTTTCGACAATCTGTGGTGTCAATATCTGGTCTCATTGACGTAAAACTGCTTATAATAGTGCTCCAAACAAAATCTGGTACTTGCACTGGCTGATAGTGTAGTGTTTGTGCTCGCCAAATTGTCTATATATTGCACCATGGTAAAGCACAAAAATACTTAAACATGACTCAAGCAAAATTCTTGTTACCTGAATCTTCTTTAATTACGGTCGTCTGCGGATCGCACTTCTTTTCCAGCAGGGTTGTGACGCTGAAAATTGCTCTTTAGCTACTCCGACTTTAACTATTGAAAAAACACTCGTAGAAAAAGTTTTCAATTTATACTGTTTCTGCCAATATTGTACACAACATTTAACTGTACTATACACAACTTAAGAAACCACATATCATTAAAAGAACCTAGCGTAAATCTTTTTCTTTTCTAGATTTAGCAACCAGAGACATAATAATAAAATTCATATCCTTCGTTTTTTCCCCGGCTCGATGTTCCGTGGCGAGCGCCGCTTTTCCATGGAACTGCCAATACGTATTTGCAGCACAGCAGGTGGCTGGACTGCCACTCTCTACCAGTGCCTGCAGACACACGCCGGAGCGCCCACAGTTTCTGTTCGGCACATTTCCCTGCCAGTTAATATTTTTATTATTTTTGTGTGTACTTGTGACATCTTTTTTGGCGGTTAACAATCAGAATGCAACTGCACAGCACAGACGAATGGTCTCTCTGTGTAATAGTCTCCCGTTGTACAACACAGCAGTTGCATGTCGATAGCTATAAGGGGGCCGAAAGTCGTCAACTTATATAAAATTCTGACTAAAGACCAGCGATGACTTCTCAGACTGTACAACAAGGATATTACATACATCGAAACGTGATGCACGTTCATCAGTTGTTTTTCTGAAAAGAGAAGCGTACAAGTGAGACTAAGTGCATAGTCTTTTATAAAAAAACTGTAACAGATATAAAATAAAAAGTTCTGTCCGTGGCAGCGACTATGGTTTATATGTTAGAAAGCAAACATCCACCACTTGCATGGCTGCAGATTTATTCACAACCGGTTTCGGGCAATTATTGCCCTTCTTCAGGTTACAGAATGATACAGGAGTACAAATATTACTAAAAATTCTAAGAAGAATCACAGAATTAAAGGGGCGAGAAGTAAAATGTATATCAGGGTTTTTTGAGAAGTGACAAAATACGAAATATTAATACGCTAATGTGCTGAATTTTGATAAAATAAGGAACTATACAAAAGCATGAAGTTCATATAAACGAAAAATTTTTAGTTACTGATTTTAGTTCTGCCATATGTGTTTACTCAGAGCATTGTGTAATATCTGAACATCACGTGCAGAGATCATGCTAGAACTCGTAAACTAAGTTGTTGATATGTGCATCTTTGGATAAACCATGTAGTGGGCGTAAAATATAAAAGTGAAATCAAGTAATAGGATGTAAGGGTCATATAAAACAATAATCTTAGAAGAAAACTGTTCAACTGAGTCACAAACCGGTCTACTAACCGCATAGCAGAGTCATATAGTCTACATATATGAAATATAAATGAATGTTTGTTTGTATGTCCTCTACGTGTTCATAAACCATTGATTCGATTGCAATGAAACTTCGGTGAACTGTTAACCGTACGCCCACGAAGTTTCCTGACCCAAAAACAAAGAGCTCGACACGTAGCTCAGGAAATATGATGTCATAAATAATAATGAGAGGACACCGCGTGAGAATACCCAGATTTATGCGTCAGTTATTGGAAAATGAGAGTAGTTAGGGACCTGGAACAAAGTCTGCATGTAATTTCAGACGTTTATGAAGCATTTTGTAACTGACCCCGCACAAAATGATGAAACGAAAAGAAGTCTACCGCTCACAACAGTTTCGCTGAAGATGCCGTAAAACTGTCGCATCAGGTATGAACTTGTATCAAATAAATTTAGCATTACAGATCTGCATTTTATTTTTGTCTGCAAGTCTTCCTTAATTCTCTTGCATCCAAAATTAAGCAATACGTTTTCTTAATCTCTAGCTACATAAAAGCGAAAAGACACTCACTCACTCAGTCAACGAAGTCTCGAAACTACCTATGAAGCTGACATTTCTGAAGGAATGTAGTTTATAGGCAAAAATCAAATAAGAAAGTATTTTGTGATAGGTGCATGGCGGAGCATACGTGTCCTACAGTTTCGACCTTCAAAGCAAGAGGTAGGTCCCCAAGTTTCTTACGGTGCATGGGGAAGGGTACTTTACAACATAAAAATGGATCCCTAAATACCTTCTTCGCTCCATAACTTCAGAACGGCTAGATCGATTTCACAGATTCTTTTATTTTTATTTATTTATTTATTTTTCGTTATTCTCAGAACAAGGGTTGTATGAGAAATAAAACAGAAATATTTGAGAACAACAAAGCGCGGTCTGCAATGTGACCCTGCGTTTCTATTGCATATAAATCTATAGTTTTGTTCCGATATTGATGAAATTGTGCACATTCTGCCTTAAAAACAAGAGGAATATCACTGACTGTATAAAATTTCGTCCGGTGCATGGTTGAGGGTACTTAACTTACGGAATTTATAAAATGCATAGTTTTGTTCCAATCTTTATGAATGTTTGCACACATGACCTTTAAACCAAGAGGAAGATCACTGGGTACATAAATGTTTGTATGGTACATGACAGGGTACCTTGCAGAAAACATTGCCGACAGAGGGAAATGTGGAAACGAACAGAGATGGATGCAGAGAGAGGGGGGAAGGGGATGTGGACTACGAGGGTGTAGGGTAAATAAACACACGGGCAACGCCGGGTTTACAGCTAGTAATGTATAAAGTAAAGACAAGTGGCACCATGGAACGAAATGTTTTGGTATTAATAACTAGCATAGATGTAATAAGGTTAGTAGGGAGAAGCCGATATCTATCATAGCATATCAAACAGTAAAGTAGTTAACTAAGTGCAGCTTAAGAAGATCTACAAACAGATAGCTGGCTGCAATTAATAACAAAATCTGTGTGTGAGAGTGACAGATCTGTGTTCATAGAAGAATAGTGGGGAGGGGCAGGCAGCCTTCAAATTACGGGACTTACTTCAAATCAAATGTTCAAATGTTTGTATAGCTTATGGGACTTAACTACGGGGTCATCAGTCCCTAAACTTACAATCTACTTACGAACTAGCTAATACTAAGGACGGCACAAATATCCAGTCCGAGGGGGGATTCGAACCCCCGACCGTAGTGGCCGTGCAGACCGCGACTGGAGCGCCTCAGTCCCCTCGGCCATCGCGGCCGGCGGGACTTACTGTAATGCAATGTTGACTGTCTAAGTGAGATAGAATAATGGACAGTGAGGAGCTAGCTACATTTGTACCCTTTTAATTCTGTGATTCTACTTGGGATTTTTGTAATATTTGTACTCAGATAT
Organism: Locusta migratoria; assembly: GCA_026315105.1. Lineage (NCBI taxonomy): Eukaryota > Metazoa > Arthropoda > Insecta > Orthoptera > Acrididae > Locusta > Locusta migratoria. The sequence goes on from CM048747.1 coordinate 36,704,443, forward strand.
CATTCTGTAAGTATTTTCTGTAAAGATTCCTGAAGAAGGGCAATAATTGCTGGAAACTAGTTGTGAATACATCTGCACCTTGCAAGTGGTGGGTGTTTGCTTTCTAACCTAGATATAAATAAATATACACAAAATAAAAATCCAGTGAAGCGGTATTTGCAGTTAGCGTTTGTGCGTCTGAGGTATTGCTATAGCACTGTGTGAAATTGTTTAATTACTTGGACGAAAATTATTATTTTATTGGTAACAACGTTTCTATTTATATATTATACATGTTCTGGCGTGTCCTGTGTGCTTTGACTTATGTCCTAGTGACTCTGTTTCCGATGAAGGCCATGGACAACACTTTAAACTGTGTGAATGTGTGTGTTTTACGCGCCAGTCTGATGCTTAGAGATCGTCTTAACAGTAAGTTGTTGCCTATAGACTTTATAGTCTGGAGTTTCCACTGTTACACTTACCAAAGATTATGCATAAAGCAGGTTAATGTGCCCTCGCGTCCTGCCAGCCAACATTACCCTGTGGTGTAGCAGCTATTTCTAATAGTGTAGAGTAGAGTAGAGTTTGGTGGTGGGTGTTGCTGCAGCCTTTTTACACAGCCGCGTTGCTGACGCCGTCGCTGGTGCCTTTGGTTTGGCAGGTGCGGCGCCCGGCGCGAGCAGCGAGAGCGTGTCGGGGGGCGACTGCTGCCAGATACCGGGATTCTCCGGCGCCGCCAAGACAGGTCTGTTGTGACGTCACAAGTGGTGGTGGTGGTGGTGGTGGGGGTGGAGTACAAGTGGTGCTCACATTCTTAAAGGGCGTCACTGCAAGGGACTAGTGAATTACGCCAACAGAAATTATATGTGGTGTTCCACAAGGATCCATCTTAGGGTCATTGCTTTTTCTTGAGTACATTAATGACCTCTCATCAGTTACACTGCCAGAAGCAAAGTTCGTTTTGTTTGCAGATGATACAAGTATTGCAATAAATATCATGTCGAGCTTAGGTTCAGAAACGTCTGCTAATGATGTTTTCAATAACGTTAATAAATGGTTTAAAGCCGAATCATTGGCATTAAACTTTGAAAAGACTCACTACATGTAGTTCATGTAAGAGATTTCCATCCAGCATATGCATGAAGTATGAAGAAGGACAGATAGAAGAGGTCGACAGTATTAAATTCCTGGGATTACTGCTTGATAAGAAATTGTTGGAAGGAACACTACATAACTACAAATATGTATTTGCAGCACGAGAGTTGCCAGATATATGAGATATAAAATTAAGGAAAAGCATGCATACTTTGCTTACTTTCATTCCGTAATGTCATATGGTATAATATTTTGAGGTAACTCTTCAAGTCAAGCAAAAAAATTCAGTGTCCCCAAGCTTAAAATACGTATTATTTGTGGAGAAAATTCACGCATATCCTGTAGAAGCCTCTTCAAAGAACTGGGTATACTAACTAATGAGTGTCAGTACATTTAATCCATAATGAAATTTGACATAAATAATATATCTCTTTTCCCAACAAACAGCCCAGTTCATACATATAATACTAGGAACAAAAACGATCTATAATAATAGGTTTGCAGCCAAGAACGCTTTCTTCATTTAATTACATTGCCTTGCCAGGTTGTTCACCCTGCTGACATTAAAAAAGAAGATCACAAAGTATAAATTACATATTTCTTCAATAAGACATGTCTTGAGCAAGACGTGATTCCAAGGTCTAAAGATGGCGTCTAGCACGCAGAAACCTGTTACGTAATTAAAAGAAGAAAGCGATCTTGGCTGCAAACCTGTTATTAAGCAATTCTAGATCGCCCCAATAATGAGTCCTTATATAAAAACGATCTACACAAGGCCTTAAAAGCACTTACTTTAGTTCAAAAAAGGGTCCACTACTCAGGAACATACATTTTCAATAATTTACCAGCAATCATAAAAACTTTAGCTAGAAATAAAGATCAGTTTAATTGGAGTCTAAAAAGACTTTCTAGTGACCAACTCCTCCTACCCCACTGACGAATTTTTAAGAAGAACCAGATGATGTATGTATTTGTAGTGATATACTATTGGTATTATTACCTCGTCAACACGGATCTGTGGATCGAACAACTAATCTAATCCCTTTGGCTAAGATGTCAGTTTTTGTTGCATCAGGACCAGAAACGATGCCAGTCGCTTGTGCAGTGAAACAGTCGTACTCATTTTTTCAAAGCGAGGTCGTGTTACCACTTCGAACATCTCGCTTTTAATTTTACAACATTAAATTTTAGGGTGGTTTTGTTGTTCCCTGTGTCGGTCAATAAACGACATAGTAGGAAGTTTAGATACTGTACAGTGGAACCGAGATCGCATTGTTAAATTCTTCCATCTGAATGATAAACTGAAAAATTTTTGTGCAGTCAGTTTTTGTATTAAATGAATATCACAGTGAATTGGTAAAATATTCACGTTTTGTAATTTCTGTGGTATATTTCTGTCTTTTTCATTTGTGTAAGTAAACTGCATAATACAACAATGGGAATAGCAAGTAGCTGACCAATGCTAGGTAATTAGACAGTCTTCTAACGTTTTTCGCGCTTGCTTAGCGTCGCGTGGTTAACTGATGATTTGGTACGGCTAGTTTAAGCGGTGGACGAATGCCCTTCCTGCCTCTACTGGTTGATCATATAGTATAATCACAAAAAAGCGTACGACACATTAGTCTACTCCAACTGAAATATTCCTATTAAGCCTCTTTATCCATGAATAAGAACGGCAGTCCACACAGATCCTTTTGAAACTGCTTATTGTGATTATCTCTCCATGATTTTTACCTCGAACACTTCCCTTCAACGCCAACTTGACTATTTCTTGATGTCTCAAGATATGCCAGTAATTCCTTCTTTCTCCCCACTTCTGTTCAGTATCTCCTCATTAGTTACGCGGTCTCCCCATCTAAACTTCAGCATTCGCCTAGAGTAGCAAATTTAAAAAACTATTTTTTCTATGAACTCTTTATCGTTCACATATCACTTACATCTGAGCCTATACTCAAGACAGAAGCCTTGAGAAAACATTTATCTTCGTCACAAATGGTTTTCTTCCCATAACCATTCTGAATTTATATTTTTTTACATCGGCCAGCAGAAGTTATTTTGCTACTCAAATAACGAAAATCATCCACCACTTCCTAACCATTTCCCTCGGCATTGTCTCATTTAATTCCATTACCCTTGGTTTGCTCTTGTCAATGTCATATTATACCCTCCTTCCTACACACCGTTCATTCAGTTCAATTGCTCTTCCACGTCCTTTGCTGTCTCTGACAGATTTACTATGTCATCGTCAAACCTCAGACTGTATTCCAATCAACATTATCAAAATCTTTCTTCAAATCTACAAAAGCTATAAACGTAGATTTACCTCATTTCAAAATCGCCTCCTGCCATCCTTGTTTCCTTTTTGGATGATTTGACTAAATCATACAAGGCAAATGCAGGAATGTTTCTTTTCAAAGGACATATCCGATTTCCTTCACCATCCCTGACAAACACAAACCGATGTCGACGGCAGGTTAAATCCTAATTGTCCTTTCTTCCTTGTTCCTACATTTCTCGTCAAGTCTGACTGATCTGTCCTTAGATCGGGTTCTGCTAGTTTTTCCATTCATCTGTAAACAATTCGTGTTAGTATTTTGCAACCGTGACTTGTTATAGTAGTGTCATTTTCACGTCTGTGTACACTTCCTTTCTTTACAATTTGTCGGAGGGAATTCCCCCTGTCTCATTCATCTTGTACGTCATGTGGAGCAGTTTCATCGTGACTGGCTCTCCCAAGGACATTAACAGTTTAGATCCAATATAACTACTCCGGGAGCCGTGTTTCAACTCAAATCTTTCAATACTCTGTTAAATTTTCCTCTCAGTATCACATCTCCTTTTCAACTGCTCAGTCATCTCCTTAGCACGATATAGTCTGTAATCTAATTTTTCCCTTAAAAACTTATACAGTTGCTTATGTACGGTATGTACACATTCATCCAGTAAAAATAGCTGAAACACGAAGGAGCATCATTGGTAAATGACTAAGGCTCAAGCAGCTAAGAGCAACTTTGAGAAGCCAGCCGGTCAGTATATCTTAGAGACATAGTCAAATGTTTCCAAGGCTCTAGTGTTTTGCAGTTTATCGTCCTATGCTGCTAATTTTAACTAAACGTATGGAATGAAGAGTTCCAAATTTTGGTAAAATGAAACCTTCACGCTAGTATTAAACAGGTGTAAAATGTTTTTTGTTGTGTGAATCTCTCTCTCTCTCTCTCTCTCTCTCTCTCTCTCTCTCTCTCTCTCTCTCTCTCTGTGTGTGTGTGTGTGTGTGTGTGTGTGTGTGTGTGTGTGGTGTGTGTGTGTGTGTGTGTGCGCGCGTACAAAATTGAAGTTGGTCAGAAGGTCCAATGAGTTAGTTATGTACCAACCGTAGATTCCTAGCAGTCATGCTGATGGTTGACGTCTGTGTAAGGTTTATTCAAAATGTGCAAATGTTTGTAAACCTATTGGGCGGAATTGCTACGGTCATCAGTCAAAATAAGCGAATGTTTGTACAGCTTATGGGACTTAACTACGGCGTCATCAGTCCCTAAACTTACAAACTACTTATGAACTACCTTATACTAAAGACGGCACAAATATCCATGCCCGAGGGAGGGATTCGAGCCACCGACCATAGTGACTGTGCAGGACTGGCGCGCCGCAGACCGCTCGGCCACTGCGGCCGGTGGTCATCAGTCCCAAGATTTACAAACTACTTAAACTAACTTACACTAAGGACAACACACACACACACACACACACACACACACACACACACACACACACACACACACACAAGCGCGCGCATGCCTCCCGCAGAGTGACGCATTACACCACGAGGCCATAAAGTTTATTATTAACTGCAGTGGTCGTCGCTTTTGATTATATCTGTGTAAGTACCTATAAACACTTGCGGTATTTCCAAGAGCTTACATAACAAATAGTTCGAAACTGTTCCGTTTTAAAGTTCGGCAATTTGTTTGCGCCCCGTCAGCAAAAATGGGCAGGAGACGCCACTGGTGGAAAGTGCTGCTGACTGGCAAGCAGGGACCCGGGTTCGATTTCCGACGGGGGCTGCGCGCTGCGTATTGACGTGTTGACCTCATCATGATCATAGGCACGCTGGTCGCTCACTTGACGTCAAATGTACAGTCTTCGACTAGCGGTCGAACAATCCTAGATAGGTTCTCCCGTGCAACGGTCGTTTCAAAATTCAAATGTTTATAAAGCTTATGGGACTTAACTGCGGGATCACAAGTCTCTAAACTGACAAACTACTTATGAAGTAACTTATACTAAAGACAACATAAACATCCATGCCTGAGGGAGGATTCGAACCTCCTACGCGGGAGGCCGCGCATTCCACAACATGGCGCTGCAGACCGCTCGGCTACTCCCACGCGGCGGGTCGTTTCATTTCGAACATGAGCAAACAAACATCAGACTTGTAATTACATTTATTAACCCTTTAGTGACCAGTGGGAACTATAGTTCCCACTTACTTGTTTTCGCTGTAAGTTCAGTGGTTCTCCGTGTTTCCACTTCTAAATTGTACCATCTCTGCTAGAGTGTGCTAACTACATATATTGTCAACCGGTGCGCGAAAGTGGTTGTTTTCCTACATTGTTAGTCAGTCAATGCAGAAGCTCAGTATATGCGGGAAAACAAGCCACTGTTTCGACTGTAACAGCGTTTTTTGTATAGTGTGCTCCCCTTATGCGTGTGAAATGACTTGTATTTGTATGCCTTTAAATTTACGAGGGAGATCGTGTATATCAGCGGCTTGAACGGTATGCTGTAGGTCGTAGTTCATAGAAGTGGTGGCACAGACTATTTTTCTTTCTTTTAGATTTGGCAGTTGTCAGTTATGTGGAAGTTATAGAAGACACAAGCAGGCCACCTAACATTTAGGTAGCACTTGGCAAGGCAGCTCATCTCCGGCTTTTCAAGTCATAAGCGAAGAGGAAGGCCCGTTCATTTTCAAACACCGAAAGAGGCGTGTCTGGAGTTCCAGATGAAGTTCGTCTAGCGAAAGTTGGAACTCATTTGCCAACAAAAGGTACTACAATCAGAAGATGCCGCCAATGTAGCACCAAAAACAAAGAAAAGAGGATAAATATAATGTCTACCAACTGTCGTGTACTTTTGTATGTAGCACCAAGTTTCTCTAAGTTCCATAGTACGTCACCTTAGTGAACTCAATGGACAACATGAACTAATACAAAAGCAAATGAAATGTTTAGTATGCTTTTTGTACTCAAAAATAAAAGATATACATTTTTTAATAATCAAGTCAAGTTACTCAAAAATTCGGTGGGACCAATAGTACTCTCTAAATTTTTTTATACCAGTAGGCTAAACTCTCACTTTCAAGATTTAAACTATGATATTATGTGTGGCTACTTAGCCCAATAAAGTACTCATAATAAGTCTACAACTTCCGGAAATAATCTGTTCACTAAAGGGTTAAGTCCTAAAATTGCACTCGCATTTATTGGAACTCTTCATACCTTTGTAATATCATAGGCTTCGCAAAATGACAGTTTTATTAACGAACGCTTCAAACTAGATACGTAGCAGTTTGCATAGCTCGTATTTTATTACGTTACATGTTAAGTAATGATTGTATTGTACTCGACGCTGGGGTCACATTGTTCCTGTACTACGCTATAAGCACGCACGCGTGCGCATACACACACACACACACACACACACACACACACGCGCGCGCGTCAGTGTTGAAAAGTTAGAGGCATTAATTACAGAGTAATGGAGTCAGTAATCTCGTTTAGTTGCCAATGGACAGCTCGTGTCGTACCTTCTGGGAAACTCGGATCCCTCGTGCCCGGTGAGTGAACGCCGCATTAGCTGGAATGGCGGACGGTGTTCTGTACTGGACGGCAGGGAGATCATAGCCTGTGTTTCACGTTATTCAGCCCGCGCATAGCGCAAGCAGTGAATAAATCGAAATGTGAATTTGCAAAATAAGTATAACGGGGAGAAACAAAACTTTTTATATGTTCCGGAGACTTTTGAATTTATAAAGGAAGTGGCAATGCCTGAAAACGGATTTCAAGGTGAATACTAACAAAGGTGACGGAATTGTCGACATAAATGAGGCGATGCGGAGGGAATTAGATTAGAAGTGAGCTGCTGAAAGCATCATATCACTTTTGATATTTATGTCTCAGAAAAATAAGTTTGTTAACATCTGTAGTAAAGTGTTAACAAGTTGAAACTTTTCACTCTGCAGCGGAGTGTGCGCTGATATGAAACTTCCTAGCAGATTAAAATTGTGTGCCGGAACCGAGACTAGAACCTGGGACCTTTGCCTTTTGCGGGCAAGGGCACTACCGACTGTGCTATCCCGACACGACTCACGATGCCGCCTCACAACTTTCAAAAATGTTCAAATGTTTGTATAGTTATGGGACTTAACTTACGGGGTCATCAGTCCCTAAACTTACAAATACTTATGAACTAGCTAATCCTAAGGACGGCACAAATATCCATGCCCGAGGGGTGATTCGAACCCCCGACCGTAGTCGCCGTGCAGACCGTGACTGGAGCGCCTCAGTCACCTCGGCAACCGCGGCCGGCTCGCAACTTTACTTCCGCCAATACCTCGCCTCCTAATTTCCAAACTTCACAGACGCTCTCCTGCGAAACATGCAGCGCACACTCCGCTGCAGAGTGAAAAGTTTCATTCTGGAAACTAAGCCATGTCTCCAGCGTATCCTTTCTTCCAGGAGTGCTAATCTTGCATGTTTCGCAGGAGAGCTTCTGTGAAGTTTGGAAAGTAGGAGGCGAGGTATTGGCGGAAGTAAAGTTGTGGGGCGGCATCGTGAGTCGTGTCGGGATAGCTCAGTCGGTAGAGCGCTTGCCCGCGAAAAAGGTCCCACCTTCGAGTCCCGGTTTCGGCACACAATTTTAATCTTCCAGGGCGTTTCATGTTAACAACAAGTTTTCGGAAAGTATTTATCTGGCAAGTAGGCCTTTACAGAAGTGAAACATGGTCGATCAGCAATACATATACCAAGTTAGATTTTTCTAATGTTCAAATGTTTCTAAATCTAAATTCAAATGTTTGTAGAGCTTATGATACTTAACTACGGGGTCATAAGTCCCTAAACTTACAAACTACTTATGAACTATCTAATACTAAGGGCGGCACAAATATCCATGCCCGAGGGGGAATTCGAACCCCCGACCGTAGTGGCCTTGCAGACTGTGACTGGCGCGCCGCAGAACGCTCGGCCACCGCGGCCGGCTTTGTATACCTGTGGCACTGTCCCTAGACTTACAAACTACTTAAACTAAGGACAACAAAGACACCCATGACCGAGGGAGGGCTCGAGCCTCAAACGGGGAACAATCACGCGCTCCGCAGCAAGGCGCCTTAGAGTGTTCGGCCATTCCGCTGCGCAACTAGATTTTTAATAGTAGCTTTACACAAGAATGCCGGAAAGTACACATATGAAGCTACCTAGCGTATCTGGCTATGCTTCACGATTGCTGAGTATGTATGCGAAACGGATGTACATGCAGTCTATAATCAGTGTCTCCCCTTGTCTCTACCCATCTCTTACTCCCTTCTTCTTCCTGCCGCCACCCCATGTTTTAGCTCGCAGCATGTCAGTTCATAAATCTTTCTTCGCCGTCGTTAGAAAGGAGATAAGTTCTTCGTACACTGCAAAGTCTGTGGTTGCCATTAATGTTGACACAGATGCTGGTGACTGCTAGTTCTTGCTCACAACGCACCTTAGCAAGTTTGATTTGAGATCCCAAGTGTTGATGCATAAAAAAGTGATTTGTGTCTTCCAGTTCGCTGCAGCTACAAAGTGGAGATGTCACTACGTAGACGAGATGTAGGTGCTGCGCAGATCGACAATGGTTGAACTTCAGTCGAGCTATGGTGGCTCCAGGCTTCAATGAAATCTTCTTAATAGTACCAACGTCTGGTTGGTAGCACTAGCGTTATTTGCGCGTGGTATTTTCCTTCAATTGTCTGGGGAACTCGCCATTCTTTGTCGCATTCAGTCGGAATTCTCTTTTTGTAAACTGGCAAAAGATCCACCTCTGGAACCTGAGTATATTTTTTCATACCAGAGGTTTAAATGTTCAAATGTTTGTTACGCTTAAGGGACTTAACTGGGGGGTCATCAGTCCCTAAACTTACAAACTACTTATGAACTACCTTATACTAAAGACGACATAAACATCCATGCCGAACCCCCAATTGTAGCGCCCGTGCAGACTGTGACTGCCGCGCCGCAGACCGCTCGGCCACTGCGGCCGCCATACCAGAGGTAACCGCTTCCTTAGCAAGCGTGTCAGCGAACTCGTTCTCCAGAATGTTGTTGTGTGCTTTAATACAACACATGGAAAAACTGCGTCCGTTCCTTTCCAGGATGTTTATGTATACCATTATTTCATAGACTATTGGGTGGTTTTTATACCCTCGACGAAAGTATTTAAGGAGTACGAGTGCAGATTTTTAGTCCGAGAAGATGACAGTATGTTCCTCTGCAGCAGTTGAGGGCTTTCAAAATAGCAGTCATTATTGTCATTTCCTTTAGCAGTTTACGTTTATACCCTATTTGCGCACTGGTATCCCAAAAAGCTCCTCCCGTTCCGTTCGGGGTTTTTGAATCGTCTCTCTAAAGAGTCCTCGCTTCTGAATATCTGGCGGAACTCCAGCAAGGTGTGTTTTGCCAGAGGAAGCTAGGAGATCACATCTCACGACAGGTTCTACGACAGTACATAAGCAACTTCGTTCAAGAATGAAACTTTCCACTTCGCAGCGAAGTGTGCGCTAATATGAAACTTCCTGGAAGATTATAATTGTGTGGCAGAACTGGGACTCTAACCTGAGAACTCTGCCTTTCGCGGGAAAGCGCTCTACCACTGAGCTATCCCGACACTACTCACGGTGCCGCCCCATAACTTCAATTCTGCCAGTACCTCGACTCCTACTTTCCAAGGCAAAGGTCCCAGGTTCGAGTCCCGGTTCCGGCACACAATTTTAATCTGCCAGGAAGTTTCACATCAGACTCCGCTGCATAGTGAAAGTTTCATTCTGGAAACAACCCTTAGGCTGTGACTAAACCACGTGTCCACTATCCTTTCTTCCAGGAGTGCTATAGTTCTGCAAGTTTCACAGGAGAGCTTCTTCAAATGTTCAAATGTTTGTTAAGCTTAAGGGAGTTAACTACGGGGTCATAAGTCCCTAAACTTACAAACTACTTATGAACTACCTACAACTAAGGACGGCACAAATATCCATGCCCGAGGGGGGGATTCGAACCCCCGACCGCAGCGGCCAGGAGAGCTTGTGTGAAGTTTGTAAAGTAGGAGGCGAGGTACTGGCAGAATTGAAGTTGTGGGGCGGCACCGTGAGTCGTGTCGGCATAGCTCAGTGGTAGAGCGCTTGCCCGCGAAAGGCAAAGGTCTCAGGTTCGAGTCCTGGCTTCGGCACACTATTTTAATCTACCAGGAAGTTTCAACTTCCATCAAGCATGAGCAGTCGCCGATCTGAGATGGCTAATCGGATGTTCGGCGCTGAAGTGTGAGACTCGACCCAACGTAGCCAAGCCAGCCAGGCTCGCCTGCTGGAAACAAGAGGAGCTGCTGCCTTGTCGCGTCCTTCATCTGTTCCAGCCAGCCGTAAAGTCTGCGAGACTGCCGCCGCGTCACTCCGGCTAATCCATAGTCGTCTTTAGCTGGCAGCGTACTGCGGCTGTACACGGGTACGAGGCCAGGCAGCGAACACACGGCGCCGTAAAAGTGCAGGCTGATTCTAGCAAACGTGTCAGATTTTGTGGACTTGTTTAGGGGAATGAGTACTTAATATTGTGAATCACCTGCCACTTTCGCGTGAATGTTTTTCACACTGGAACAAAGTAGTGTAATATGGCAATAAACTTCAACGGTCACCTAATACTTGTGAGAGGACTGCAATTATATGTAGACGACTCCATCTGGAGTCTGATGCAGAGCGACCACATTAAAATTATTAAAATTGGAAGAACCAGCTTTGGCCGTATTGAAAGCTATATTTTTTATATATTACAGATAGATTTCGGTCAGTGTATGACCATCTTCAGTGCTGCAAAAAGTAAAAAAAATACAAAATCATGCTCTAGACGTGAAGTCATAACAAAATTAAGAAACTTAATTGACGATATGCGGACGTATAAGCTATCACAATATGAAAAGTACAACACAGTATCATACGTAAGAGTCCAAGCCCCGTGGGCCCACAAAACTTGCACTTTGCATATTAACGTGCAGATAGGAAGTACATATGGAGGATGTCAATCATAAACTGATTTCTTAGCTACAAACCTAGTTGTGTGTGTGCGGATGCGCCCTCTATACAAAATGTAAGTTTCAATAAGCCATACTTTTTAGACGACATAATACAAAATTTAACATGAGATACAGAATATGGTCAGCAAGGAACTAAAGTTTTCTTAGACATGGTAGTGTATAAAACAAAAACTAAAATAAAATCCATATTAAAATTTAAAGGTTTTACAATGTGCAGTGTTGCCCTCTACAACAGTATGCAAAAAAAGTGTCATAACTTAAAGGGTAAAAATTTACAAAACGTAAATAAACAGAAGTATATTAGTAGGAGGCGTCATGATTTGCAGATGGAGTAATATTCATTACAACTGAGAAAAAAAGAATACGGAAAACGAGCCAAGTGCGCCCTCTGTCAAACCGATCAGTTACTTAATGCAAAAGTTGTCATAGCTCTCTAAGCAAATACAACATCAGAAATGTATCTTCAGCACAGAAAACAATCCAACAGTACGTAAATCATAAACCAAGACATGCTACTTCAGTCAGGAAACCTCCATTGTATCTTTAAACAGAACAGTAGCTTAATGCAAGAGTTGTCATAGCTCTCTAAGAAAATACAACATCTGAAAAAGTATTTTCAGCACAGGAAACAATCCAAAAGTACGTAAATCATAATTTCAGTCAGGAAACCTCCAATGTATCTTTAAATTATGTCACAAATATTGATATGCACCCAAAAAACACGGCGGAATTATCCGAGTGAGCGAAAATCGGCAGATGTACTGTACATGTACGCAAAACAAATGATCACAATCTCAGAAAATTTTTTAAATGTCACATTTTCATTTGAAAACCCAGTCACATCAAATAAGTGTAAATCAAAGTAACTGGCGATCTGGGAGGGACGCCTATTAAAAATATAAATTTATGTATGGATTTGCTTTCAGCCGATAATGAACTCATTCAGAATGCCCCTTGACACATGACTTTAAACAGAATCACTCGAGACGAGTTGTGTTGAGATTTCATAAGAAGCAGACCCGTCTCTAAATATTCAGCTGAATAATGCTCTTGACTCAAGTAATTTCATTTGCATATGTATGGGCACGACCGCACTTGCGCGTTCTAGTTTGGAGTGTTGCTGCGTATTGTGGGATCCATACTACGTGGGGCTGACTGACGGTTTAGTCCTTTCAGTCACACTGTTGTGGGTGATGTGACATTGACATAGACACGGACGTTTCAGATACAAAATACAAACAGTAATTCATTACAAAAAAGAAATCCAATTTATTTGGAACATTTTGTACCTACACAATTGTCTGTTTTTAGGTCTTTATTACAAGTTTTTGTGATCTGCACCATCTTACAGTAACGTGCCTTTGAAAAAAAAAAAAAAAAAAAAAAGATAATAACATCAAAGGATCATGTAAAATCAACTGGCTGTCAGATATGATAGCTTCACATGTCAAAAAAAGGATATCAACACCTTGTCAATAAGTCTTTCTTGCCGCCATTGTAAGTGTTCCGTATGTTTGCCGACTGCTGCTGTCACCCAGTGTACAAACATGGAACTAAAAAACATTGCGCACGTTACCACAGTCCACCCACGATTGTGTGTTGCAGGCTCGAACGTCCTAGCGTGAATCACAGAGAAATAAAGCGAGCAAAAGCAGAACCGCGCAACTGTGCGTGCAGGGCCTGAAAGGGTTAGAGAACGTTCATAGAAGGGCAGCTCGTTTTGTATTATCGCGATAAACGGGAGAGTGTATAACGGAAATGATGCACGATTTGGGGTGGAAATCATTAAAACAAAGGCGTTATTCGTTGCAGCGAGATCTATTCGCGAAATTTCTTGCACCAAGTTTCTCTCCCGAATGCGAACATAGAGAGACGTGATCATCAAAATAAGGGAGATCAGATCGAACACGGAGAGGTTTAGGTGTTCGTTTTTCCCGCGAGCTATTGGATAATGGAAGACTTTCTTAGTAATAGAACGCAGTACGTTGTTCTCGACGGCGAGTGTTCGTCAGAGACGAGTGTATCGTCAGGCGTGCCCCATTTATCTATATAAATGATCTGATGGACAGAGTAACTTGTAATTTGCGGCTGTTTGCTGATGATGCTGTGGTGTTTGGGAGGGTGTCGTCTTTAACTGACTGTAATAGCATACAGGATGACTTAGACAAAATCTCTAGTTGGTGCGAAGAACGGCACCTAGCTCTCAATGTAGAAAAATGTAAGGTGATGCGCATGAATAGGAAAAACAATCCCATAATGTTCGAATACAGCATTAGTAGTGAGTTTCTTGATGCAGTCGCGTCGTTCAAATATCTAGGCGTAACATTGCAGAGCGATATGAAATGGAACGAACATGTAAGGACAGTTGTGAGTAAGGCGGACAGCCGACTTAGGTTTATCGGGAGAATTTTGGGACGATGTACTTCATCTGTAAAGGAGACCGCGTATAAAACGCTTGTATGACCACGTCTTGAGTATTGGTCAAGCGTTTGGGACCAGCAGCAGATCAGTTTAAATGAAGACATAGAGGCAGTTCAGAGGCGAGCAGCTAGGATTGTTACTGGTAGGTTCGACCAATGCGCGAGTGTCACGAAAATGCTCCGGCTACTCAAATGGGGATCGCTGGACGGAAGACGACGTTCTTTTCGTGAATTTCAGTTGAGAAAATTTACAGTGCCGGAATTTGAAGTCGAGTGTAGTACGATCTTGTTGCCGCCTACTTACATTTCGCGTAGTGATCACAAAGACATGAGAAATTAGGGCTCGTACGGAGGCATATCGGCATTCTTTTTTTTCCTCGTTCTATTTGGGAGTGGAATAGGAAAGGAAATGCCCAGTAGTGGTACAATGTAACCTCCGCCACGCACCTTTCGCTGGATTCGGGAGTATGTATGTAGATGTATAATTGTAGAGACATATGATAAAACCCTCTGCCATGCACTTCAATGTGGCTTACACATTAATGTAGATATGTTCAGAAATAAAAAATAAAAAAAGGCAAATGAAATCATCTACCATTGCTAAAAATTAAGTCAGCAAGCTGAGGACTGGCTTGAAAACTGCCATCTCTTGTACCGTGGTCCAGTTGGAAGTAGTAGGCAGTCGCCTCCTCCGACCGAACAAGTGGATTACGCTGCCATGAACAGCAGGTTATATCATTTAACACAGACTCTCAACCATGATATAACTTGATTTTTGAATGAGAGATTGTCAGAGAGAACACAGACATTCTACGAGTGACGGACGGGACATTCAGTCGCAGAGAAATTAAAATAAAATGTTTGTTTTTATTGTATTCTGTGGTTTCTCTCTGGAATCCAAACATTCGTTATTCGGTACAGAAGATTAATGGGAAATTTTACTAGTCCATCATCATTTTTGTTTGCAATATAGAAAAATAAAGGTGTGACGGACGGCACAAAAATGAGCCTCAAGTGTTGCAGCTTGCAAAAAATTGCATTACTTCTGTGATTTATGTATACGCATGAAACTATAAGTAACGTGCACGTGAACTTCAAACTCCAAAATTTACCATATGCTATGTACAATATAGGACCATTAGTAAATTTAAGTTTCTGAAACAATAAATGTTACGTGACGGACGGGACAGGTAATGTGACGGACGGGACTTGTCCAATGACCTGACTTCCAAAATTAGATTTTACACCTTTTTAAACAAAATGGTGGTGGTAACACTAATAATGCTTAATTGAAAGAAAGGTGTCTTGAAAACAAGCAAAACAATGAACTGTTAGTCAACGATTGGGGGGGGGGGGGGGATCACTGCTAATTTGACAACCTATTTTACTGCTACCAGCCATGATTCAAAATGTTCAAATGTTTGTAAATCTATCCGACCAAACTGCGTGGTCATCAGTCCGTAGCTTACAAACTACTTAATCCTAGGTAAACTAACTTAAGAACAACACACACAGCCGTGACCCAGGGAGGACTCGAACCTCCACGGCGCGCTCCGCAGCGAGACGCTTTAGACCGCTCGGCTACTCCACCGCGGCACACCCAGGATTGTAACGTCTCTAATTTGATGGTGGTAAATTAAAGGAAAAAAGGAAAATGCAGAATGTTGCTCTCTAGTACAGGTAACTTCAGTACGTTAAGGTTTTTGTGGAAGTAGTCATAAACATGACTCTCAGATTTTCCGTTTCCACTCATAGGCTGACTCACTCGTGGAATGCCTGAAAATGTCTGTAAATCTATCGGACCAAATTGCGTAGCCATCAGTCCGTAGCTTACAAACTAATTAAGCTAAGGTAAATTAACCTAAGGACAAACACACACAGCCTTGCCGCAGGGAGGACTCGAACGTCCACGGCGAGCAACTGCGCGCTCCGCAACGAGACGCTTTAGACCGCTCGGCTATTCCACCCCTGTACACCCAGGATTGTAACGTCTCTAAGCTGATGGTGGTAAATTAGAGGAAAAAAGGAAATTGCAGAATGTTTCTCTCTAGTACAGGTAACATCGGTACGTTAATGTTTTTGTGAAAGTACTCATAAACACGACTCTCAGATTTTCAGTTTTCACTCATAGGCTCACTCACTCGTGGAATGCCTGAAAATGTTTGTAAATCTATCGGACCAAACTGCGTAGTCATCAATCCGTAGCTTAGAAGCTACTTAAACCTAGGTAAACTAACCTAAGGACAAACACACACACACCCATGTCCCAGGGAGGACTCGAACCTCCACGGCGAGCAACCGCGCGCTCCGCAGCGAGACGCTTTAGACCGCTCGGCTACTCCACCGCGGCGGAATGCCTGAACAGACTGTTGGCTGGTGAACGCCAGCGTTCCGTGAGACTTGTCCATGGAAGGTTAGCTGGGCTCCTCGCTGACCGCCAATCGCTGCCGCTCTTCGCAGCACAGCGCGCACGGGCTGGCTGTCGGTTTTGCTGGCTGTTTATTAATCGCCGGCCTTGTGCCGGGCTACCGCACGGGAAAACCAGCCTGTTGCGTCACCCCAGATGTTTCGCACCGGAGCGCTTCGTGCCTGCTTAACGCGACCCGTTTAATGCCGTCGTGCTTCCCCTTCTCTCTGTTCAATTCATTGACGTAGAATATGGGACTAAAATATCTTACTTGAGGCACAAATGATAGCTTTTATTAGGAAGCTCGAAGCATTTCGATGGTAAGGGCTCAAGCGTTTACAGTTGAATGGGCGAGTTGAAAAAGGTACACATTCCAAAAACATAAACTTTCGGCAAACTAGTTCTTGTACAGAAAAGTTTACTATTGGAAATGCGTATATTTAAGTGTAACAAACACATTGCACATGGTACCTATGTATATATATTTGTTACACAGGGTGTCCCAGCTATCTTCTCCACCCAAAATATCTCTGGAACAATAACAGGTATTGGATGACGACTTTCAGCGGTATCAATGTGCGGCTGGGGCCCATGAATGTACATATTTGGAAACATTCTAAAACGAAAGCAAATGTTTTTTAACACAAATTTGTTTTTTTGTAAATGGACACCCTATATTTTCTCTTCAGCAATCCATAGCATGACAAATCACATAAGCAATGGCGTTGATTGCATCGCAATATTCCAATTACATCCCGAGATATTGGAACGCGAAGTTGACGCTTGAAATAGGCGAAACGCGTGGCTAGCGCGCGTCCTGAGACTCAGGCCAGAACCCCATCCTGCTCAGGACGAGCGCTTTTTTTTTTTTTTTTTTTTTTTTTTTTTTTTTTTTTTTTTTTAAGGAAAAAAAAAAAGCTCACATTCAACTTTTGTTGTACATCTGCTCAGAGAAATCCATGTTTACAATGTACACTATGAAACTATGAAACCCTACATTCCCTGAAGAAAAGCGGAAAGATGGCACTACCGGGAATACTAGAAATCAAACATTTGGCTCAGGATGCCACTTTAGTATTAAACGATCAGATCCAGTTCCCCTTTACATCTCTACTGAAATGAGTTTTAGTTTCCAACTTTCCTTTTCAACAAAAATAATCAAATTTTTACTGAGGTGTATATATTGTAAAAATGCATATTGTTAACTATCACCTGTTTATTGTATTTAGAACTTTACTAGTTTCGGATATTATTCATTCTAACTTGTGTGTATTCATGATTGTAATTTTTAACAGACTTTTCTGATGATGGATAATATCCGAAAGCAGTAAAGTTGTAAATACAATAAACAGCTGACGGTTAACAATATGCATTTTTTAAAAGTATGTCAGTGTTTTCATATTCACAGCATATAAGACTTCAACTGCGAATGGGCAAAGCTGAAAATGTGTACTCAGCCGGGATTAGAACCTGGGTCTCCTGTTTTCTAGGCATTTGCGCTGATCCCTACACCACTGGGGATACAGTGAGCACCGCACCTGCAAGGAATACCCAAGCACGCCTCCCGTCAGACACAAATTTCCAGCCTAGAAAGCAGGAGACCCGGGTTCTAATCCCGGCTGGGTACAAATTTTCAGCTTTGCCCATTCGCAGTTTAAGTCATATATTCTGTGAATATGAAAAATAATAAGTGACGTCCGTTCTTTCGGAATAGAGGCCACATGTATATATGATAGTGTTTACTGTGTGGTATAAGGTGATCACCAACTTCATTGTTTGTGGAATACACCATCCAGTAAAGAGCCAATTTTTAGAGACACCGGGGCTCAAAATACATCACGCTTTTTGAGAGAATTTTAATTTTCTTTTTTCATGTCAGACACGTGGTTGTTGAGGGACGGTTAGAGCAGTAGCAGCAGTACTCAGTGAGAGAGCCGCCCAGCCTTCTCCTGCCTCTGCTTTCCCCTGGAGAGAGGCGCTCAAAACACGGCCCCAGGTGCTGTGTCACCGTAGCAGCCACCACTCCCTGTCGCGGATCACAAACTAATCAATGCACACATGTCTCGACGTAATGCTATGTTAGATGGAACCATTTCATACAACGTTTGCTTCTTCGATTTGTATCAAGTTTGTGTGCAGAGAGACAAACATGTGCCCACACTTATGCAGAAGACGTAAACGCATACAGGTAAACATGCCTCCAAAACCATCCTTCATCAGCTATCAGCTGTTGCTCATTCTCGATGCTATGAAACACATTTCTTGTGCCGCGGTGGAGTAGCCGAGCGGTCTAAAGCGTCTCGCTGCGGAGCGCGCGGTTGCTCGCCGTGGAGGTTCGAGTCCTCCCTGGGGCATGGGTGTGTGTGTTTCTCCGTAGGTTAGTTTACCTAGGTTTAAGTAGTTTGTAAGCTACGGACTGATGACCACGCAGTTTGGTCCGATAGATTTACAAACATTTGAACATTTCTTGTCTGAGCAAGTACATATGCCGTTTTAGAGTCCATGTTGTCGTAACTGTATTTCTCGCTACGGTCCATTCTGCTAATATGGAAAGCGAACAACTTACAATAAAAGATATAGTTATCATAGCATTGAAGGTATTCATTTTATAGAGCATGTTTACAGTGACTTTTCTCTTTTTACGAGGCGCGCCCAGAAAGCAAGTTTCCCTGTATTTTTAAATTTTTTTTTTCAACAAAGACAACGTTTCCAGAATGAACCTTTCACTTTGCAGCAGAGTGTGCGCTGATATGAAACTTCCTGGCAGATTAAAATTGTGTGCCGGAACCGGGACTCGAACCTGGGACCTTTGCCTTTTGCGGGCAAGCGCTTTACCCCTGAGCTATCCCGACACGACTCAGGGTGCCGCCCGACAACTTCCATTCTGCCAGTACCTTGCCTCCTGTCCGCGAAAGGCAATGGTCCTGGGTTCGATTCCCTGTTACGGCACAAAATTTTAATATGCCAGGAAGTTTCAAAGCCAACGTTGACTCATTGGCACGAGGTAAAACAATGTTTGAGCTATTTTTCGAAAGTCACGAAAAGAATTGAGACACTTGTCATATCGTGGCATCAACTTCTCCATTCCTGTGTCGTAAAAGTCTGCTGCCTATAAATGGTAGCAGCGTGCGGCAATCGACTTCAACTCTTCGACGTTTAATTAGGTAACGTGTTTATATAATCTCGCACGTTATTGGTGATGTCACCTGAGGATGGCCTAACAGGCAGAAAGGTAGCAAATGACTGAATAAATATACTTTACTCCCAATCCACGCCCCCAGGAACCACGGACATTACCAAGGTGTGCCTGCCCCTCTGCGATACGGCCGCAGGTGAAACCACAACGAAGGGCTATCTGTGGAGAGGCCAGACAAACTTGTGGTTCCTGAAGAGGGGCAGCAGCCTTTTCAGTAATTACAGAGGCACCGGACTGGATGACTGATTGAGCTGGTCTTGTAACATCAGATAATGTGGCTTGGAAAGCAGTTATAGCGAACGGCTGAAGGCAAAGATAAACTACACCGATTACTTTTCCAGTGGACATGCAGCTCTACCGAACGAATATATGATGATGGTATCCTCTTGGGTAAAATATTCCGGAGGTAGACTAGTCCCCCATTCGGATCTCCAGTCGGGGACTACACAGGAGGATGTGGTCATCAGGAAAGACAACATTGGCATTCTACGGATCGGAGCCTGGAATATCCTATCCCTTATTCGGGTAGGGCGGTTAGAAAAAATTGAAAAGAGAAATGGATGGGTTGAAGTAAGATATAGTGGGAATCAGTGTAGTTCGGTGGAAAGAGGAACAGGATTTCTGGCCAGGTAATTACAGGGCTATAAATACAAAATCAGTTGGGGGGATCAGAGGTTTAGAAAGTCAATCTCAGTTGCAAAAATTTCTTTATTTCAATGACGAGTTTCGGTCTTTTGAGGCATCATCAGATAATGTAAATGATAAATGGTTAGCTATCTGTCATTATCGTAAAATAAACCATCTAGGAAGGAAACCTATTGTCATAATGGTCGTCATAAGCCATTATAACGATAGGTTTCCTTCCTAGATGGTTTATTTTACGATTATGACAGATAGCTAACCATTTATCATTTACATTAACTGATGATGCCTCAAAAAAGCGAAACACGTCATTGAAATAAAGAAAGTTTTGCAACTGAGACTGACTTTCGAGATAAATTCATAACCTGTTGTTGTACCAACCACCAGTTTGGAATGGAACCAGTTTTACAATAGTACTACTTTATATGCCAACTAGCTCTGCTGAGCAGGTGGGAAAAAATCGCACTGACGTGTTTTACGGCCCACTTTAGATTTGTAGTTTTATAAGTTTTAGCAAACATTTTCGACCAAAATAATAATGTAAACAACAAAAAATTAATTAATAAGTGTGTCTGAAACCCTTTTAGGAAAAAAAAAATTTTTAGGTAGTGGCGGGTTTTGAACTACTGACCTTCAGCGTCACAGTCTAACGCATTGCCCACTATTTTTTTCTACGCTACGCCCAACAATTAAAATCCACGTCCTTTAATCTCATGCTATTGATGGCTGTTATTAACTGATGCTAATATGGCATTTGTAGACACTAGGTTATCATTTATGGTACGAAGAACGACGTGTTTTTGTTAATTCTTCAGTGCGACATTGCTTTGGAATAAAAACGTGTAAGTTAAAATAAGAAAATCATCAAATTCACGAAGCAAGATGGCTTATGCCAGAGAGAGTTCTGGGCGAGGAATGTCACGTTACATCTGCGAACGGCTGGTTTTCGTTAATTCAGTGGAGGGCGTCAAAACTCTGTTATTTTTGCAAATATCTCTCAAACGATACAAGATATGAAAAAAACATAAGGGAACAAAGCTGTAGAAAATCTTCTCCTCTACAAATTCGGTTATTCAATTTTAGCGTCAGATGAACGGTTTATATGCAATTAAAATTACATTACAAACGACCTTTCTTTGATATTACTAACGTATTTCTTGTCGGAAATATTTGAAAAAACTAGGTTCTTGTCTCTGGTAGTCAACATTTATGGCTGTAAAATTTGGTGCCAATCTGTTGAACGGTTCGACCTAAAAAGTGGGAACACGTTACAGATTGACAGACATCGTCAAATCGCCGTTATTTTTGCAAATATCTCTGCAACGATGCAAGATATGAAAAAAAAACATAATAGAGCGAAGTTGTAGAGAATTTTCCTTTCTACCAATTAGGTTATTCAATTTTCGTGTCAGATGAACCGTTAGTTTGTAATTACAATTATATTACAAACGGCTTTTTTTGGCATTACTACCGTATTGTTTGTCCGAAAAATTTGAAAAAAGGAGGTTCTGGTCTCTGTCGGCCTACAATTATGTCTGTAAAATTTGGTGTTGATCGGTTGAACGGTTCGTCTTAAAAACGGGGAACACGTTACGGACAGACAGACGGACGGACAGACATACATCCCGAAATCGCCGTTATTTTTGCAAATATCTGTGAAACGATACGAGATATGAAAAAAAAAAAAAAAAAAAAAAAAAAAAAAATAAGAGAGCAAAGTTGTAGAGCATTTTCTCCTCTACAAATTCGGTTATTCAATTTTTGTGTCAGGTGAATGGTTAAGCCATTATTTTTATTTAAATTTGGAGCTGTCAAAAAACGATCGCAAAGGCCCACTTTTAGTGTTACTACCGTAACTTAAAGTGGGCCAAAAGGTATGATGACGTCAAGTAAGTTATTCAGACAGTTAAGCAAGAGGAAACGTGATTGTCAGGGGGGCTGCAACTCAGTAGTGGGAAGAAGAAGGAAAGAAATATAGTAGGTGAATGTGAAGTGCGGAAAATGAATGAAAGGAGGAGGTCGTCTGGTATAACTTTGCGCGCAATTTAATCAACAGAGACACGTGGGGTAAGTAGGATTCAAGAAAGTTGTACACATGGAAGAGACCAGGAGACACAGGACGGTACCAAATTGACTACATAATGGTAAGACATAGATTTATAAACCAGGTTTTAAACTGTAAGACATGTCCAGGGTCTGAAAAATTAAGCTGACAGGAAGTGCAGTCCGACAAAGCAGCAGTGGCTAGAGGATAAATGCAAGTCCGTAGAAGATTGTATAACTAGGGGAAAATAGATACCGCCTACAGGAAAATAAAAGATGCGTTTGGAGACAAGAAAAACAGTTGCATGTATATCAAGAGCACAGATGGAAAACCAGTGCTAAGCAAAGCTGAAAGGTGGAAGGAATATATTGAGAGGATAGTCTATACAAGGGAAATGAACGAAGCACTGTAACAAGGGCAGATGAAGTAGATGAAGATGAAATAGGAGATACTATACTGATGGAAGAATATGGCACTGAAAGATATGAGTCGAAACAAGGTCCTTGGGTAGATGACATTCCCGCTGAAATGTTGACATCATTGGGAGAGAGCCACTCATGAAGAAACTTTCCATCTTGGGACAAAATGTATGAGGCAGGGGAAAGACACTCAAACTTCAAGAAGAAAATAATTCCAATTCCAAAGAAAACAAGTACAGCAAATGTGAAAATTGCAGAACTATCGTTTTAATAATCATGGTTGCAAAATACTAACACGAATTATTTACAGACCAATAGAGAAACTCCTAGAATCCGACCTAGGGGAAGATCACTTTGGATTTAGCAGAAATGTAGGAATACGAGAGGCAATACATTACGACTATTGTCGAAGGTAGATTTGGAGAAAATTTTGACAATGTTCACTAGAATACGCCCTTTCAAATTCTGAAGTCACCAGAAGTAAAAGAAACGGAACGAAAGGTGGTATACAATTTGTACAAAAACCAGACAGCAGTTATATGAGTCGAAGGGCATGAAAGAGACGCAGTGGTTTCCTCCATGTTATTGAGCAAGCCGTGAAGGTATGCAAGGAGAAATTTGGAATAGCCATTAAAGATCAACGAGAAGAAATAAAAGTATTTTCGGTTTGCCGATGACATTGTAAATCTGTCAGAGACAGCAGAGCAACTGGGAGGACAACTGAGCGGAATGAACAGTGTTATGAAAGGCGGTTGTAAGATGAGCAACAGCAAAACAAGTGTAATGGAATGTAGTCTAACAAACTCAGGTGTTGCTGAAGGCATAAGATTAGGTAATGAGTTAATGATATTAGTAGATGAGTTTTGTTATTTGGGTAGTAAAATAACTTCTGATAGCCGAAGTAAAGAGGATATAAAATACGGAATGGCTATCGGATGAAAAGCATTTCTGAAGAAGCGAAGTTTGTCATCAAATATTAATTTAAATCTTGGGATTTCCTTTTGTGACAGCATTTGTCTGAAGTGTAGCATTGTACGGGAGTGAAACGTGGACGATAAGGAGTTTGAGACAAGAAGATGATAGCAGCTTTTGAAATGTGGTGTTACAGACGAATGATAAAAGATAGATCGCGTAACTAATGAGGAAGTTCTGAGCAGATTTGAGGAGGAAAGAAAATTCTGCATACCTTGACTAAGAGAAGGGATTGATGACGGGACACATTCTGAGATACGAATGAATCGTTAATTTAGCATTGGACGGATGTGTGTGGGTTAAAAATCGCAGAGGGAGACCGAGAGACGAATACAGTTAGGAGGTCCAGAAGATCTAGGGTGCCGTTCTTACACGGCGATGACGAGGCCTGCACAGGACAGGGTAGCGTGGTAAGCTGCATACACAGTTCTCAGGACTGAAGACCACAGCAATAACGACAGCACACTCCCATACATCTATGCACTGCTGGCAATCCAAAGTATAACACCAAGAAGGATCGAAGACGTCACTGTCACATTTGTTTTCAGGAATAACACGTCGCACAAAGATAACGTAATACGCGACACGTAAATTAAAATACGATGTTAGTAAATTTTGTCATCTTCATAAATACTTTTCTTCCATTGACATTATTTTTCATATCTTCTATATTCAGGCTATAGAAATTATTTGACTTGCAAACTAAAAAATAAATAAATCAATAAATAAAAACGTAATTACCTTTAATGTCTGATTTCCTAATCGAATTACCCCCGCGTCTCTTAGTTTAACTTGACAAGATTCCGTTACTCTTGTTTCACTCTTCTCATACCCTCCTTTCAATGAACTGTCTACTCCATTCAATTGCTCGTCCAGGTCTTTTGCTGTATCCCAAAGAAGTAACATGTCATCGCCAAAGCGCAAAAGTTTTATATCTTCTCGATGAACTTTGATTCCGTTTCCAAATTTCTCTTTGCGTTCCTTAATAGCTTGTTCAAAGCTTGTTCAAAAGTAAAGATTGAATAACAGTGGGGAAAGATTACAACCCCATCTCACTCCATTCCCAGCCATTGCGCTACTTCCATGCCCTCCAACTCTTAAAACTATTGTCTGGCTCCTGCATAAGTGTTATATAACGTTTCGTCCCATGGTGAAAAGCTTTATAGAAATCTAAAAACAATATAAACTAAGGTTTGATTAACCTGTAAATTAGTATTTTGCACTCTTAAATTATTAAATCGATAGTTCTGTAGTTTCGACAGCTTTGTGCGCCTGCTTTCATTGAGGCTGGGATAATTACATTCTTCTTGCAGTCTGCGGGTATTTCCCCTGTCCGATACAAGTTGCACGCAGATGGAATAGTTTGTTATGTCTAGCCTTCCCAGCGAGATCAGTAGAAGGGAATTTAATTCAGGGGTCTTGTTTGCACTCAAATATTTCAGACAATGTCAGATTCTTCTCATCTTCATCTAGTACCTCTTCCCTTTCTACTACAGTGTTATTGTGCTGAAGTTCCTGCCGCTTGTATAGTCTCTCCATATAGTCCTTACACAATTCACCATTGATTGTTCTTTGTAATCAACGCAAATGTGTCAAGCAGCACACTACTGATGCTGCATTCAAACGTTATGAGCTTGTTTTTCCTACTCATGTACAACACCTTACATTTTACTACATTTAGAGCTAGCTTTCGTGCATGACATCAACTAGAAATTTGGTGCAACAAGGAGAAGGTCTGACATGTGGGTCACCGATTTAGATCGAATTTTGCACGGATCTTCTATATTGAGTATAAAGAGACACATGTTTCGGCTTTTTGCTAGATACTCAGTAGCTTTTGAAAAAAATCAAGGTCAAAGTAGATAGTGGAAAATCAGAGTCCAGACTGCAACTGCTATCGGCTACCGTGGCTGCCTCGGTACCTATCAGCATCGTGACGCAACCCAGAGTTCAAAGTCCGCGCCAGGGTCGACGGAATACCTTGCCTTCTCGGCCCAAGTCCAACACGCATACAATCCAAGGCCGCCAGGCAAATGTGCAGCTCAGTAACGCGCATGCGCAAAGCAACTGCGGCTCACAGAGAAGAGATCTCGCAGTGCCCTCCTGTACTCTCGTTAAATATCTCTCTCAGGATCTTTTTGTTCTATGCTGTAACAGTTGTCTATAGCTACATCTACATGGGATACTCTGCAAATCACGTTTAAGTGTCTGGCAGAGGGTTCACCGAACCACCTTTATACTATTTAGCTCCCATTCCATTCTCGCATAGCGCGCTGGAAGAAAGAACACCTGAATCTCTCCGTTTGAGCTCTGATTTCTCGTATTTTATTCTGATGGTCATTTCTACCTATGTAAGTGGGGATCACCAATATATTTTCGCATTCGGAGGAGAATGTTGGCGATTGGAGTTTCGCAAGTAGCCCACGCCGCAGCGATAAGCGCCGTTGTTGCGATGATTTCCATCCCAGATCCTGTATCACTTCTGTGACGCTGTCTCCCGCGTATCGAGACAATACGAAACGAGCTGTCCTTTGGACTCTTTCGATGTCCTTCGTCAAACCCACCTGATAAGGATCCCACACTGGGCAGCAGTACTCCAAAAATGGACGGACAAGCTTAGTGCATGCAGTTTCTTTAGTAGTTCTGTTATTTCTTTTAAGGGTTCTGCCAATAAAATGCAGTCTCTGGTTCGCCTTTCCCACGACATTATCTACGTGTTCTTTCCAGTTTAAGTCTGAAGTATTAGTAATTCCTGGGTACTTAGTGGAGTTTACGGCCTTCACATTTGATTGATTTATCTTGCAAGCAAAGTTTAACGGATTTCTTTTCGCACTCATGTGGACGACGTCACTCTTCTCATTATTTAGAGTCAATTGCTATTTTTTACACCGTAGTGATATTTATATCGTTCTGCAGTTGGTTTTGATCTTCAGATGATTTAACTAGACGTTAAAAGAGGGCGTCATCTGCAAACAACTTAAGAGAGCTACTTAGAGTTTCCCCTAAATCATTTACGTAAAGAAGGAACAGCAGAGGACCAATAACACTACGCTGTGCAACGCCCGATATCACCTCTGTTTTAGTCGACGCCTTACCATCGCCTACTACAATCTGTGTCCTCTCTGACAGGAAATCCCATATTCAGTCGCAAATTTCGGGCGATACACCATAACCATCCAATTTCATTAAAAGCCAATTTAATACAAATAAACAATCCCTGAGACGGATTTTCGTCTCGAATATGTCAAAGACATTGTTGATAAATCTGAAGCATTGAATTAAAATGTGTGATGCGGCCGGGAATCGAATCTGGACCTCCATGCTTACTAGGCAGACGTCTTATCGTTAGACCATCACACACCTAACGATTAAGGCGCCTTGGAATAGTCTAAGTAACAAAGAAGCTGAATTAAAAGTTTGTGACGTGGAGGGAAATCGTACTTAGACTATTCCAAATGTTTGTAAATCTATCGGACCAAAGTGCGTGGTCATCAGTCCGTACCTTACAAACTACTTAAACCTAGGTAAACTAATCTAAGGACAACACACACACCCATGCCCCAGAGAAGACTCGAACCTCCACGGCGAGCAACCGCGCGCTCCGCAGCGAGACGCTTTAGACCGCTCGGCTACTCCACCGCGGCTTTAGACTATTCCAAGGCGCTTTCATCGTTAGTGCTGTGGTGGTCTAACAGTAAGCCATCTGCCTAGTAAGCATAGAGGTCCGGGTTCAATTCCCGGCCGCATCACAAATTTTAATTCAGTGCTTCAGATTTATCAATAATGTCTTTGATTAAGAGCCGTTTGTGAGGTACGGTGTCAAAAGCCTTCTGGAGATCAAGAAATACGGAATCAATTTGAGATTCCTGAAGCGCTGCTGTCACAGCCGATAACAAAAGTCTGTGGGAGAGTCGCGACTATGTACGTTAAAGACTGCGGTATCCTGTTGTTCTATGCTGTAGCAGTTGTCTCTCTGGGCTGTGGTACATTATGCGGAATTTAGCTCTAGTTTTGAGCCCGTGAAGCGTGTGTACACGTGTGTTTTGGGATGGTTGACGCCTGGTGGGGAGGGCACTGATGACCTTGCAGTGCTGTCCCCCTAAAACATCCAAACAACAACAACAGGCCTGGCGGGAGGCGCACGCAGCCAGAGATCAGGCGGGCTGACCTTCCGCCTCTGAGTGGCGGCTGGAGGCTGGAGAGAGCGCCTTCTGGGAACTGCTGTGACGTAGGCGTGACGTGGAGCTGGGTGCCTCCAAGCCGCGCAGCCGGCAGGCTACCGCAGTACGGACTACGGAGCACCTGCCGTGGTAAGCGTGCGTCCAACGCTGCCGCTCCCTGCTGACGTCAGTCTACCATATACAGTCACGACAAGCACTGCTGTGAAAGTTGTTACCAACTGACAGTTGCAACGACACTAGCGCTCCTAGTGGTGGCAAAGTCGCTGAGAGAGTGATATTTGTTTATAATTACTTGCGTACGCAACTAACGAAATAGGTAGTATATTTTTTGGCGTTACAAGCATTAGTGAAATATTAAGATAGATACGAGCTTATGGAATAGGTTCACAGATTTGTGACTGGCTGGAAGAGTTCCTAAGTAATAGAACGCAGTACGTTGTTCTCGACGGCGAGTGTTCATCAGAGACTAGTGTATCGTCAGGCGTGCCCCAGGGGAGTGTGATAAGACCGCTATTATTTTCTATCTATATAAATGATCTGATGGACAGAGTAAGTTGTAATTTGCGGCTGTTTGCTGATGATGCTGTCGTGTATGGGAGGGTGTCGTCTGTAACTGACTGTAATAGCATACAGGTTGACTTAGACAAAATTTCTAGTTGGTGCGAAGAATGGCAGCTAGCTCTCAATGTAGAAAAATGTAAGGTGATGCGCATGAGTAGAAAAAACAATCCCATAATGTTCGAATACAGCAGTAGTAGTGAGCTTCTTGATGCTGTCGCGTCGTTCAAATATCTAGGCGTAACATTGCAGAGCGATATGAAATGGAACGACCATGTAAGGACAGTTGCGAGTAAAGCGGACAGCCGACTTCGGTTTATTGGGAGAATTTTGGGAAGATGTACTTCAACTGTAAAGGAGACCGCATATAAAACGCTTGTACGACCACATCTTGAATATTGCTCAGGTGTTTTGGACCCGCAGCAGATCAGTTTAAAGGAAGACATAGAGGCGGTTCAGAGACGAGCAGCTAGATTTGTTACCGGTGGTTTTGACCAATGCGCGAGTGTCACGGAAATGCTCCGGCAACTCATTTGGGGATCGTTGAAAGAAAGTCGACGTTCTTTTCGTGAATTTCTGTTAAGTAAATTTAGAGGGCCGGAATTTTCAAGCTGAGTGTAGTACGATCTTGCTGCCGCCTACTTACATTTCGCGTAAAGATCACAAAGACAAGATAAGAGAAATTAGGGCTCGTACGGAGGCATATAGGCATTCTTTTTTTTCCTCGTTCAATTTGGGAGTGGAATAGGAAAGGAAATGCCTAGTAGTGGTACAGTGTACCCTCCGCCACGCACCTTACGGTGAATTGCGGAGGATGTATGTAGTTGTAAATGTAATACGGAAATTAATGTAAAAATTAAATATATAAAAGAACTTAACTGACTTAGTGGGATAACTTCGTCATGAACTAGTACTTACGGATATGCGTGTAATTGCAGCTTATTCCGCTGAAAGTGAGTAGAATATAAACATAAGAAATGTTCAAATGTTTGTAGAGCTCATGGGACTTAACTACGGGGTCATCAGTCCCTAAACGTAATAACTATATGAACTAGCTAATACTAAAGACGACACAAATATCTATGCCCTAGGGGGTATTCGAAGCCTCGACCGTAGTGGCCGTGTAGAACTTAACTGGCGCGCCGCAGACCGCTCGGTCACCGCGGCCGGCTAAACATAAGAGAAACAAATTTCTGTTATGGTCTACTTGCTATGGCAAGCATTTTTTTTTTAAATTTCAATTCGTTATGGAATTTAATTATTTGCATATTTTTACATTTCACTCGTCTTTCTTATA
This sequence comes from Locusta migratoria, assembly GCA_026315105.1. NCBI lineage: Eukaryota > Metazoa > Arthropoda > Insecta > Orthoptera > Acrididae > Locusta > Locusta migratoria. Next base: position 36,733,970 of record CM048747.1, read on the forward strand.
GGCGCAGATTCTATTGAGGGTGATTACTTTAGCTTTAGAAAACAATGTTTTGAAGATTCTTCCCGTTTGTGGTTCAGGTGCAGCAACAATTGTGGAACTGTGTTCTTCTCTGTCGAAAACAGTTTGATTGCTGAATGATAGTTTCGCCCTGCAGCGGAGTGTGCGCTGATATGAAACTTCCTGGCAGATTAAAAGATTTGGAAAGTAGGAGGCGAGGTACTTGGCTGAAGTAAAGTTGTGAGGCGAAATCGTGAGTTGTGTCGGGATAGCTCAGTCGGTAGAGCGCTTGCCCGCGAAAGACAAAGGTCCCAGGTTCGAGTCCCGGTTCCGGCACATAATTTTAATCTGCCAAGAAGTTTCAGTGTGATTGCCTTTTCCGTTTTCTTGTAACGTCTGACTTTTCCCTTAAACTACAGTTGTGGTGGTTGATCTGGTATGTTCAATACTGTAGTTATTGCGTTCCACATTCGTTTCCTACATTCCACCCTCACCGATTTTATTGGGATTGTACTGAAGAAAGGTTATCATTCTTGAGTAGAAAAGCGACCTATTTTTGCTAAAGGGCCATGTCTTCTGGCGTTTCCTAGACTTTTTCTATTTTTAATAGTAAATAAATTATTCACTAAAAGACTATAGATTACAGAATAATTGTAAATAAACTGTGTTGTATTGTACCGTTTCGTACCTTGCCAGGGATCTTAGGAAACCTAAGACAGACAAAGCTGGCTCTATTTTTAAGTTATTACCTATTTTTATGACGCTACATACGGTCCCTAATATAAAAAGTTTGTTAAAATCAATGTAAACGATACTATTCGCACTCAGCCAATACCGAATTCAGAAGTGTAGCTTGCCGGCCGCTTGGGGCGCTGCCGTCGCAGTGTATAACAAAAGTCTGCGGGAGTGTCGTGACTGTATGTAAGTTAGACTGTGGTAATACTGCCATTTAAAATACCGGGTACAGTCCGAAATTGAAAGAAAGTAGTGTCATGTATTAACCGTGTATGTATTGCAAGTTTCATCCATTGCAGCAACTGTGTTGAGTTGGGTTGTAAAAGTAAACAGCCACCAGTTCAGCCCAGTGTTTTGCAACCATTCAAGTAAAAATTTTCTGGCGACCCCCTCCCCAAACCGCATGTGTGTGATTTCAAATGCAACAAATTTAATTCGGAACCTAATAAATTTGTAGAAATGTTTCGGTCGCAAAATACTTTATTATGTACGACGCGTTTCGGAACTCCATCGTCTGATACAAACTTTGGGAACATTTTTTTAAAATAACATATAACTACTTTTAGGTACACAATAGTAAAAAGATACAATAAAGAAGATAATATAATTAAAACCACATAATTCAAATCACATTGAGATATCAAGCTCAACAGTGTGAGCGAGAATAAGAAAGATACAAAGAGAAGCACGCGTGTTGGAAGGTGTGAATGTACATAAGTCATGTGCCATACTGATTCTGGTGAATAAAGCTGGTTGAAAGTAAACATAACCGACAGGTGGCGTTAGCTTACTTACAGACATGCGTGTTATGGAATTTGTTTTTACAAAGTTGATGTATCGAAAGAAAGCTTACTTCCATAATCAGAGATACAAATCTAAGATAAAATATAAAAACTGACATTACAATAAAATTAGGCAGAATGAATTGCAATTAAAGAGCTCGTAATGTGTGGCAATTAATATCAAATCACTATAGGTGCAAAAAATAAATTAATAAGCCAAATACGCCTGCACAAAAAGATAATCTCAAAAATAAGAAGCAATTTAAAGGCTATTGTGGGGTCGCACAAGTCTAAAGTGCGCGCCACCTACTTTCGCCGCGCGCCGCCATGCACGCACGGCGCGGCGTTCTTACGACGTCAGCCACGAGCGCCCTCTGCTACAACTCCGCTCGTGGCCACCACTGAACGACATCGTTCACTTGGGACTGAGATAGGAACCAGCTAACACTTCGGAATCAGATAGGCACCAGAGAAGACTTGGCTATCGGATAGGCACTAGGCAGGCCTCTAGCTCAACTATGTATCAGCATTCTGCAGTACTGAGCTATGTAAAAGTTAAGTATTACTAAGTCTCTAAGAAATATATATCTAGTTCTAATTTACTCTAGTGTTTCTAGTTTCTGTTGTCCCACTGGCTGGTCACCTCCTACCTGCACAAGCGTGCATCCTTTATTCCTGTGTCGGTCTTTCTAATCGGTCACCGACACCTACGACGGAAACGAGACACAAAAGCGGCGACGAGGCTGGGACACAAAAGCTACATTACAACTATAGTATACATATCAAACGTAAACACCAAAGAATGATTTTTTTCCCTTTATTTTTCGGAAAACAACACATCCTAATATTAGATTAATTCCAACAGAAAAATTATATGCATGATGAGTGTTACGTATTAAAGGCAAGATGCAAAATTTATAAAGATGTAAATCTTTTTTCGAATTTCTCAAAATTACTGTCGGTATGTTCTTAATATAACTATCGATTACTTTCTGAAATGAGTTTCTTGGCTTTTCGTTTCTTCGTCGTTACAACGGTGTGTTTGTTATGATAAACAAGTAATTTCGTAATTTTAATCTATATCTATAAATGTGAATGTCTGTTCGGTGTACGTTTATCACGTCTGAACCACAAGACATAAAGAGCTAAGAATTTGTACAGTTACTGATGTGTACCCAGGGAAGGCTTTAGGCACGGTTTTATGGTGATCGGATAGCTATTTATCTGTATATATTAATGTCAATGTTTCGGTGTGCGCTTATCACGTCCAAACGACAAGTCGCAGAGACATAAATAATTGTACAGTTACTAATTTATACCTGAGGAAGATTTTAGGCACGGTTTTATAGCAATCTGATAGATATTTGGTAATTTGAAGAATATAACGCGAAATGGGGAACAATAATTACTCTTTAAAAATTATATTTACTGTTTGAAAATGGTTTTATTGGTTGCATTGTTGCTTGAGGTGTGATAATGATAAAAGGGTGGAGTATATATAAAGGAAAGCAAGGAGAAATTTGGAGAAGGAATTAAAGTTCAGGGGGAAGAATTAAAAACATTGCGTTTTGCCGACGACATAGTAATTCTGTCAGATACAGCAAAGGACTTGGAGGAGCAATTGAACGGAATGGACAGTGTGCTGAAAGGTGCATATAAGATGAACATTATCAAGAGCAAAACTAGGTAACGGAGTGCAGTCTAAGAGAATCAGGGGATGCTGAAGGAATTAGATTAGGTAACGAAGCAGTAAAGGAGGTAGATGAGTTTTGTTACTTGGGCAGTAAAATAACAAATGATGGTCGCAGTACAGAGGACATAAAATGCAGAATGGCAATGGGTAGAAAAGCGTTCTTAAAAAAGAGAAATTTGTTAACATCGAATATTGATTTAAGCCTAAGGAAGTCCTTTCTGAAGGCATTTGTATGGAGTGTTGCCTTGTATGGGAGTGAAACGTGGACGATAAACAGTGCGGACAGGAAGAGGATAGAGGCTTTTGAAATGTGGTGCTACGGAAGAATGCTGAAGATTAGGTGGGTGGATCGCGTAACTAATAAGGAGGTATTGAACAGAATTGGGGAGAAAAGAAATTTCTGGCATACTTTGACTAAAAGGAGGGATAGATTGGTAGGGCACATTGTTAGACATCAAGGAATTGTGAAGTTAGCGTTGGAGGGAAGTGTGTGGGGTAAAAACCGCAGATGGATACAGTAAGCAGATTCAAACAGATGTAGGTTGCCGTTCTTATGTGGAGTTAAAGAGGCTTGCTCAGGATAGGGTATTGTGGAGAGCTGCATCAAACCAGTCTCCGGACTGAAGACCACAACAACAACATCCTTTTCTTAACAGTGGACACTTCTTAAAAGCGGACGGTTTTATTTTCCGCATTGGTGTTTGTTATTCAGAAGTTTTACTGTATTTTCGTTCGTGGGAAGACAACGCGGAGGGTAAAGAAAATCTGGGGGTTAACGATTACATGTATCGTACCGAGACAGGAGCAGCTTGCAAACTTGCAGACGCCGCTGTTGGCGGTCCCAGACTCGGAATGACTGTTCATTCACAGAATCAGCGGGTAATACCAGGCAGTGGCTGCCCGCTGCTGCAAGGTGGAGGTCGAAGAGAGGCGCGCCTGAGCTGATGCAGCGAGGCTCTGACAAGTGCCGCGTCACCGTCACCCGTGCTGAAAATGTCAAGCTGCTCTGCTGAGCAGCGCCCCCACCCACAAGAGCCGCCAAGGCGACGCCGAGTGAAGCAGGACATCGGTGTTGCTAGGTATAGTAGGAGGAGCAGTGACGTTGCTACTTAAGGTCGCCTCGGACGACGCTTGGTTTGCTGCTGGAGTCCGTGTTTGTTTTCCCAGGGAACTGTCAAGCGTCGTGCTGCGCTGGGGACCGCGATGGCTTTTGTGCGAGGTTGGCTGCACACGATGCTTCGTTCACCTTGGATCGGTAGAAGACGAGTGAGACTTGACAGTGTCGACACGGACGCTGTAACAGTGAAGGTAGCAAAGCGTTGTGGACGAGAAATCAGCGTGCTTCTATTTATTGAAGAAGCTAGCTGAAAACCCGGCGATGCCCGGGTATTTATTTATTTATTCCTGAATGAAACTTTCACTCTGCAGCGGAGTGTGCGCTGATATGAAACTTCCTGGCAGATTAAAATTGTGTGGCCGCGGTGGAGTAGCCGAGCGGTCTAAAGCGTCTCGCTGCGGAGCGCGCGGTTGCTCGCCGTGGAGGTTCGAGTCCTCCCTCGGGCATGGGTGTGTGTGTGTTGCCCTTAGGTTAGTTTACCTAGGTTTAAGTAGTTTGTAAGCTACAAACTGATGACCACGCAGTTTGGTCCGATAGATTTACTTGTGTGCCGGAACCGGGACTCGAACCTGGGACCTTTGCTTTTCGCTAAGCCATGTCTCCACCATATCCTTTCTTCCAGGAGTGCTAGTCTTGCATGGTTCGCAGGAGAGCTTCTGTGAAGTTTGGAAAGTAGAAGGCGAGGTACTGGCGGAAGTAAAGTTGTGAGGCGGCATCGTGAGTCGTGTCGGGATAGCACAGTCGGTAGTGCGCTTGCCCGCGAAAGGCAAAGGTCCCAGGTGCGAGTCCCGATTCCGACACACAATTTTAATCTCCCAGGAAGTTTCATATTTATTCCTGCCTTGAGTTAGTACTGTTCCTATCCGTTCTCTGTACATCTCCTTTTTTCAAAAATACATGTTATATTTATCGGATAAGAGATAAGGCTGTCTTGCTTAATGCACAAAATTATAAGTCCAGTATCGACACACACACACACACACACACACACACACACACACACACACACACACACACACACACGATTTATTAATCGTAATATAAAATGCAAGTTCCAATGGAAACTACAGTCTCTCGAAGTTGACAGGTAGATTTGTCTGATATAATGCGCATTCGTTGGGTGTACACTTTCATTCTCATGCTTTCCTTGTAGCTTTGTAGAAGGCAACTGCTTTCGCTTGTATCCGTGAGCGCTTCATAGTTCAAAGTTGTCAATACCACTGCCAGCCTTCAGGAATTTTCTTAAGCTGACTGGAATACAGCTATATCTTAGTAGTAAAGAAGAAATTGATTACATTGTGGTGCATGATGTGAAAAGTTTTTACCCATCGCAGTATATATGATCTCATATTTATTTATTTATATGTTATACAAATGAATGTACTTCTGAAAAATTGCACAAGTGCTGTACGTCTGTAAAATCTGTTGCGAATACAATTAGTACTAAATAAGTAATAGGTTAAAACTTGGTGCGTGATGGGGTCATTTTCCATAAACGTTACTGTTCATCTGCTCATATCTCATGAACTACGTGTCGTTCTGTGATAAAATTTCGAAGGTACATCGAGCTGTATGTGCGTATACCATCTCTACAATTTCCTGCGGTTACAATTGGTAGTGTAGAAATTATAAATTATAACGTGATGCCGAATGCCCGTAGTTTTAATCCATGAACAGCGGAAAGGTAGTAAGCGGGAAAGTTTTTTCCTTTCATTGTTTTGATATAGTTGTCAGGGAGAAAAAGTTAGGTTTGAAATTACGTTAAATTTTTTTTTGCAAGTCGCTAAGTACTGTCATTCTCCTACAGTGTGTGAATAAAGCGTAGCCTCATTAGGTGGAAGTTCCTTGCAACTCCTATTGTTTATGACGTTGTATCTCCTGAAACATGTGTCGTATGTAGTTCTTACCCCGACAGGATTGTTATCTCACGGTAAGGAATATGTGTAGCAAATTTGGTTGAAATCGGTCAAGTGGTTTACGAGGAAATGTGCAACGTTCTCGTTGGTGCAGCAGTTTATAGCGCAGCTCATTGTTTATGACGTCATATCTCCTGACCTATGTCTCGTGATCTTTTGTTTCCGGGTTAGGAACCTTCTTGAGCGTGCGGTGAACAGTTCACCTAAGTTTCATTGCAATCGAATGAATGGTTTATGGACACATAGAGGATATATATATGGCGGAGGAAACGACGTGGGAACGCTAACCGTAGATTGTGGAGTCGTTCTGGTTATTTCGCCATGATAACGTGCAAAGTGTCTAGACGATATTACTTGACGAACTTGCGCAAGTCACCACAATAATTAAATTCGCTTTGTTAATAATTATGATTTTGTAAACGAACTTCTTTATACATTATATCAAGATTCCTTTTTAATTTCGACACGTTGTATGAAAAGTTCTCCATTAAACATTTTATTTTATAACAGTTATCTCGTTTAATAATAATAGGCTGCTACCAAAACACAAAAGTTGTGTCAACACGACGCTTGGAGCACACAAAGTGGCGTCTTGAGACTCTAGTGGCAAGCTTGGGAATCGTACGCTCACGTGACGAAATGCGTCTTCATTCGCTAACGTTAAAATGCACCACAGATAAGAAGCCGGAAAACAGGACATGTCCTGTCTTCGAATTCCAGCACGCAACCCCGCAGCGAAGTCATTCTGCATTACAGCAGCCATCACTGCTGCCATCGCAGCTCCCAGCATGGCATCCGGCAGCAAATCAAGCATCGTCTGAGGCGGGCTCTACTTGGAGTTTGTTAATGTAAAACCCCGGAACACCTCCCCCTGGAGAGTACGAGAGGGGAGGGCAGAGCTACACGTCGGGTTGGGGGGTGCGCCACCCCTCAACCCTTTAGAAACATTGGAGGGGATCATCATTCGAGTGGAGGAGGCGGACGCCTTGTCCCCCCTCGCCAGCCTTGATAAGTGTGCTTCGCACGTGGAGTGCCACTGCTCTCATGACCGGTTTACTGTGCTGCTGCAGTGGTTGTCAGTACATCGCTGTTCCTAACAGACACACCTGTGCCCTCGAATGCTCGGAACCGCACGACACCATGCTCGGAATAACACACAATCATAAACAGGTATTTTTATGAAATATTTAATACTCCATCAGTCACTTTTTACTAATATTTAATTACCACAACGCGTTTCGGCAGCATGCTGCGATTATCAGGAGCATTATGTAACAAAATTATTCTTCTGTTTAGGTCTGTTGTTCTATCCATAACCTCTCTGGCACACAAAGTGAGCCACACACATGTATAAACAACTGTATAATGCACCTGATGATGGCAGCATGCTGCAGAAACGCGTCGTGGTAATTAAATATTAGTAAAAAGTAACTGATGCAGTGTTGATGATTTCGTAAAAAAATCATACAATACAGTCCCAGACCTCAAGAAATATCCATATAACGTGGGTAAAATTAAGTTTAATTCATAAACAGGAGCCGGCCGCGGTGGCCGAGGGGACTGAGGTGCTCCAGTCACGGTCTGCACGGCCACTACGGTCGGGGTTTCGAATCCCCCTCGGGCACGGATATTTGAGCCGTCCTTAGTATTAGCTGGTTCATAACTAGTTTGTAAGTTTAGGGAGTGATGACCCCGTGGTTAAGTCCCATAAGCTATACAAACATTTTCGCATAAACAGGATAGTGGTGTGCGTCATTTCCAAGCAAAACTTAGCATTGTACCTCAAGTAAAATTTTAACAGAGAGAAACAAAGTAACAACTCTGTCCTTACAGTAATTCTTTTTTAATTGTGAACACTATAATTGAATATGTTTTTCAGTTCGAGTGCATATCTCTGATTTGTTAAGCTTCTCAATTCTCCAATGCACCCGACCTATACCCTACTATCCAACACCTATATTTTTGTCTATTCGTTTATTTAGTTATAATAGTGTGTCAAGTTTCTAATATTTTCATCACTTTGTATTTTGAACAACCCTTAAAATATCAGTTTTGTTTAATTTTATTTTTATTCACTGTAGTAATGTTGTAAGAATTTATTTTTGCACTGTTTCTCTATGTATGGTATTTATGTTTCGTTTTTCAGTACTATTAATTTACAGATTTCATTCAAATATTTATATCCACTGCAACTGCTCCGTCAAAGAAGTTAATTTACTTTTCTGTATGTAACATATCTTCTGTTATACTGACAACGCAAGTTCTTTGACCAAACTTCAGTAAATGTTGATGATGACCTAATAAGCCGAAAATCGATTCACTAAATAAACAAAACCGTAGAACAAACACAAAATTGTATATTTTAAACTTCGTAAAGTAACAAGATATCAGTATCATAGGAAGGTAATTATATGTAATTTAATGGCGTCATTGTATTATTACACAATCAATCATCAACGCCAAAAACTCTCTGCTTTAAGTACTTATAATAGCGCAAAACATACATATACAGCAGTACCACACACCTGCAAGTGCTTACATAAGTCGTCAAAGTGCAGATGCGGGATTTCGATGACGTGGTTAAAACAAAGTGGGAGTGGACAATGTGCACACCTCACTAAAGCCACGCTATCACATTGCAAATCTTTTTCGCACTGACGCAGTCCAATATCAACAGCCACGCTAATTACATTTTCAAATACTCACTGCAGCTATACCACCCACGCAACTGGAGTACTGGTTAGCGCAGCTACACTATGCTACCATCTAGACAAGTGCGGCGATTAGCGCGGAAATGAACCACGCCACAGTTTAGTTTATGACTGTCTGTTATTCTGAGCAAGGTTTCATGCGGTTCTGAACGTTCGAGGCCAAAGGTGTTACCTCTGTTAGTTCCACAGCAACGCAGCCTGTCTTGTAGCACCGTAACGTTGGCGCTACTTCTGTGAATACTTGTACCAGTGTTGTAACTAGTCTGACGCCATAAAAGCGTTGCTGAGATCACTGTCGTTCCCGAAGGAGAACCTTTCAGAAAATCACCATCTCCTGAAGGTGCCTCGTAACACTGACGCTATCTGGACAGTTGACTCCTGCAGCCACTCCTGTTTCTCGGACACTGCAGATTGGCCTGAAACCTTCAGTCATTCCTACCGCCGGGCCGAGCGGGAACGGCCGTGGGCACTAAGGCGGCTGCTTCCCGTCGGAGGGTCGAGTCCTCCATCGGGCACGGTCGTGTCTATTTTCGATAGCATGCGTTGGTTTAAGTAGTTTTTAAGTCTAGGGACTGATGACCACTGCAGTTTGGTACCAGCTTTACAAACATTTGAACGTAATCCAATCTAATCAGTAGGAATTCAGTCATGTTCCTTACAGAGCTTGCAGAAGAGAAGACAGGCAACGTCAAGCGTAAGTTGGTGTATATGTACCGGGTGATCAGAAAGTCAGTATAAATTTGTAAACTTAATAAATCACGGAATAATGTAGATAGAGAGGTAAAAATTGACACATGCTGGGAATGACATGGAGTTTTATAAGGAAAAAAAAAAAAAAAAAAAAAAACCATAATGCTAGGCGCGTGAAACATCTCTTGCGCGCGTCGTTTGGTGATGATCGTGTGTTCAGCTTCCACTTTCGTCATGCTTCGCATCCCAAGTCCCCGGACCTCAGTCCGTGCGATTATTGGCTTTGAGGTTACCTAAGTCGCAAGTGTATCGTGATCGACCGACATCTCTAGGGATGCTGAAAGACAACATCCGACGCCAATGCCTCACCATAACTCCGGACATGCTTTACAGTGCTGTTCACAACATTATTCCTCGACTACAGCTATTTTTGAGGAATGATGGTGAACATTTTTAGCATTTCCTGTAAAGAACATCATATTTGCTTTGTCTGAATTTGTTATTATGGTAATTTTTGCTTTTCTGACCAGATGAAGCGCCATCTACCGGACATTTTTTGAACTTTTGTTGTTTTTTGGTTCTATTAAAATCCCATGTCATTCCAAGAATGTGTGTCAATTTTTACCTCTCTATCTACATTATTCCGTGATTTATTAAGTTTTCAAATTTATAATGACTTTTGGATCACGCGGTACATCTAGATGTGTATACTCTGCCCGGGAGTGATGAAGAGTACTGTCTCTTTCAGTATGCTTTCTCTCTTTTCCTGTTCCAGTTACGAATTGTTTCCGGGAAGACCTATAGCGCACTGGTTTTATCCTCGTGGTCTCTTCGCTAGATATATGTCGAAGAAAGCAATATATTCGTTGACTCTTCTAGAAACTTATGCTCTGGACAGAGTCCCGTACCGCGGTACAGAACGCCTTTCGTCTTCCACTTAAGTTTGCCGCTCACCTTGCGACGCTTTCACACTGACCAAGTAGACATTTAGCGAAGCGTGATGCTGCCCTTTGGATGTTTTCTCCGTATCAGTCCTACGTGGAACGGATTCTACACTGATGAGCAATATTCCAGTAATGCTCAGACGAATGTTCTGTCAGCTACTTCCGTTGTTGGTAGACTAATTGGGGATTCTTGCAATCAATCTCGGTCTGCCTTACCCATTTCAGGTGGTCGTTCCACTTCAAACCGCCCCTTATGCCTACTCCCAGATGAGTTCTATGGAAGTACAGTAGAGTGTCTGTAATCCGACACTTCGCCAGTCCGACATTTTGTTTTGTATGTTTAGTTAGTGAATTTTTGGCGGTAATACAGGTGATAGGAGTCAACGCATGAAGTGGCAGCACTTAGGGCAAAAAATACATACAAAAAAGACTAAAAATAAAAAAGACACGTCGAGTGGTCCAGATCCGGACCGCAGAAGGCCAAAAACTGGACCGTCAAAAGTATTTTGAAAGTGTAAGGTACAGACTCATTAATTTTTTTCTGTAAATAATGCCGAACTACAAGAAAATGGGGAGATTAATTTGCGATTTGGTACAAAGTGTATCATCATTTCGTCTTAAGCTCATTCTACGAATAGACCTTATAAGTCAAGAATTTCTTCATTTTGCAACCATTTTTGTTAAAAAGAATAAATAAATAAAAAAATAAAGAAAAAAAAACAGAAGTAGACATTTTCATGTTCTTGTTGTGGTCTTTAGTTCGCAGACTGGTTTGATGCAGCTCTCCACGCTATCCTGTCCTGTGCAAGTCTCTTCATCTGAGAATATGTACGGCAACCCAAATGCTTTTGAATCTGCTTAATGTATTCGTCCCTCGGTCTCCCTCTACGGTATTTACCCCACACGCTTCCTTCTAATGCTAAGTTGACAATTCCTTGATGTCTCAGAATGTGTCCAACCAATCTATCCCTTTTCTCCCCGATTCGGTTAAGCACCTCCTCATCAATTACGTGATCTACCCATCTAATTTTCATCATTCGTCTGTAGCACCACATTTCAAAAGCTTCTATCATCTTTTTATCTGAACTCCTTATCGTCCACGTTTCACTCCCATACAGTGCTACACTCCAGACAAATGCTTTCAGACAATTCCATATTGTCAAATTTCTTGGCAGAACTTACGAAGAAACTTGCAGTAAAATTCAAAGAAATATACGACTTGTCACGATTCTTAAAATCACCTTTTGAAATTTCTCCTGCAGCAGAATGGACGGATGTGGCTGAGAATTTGTTCCAACTTTCAAAGCCTTTACTGAAAATTGAGGTAATAGACTTGCAGGAATATATTTCCTTGCGAACGTATAAAACTGTATCCACTGAAGAATTTAGGAGTCAACTTGTCCCGGAAAAATATGAAAATTGGAAAAAAATTAGCGGTCTACCTGGCTGATATGTTTGGCTCTACATATATTTGTGAAATTTCATTTTTCAAAAATGATTTTCTTGAAGAATAATTATTGCTTAGGACTAACGGCCACCTACTTTGAAGAGACTATTCCGCATGTGAACCTAATTTTAAGAATCGCCTCAATACCGCAAATTTAATTTTTCCCGTGGATTTTTCATTGTATTTTATACTTACTTAGTGACCTGTTTTCTGGACTTTTCAATGAAAGATTGACTACCGATTTTATTTCATACTTTTCGTGAGTGAAAATAAAAATAAATGGCAAATATTATAAGTTTTTCTGGATTTTTTACACATTATTATTTTACATAGATTGTATTTCACATTAGTTTGAAAGTGAAAATAAAAATATAAAATTATTAAGAAATATGAGATTTTACTTCCGGACCTAGATAAAAATTTTGAAAAGTTTCCGGATCCCATCTAAGATTCCTTGCCGACCTCTGGTCTAGACCGACACAACGAGCTGAGATCACGTGACGTGGACAGGTGAGGCAACCTCAAGTAAACAGTTCAATACACCAATTCACCAGTTGGCCGCGGTTGAATGGCTGAGCGTTCTAAGGCGTCTTGATGCGGAGCGCGCATTTGCTCTCCGTCGGAAGTTCCAGTCCTTCCTGGGACATAAGTGTTTTGTTGTCCTTAGCATTACTTTTCAGTAATTTGTAAGCCTAGGGACAGATGACCAGCGTAGTTAAGTTCCTTAGATTTACAAATATTTGAACATCTTTTTAGTCACCAATTGTTGATTATTGCGTACTTTGTGCAGTCGAATTACCCAGTACCTCCTTTAACTTGACTGTGATGCTAAAAATTAAGTATTCAGCTTAATTTTCTGGCGTTGGACGTGATGCCACTAATATCATTAAACATCTGAATAATATTGAGGTGCACAATTAGAGCAGCAAAAGCAGTAACAGGAAAGATAAAAATCGGCGAGTACCCATTTACTGGAGACGCTCTGCACAAAGGATTTCTTGAGGAATGCAGTAATCTTTGCCAGAACAACAGACTGTACAAACATAGCGATGCTGTGACTACATCAAACATGTCACGTGGCCTGACGGAAACGACGTAGAAGCAGCTTATGTTCTGCTTTAAAGGAGGCTGCAAGAGAAAGTTTTAAAAATCTGATGTCTAAAGATCCTAGGCTGACTAATTCATATCAGAGAATAAGCCAATTGATGAAGATTAACGAAAAACAATTACTAGATTATGTTATGTTTTTCAATTAATACGTTTGTTGCCGTAAATTTGCAGACCTAAACAATGTGCTTTATGTTTTACGCTGTATATTTTGTTGTGTTTTCTGATTCAATTTTTTTAATCTCTATACTTATAAGACGCATTTGTTATCTGTCTGTCTGTTCTCTTATAACTCAAGATTCAGACAACCAAATAACGTGAAATTTGGTACACATACACAAAATTACATGGGGAATGTTCTTAAACGGGTTTAGTTCTATTTTTTTGGAAAACCAACCGAATAATTTGAGAAAAAGTGAAAATGCGTTTTCAATGTGTCCGTGTAAATCTATATCTTCGCACTGATCTTGATGAAATTTTGCACAACTGACCATCAAAATAAGAGGAAGGGCACTGTCTACATAAAATTTCTCAGGGCATGGTGGAGGGTACATATGGATTTCGCAAAATCCACAGTTTTGCTCCGATCTTGATGGAATTTTTTACCCTTGGCCTTGAAAACAAGATGAAGGTTACTGTCTACATAAAATTTCGTTTGGTGCATGGGGGAGAGTACTTTACTTGCAGACTTCGATTGCAATCTCTTTACATATGAGACTCATTTGTTGGAAAACCTAATTTTAAACCCGGTCAAAGCCGGGTACTTACAACTAGTATGGTCTTCAGTCGGGAGGCTGGTTTGACGCAGCTCTCCACCATACTCTATCCTGAGCAAGCCTCTTCAGGACGGCAACCCACATCCACTTGAATCTGCTTACTATACGCGTCTCTTGGTCTCCCTCTGCGATTTTTACCCCTCACACTTTCCTTGAATGCTAAATTTACGATTCCTCGATGTCTAAGAATGTGTCCAACCAAGCGCTCCCTTGTTTTAGTGAAGGTATGCCAGAAATTCCTTTTCTCCCCAATTCTGTTCAGTACCTCCTCATTAGTTACGTGATCTACCCACCTAATCTTCAGCATTCTTTTGTAGCACCATATTTCAAAAGCCTCTATCCTCTTCCTGTCCGCACTGTTTATCGTTCATGTTACACTCCCATACAAGGCAACACTCCACACAAATGCCATCACAAAGGACTTCCTTGTGCTTAAACTAATATTCGATGTTAACAAATTTCTCTTTTTCAAAAACGCTTTTCTTCCCATTGCCATTTTGCATTTTATATCCTCTGTACTGCGAGCAACATTTGTTAATTTACTGCCCAAGTAACAAAACTCATCTAGCTCCTTTATTGTTTCGTTACCTAATCTAATTCCTTCAGTATCACCTGATTTTCTTAGACTGCACTCCATTACCCTAGTTTTGCTCTTGTTAATGTTCATCTTATATGCACCTTTGAGCACACAGTCATTTCCGTTCAACTGCTCTTCCAGGGTCTTTGCTGTCTCTGACAGAATTACAATGTCATCAGCAAAACGCAAGATTTTTTTTTCTTCACCTTGAACTTCAGCAATCTTCTGTAGCACCGCGGGCCTTATGGAGTATAAAATGTTAGAAACAAATTTCGCTGAAAAACTGCAATTCTGTCACACGCAAACTTCAAACTTCGCATTGGATTCTGTTTCCTGAAAGGTAGCTTTTCAGCTGGTTAAATAGAAAAACTGATTAAACACTGTGTTAACACTGACAGTTTCTGAAAACTTGGGTTAACCCAGTACGTGTAATAGTTACGCAAATGTATTTCAAATTCTACGTACTCGATTTCAGGTAAATGACGAGTTCATATCCACAAAAGACCTCTGGTTTTGGCTCAGATGCAGGTAACAGCTTTTACAGCAGATGTAGAGTGGTTCACGGTATTAGTGTATCTGTGGCCTTCCGGGAGCGTTCGGCGAAACACGGGAGCAGCGCGCTACCGGAAAACTTGTGACGTCACGGCAGCCGCGCCGCATCTGCGTCACGGCGCAGCCGCCTGGTGCTTCCCATAGACCAAAGATAACATACACTGCGCGTGACGTCATTAAACTGAAACCAACATCTAAGTCACGTGACTCGAGGCAGGAAACCTTTTTCGCCATTACGAGTAATGC
The DNA here is from genome assembly GCA_026315105.1 of Locusta migratoria. Lineage (NCBI taxonomy): Eukaryota > Metazoa > Arthropoda > Insecta > Orthoptera > Acrididae > Locusta > Locusta migratoria. The sequence goes on from CM048747.1 coordinate 36,749,260, forward strand.
GAAATATAGCTGAGAGTTGCAGTTCTTCTACTTTGCAGTGGAAATCAAGCGTATATATCTTCTTCTAAAATATAAAGCAGAGTGTCCGTATATTTGTACGTGTTGCATACAAATCTACAGTTTTGTTCCAATCTTTATCAAATGTTGCACATGTAAGCTTCAGTCCCTGAGGACGGTCGCCGTAAGGGTAAGACTCACATACGATATATAATTCACGAAATATGACGTCATAAACAATGAGATGCGCTAAAAACTGCTGCATTTAGCGACTATGATGCTCATTTTCACCTAAACCACTGGACCGATGTAAACCAAATTTGGTACACACATTACGTATCGCGAGGTAATAATTGCTACAGGCATAAGAATCAAATACGACACATGGTTCAGAAGATATGACGTCATAAACAATAGAAATCGCAAGAAACTGCCACATAATCCGGCGAGACTTTAAAAATACGCTGTATGAGAATGAGAGTACTTAGAGACTTGGAACAAACTATAAACATAACTTCAAACCTTTATTAAACTTTTTCTCGCCGACGACCATACCAAAATGATGAAAGGAAAGAAGTTTCTCGCTTACTACTTTTCCGCTGTTCATGGAGTAAAACTACGGCATTCGGTACGACGTTAAAATTTATTATTTGTACACCACAAATTTTAGCTGCAGGAAATTTTACATGCTGTATATACACATATACATGAATGTACCTTCTAAATTGTATCACATTCTGACACGTAAGTTCATGAGATATGAGCACATAAACAGTAACGTTCCGCTGTTCATGGACTGAAACTATGGCTTTCGGTATGACGTTACAATGTATAATTTCTACACTACAAAGGTAACCACAGTAAATTTTACAGACAGTACACACTTGTATAGTTGAGTGTACCTTCTAAATTGTATCACAGTACGACACGTAGTTCATGAGATATGAGCACATAAACAATAACGATCATGGAAAAGCGCCCCTTCCCGCACCAAGTTTTAATCTATACTTCTTTACTACTAACTGCATTTCCAAGAGATTTTAGACATTCAGCCCTTATACAAATGAATATATACTTGAAAAATGGCAGGAATACATAAATAATACTCAGGCATCGCCGGGTTTTCAGCTAGTGAACAATAAAACATCCTAGCGTATTCTTGTCACATCTTCAGTAGCACACTTGGCGTTAGTTCTCCGCAATTGCAAGAATTAATGCGATAGCTAAAATTTTCTACATGTGCCTACATGAAAAGTATTGACAGTTTTTTTACAAGCTACAGAACAACAGATTTTAAGCGAAACATTGTTGTCGTTATACTGTGAGTCTTGTTTGTATTTTACACGGGAATAGAAGGTGAAATATCGATTTGAAAGGAGCATCAGCTTCCGTAAGATTCCTCAACAATACGTGTGAAATGTTTCATTGTGCTTTTATGAGAAATGAAATCTGTTTGCATCCATAATGTCCGATTTTAGCAAAATACAACCGTTTATATTTTAAGACTTTTGCCACAGACCGTGATGCCAAAACGTAAAACAAGTAAAAGTATTGGCTGTTTATATTGAATAATCGGTAGAGACGATACATCATCGATTCACTCGGCAAGAAGTGACTTTCTAGGTATAATGAATAGTCTGTATGAATGTGTAGCTTTGTATAACGTTATTGAAAGCAGATTTACACTAGAAATGACTTACTTGCTGAAATATAAACTTGATCAAGAGCAGCTTGAAGTATCTTCCCATCGATAATCACATTCAGGAGTTGCAAAAAGTAAAATATTCGTAGCATAACACAAACTCCGAGGATAAGTAATTCTGTTGCTTCTACAAATAACTGACAATACGGTACTTTTCACCTGGGCACATATAAACACGACAATCACTGTATTAATATGAATAACAAAATGAAATTACGTTACATCTACTACTAGGTGTGTAATAGGAATAAAAGAAGTCGTTTTATTGTTAAAATCTACGCTTGATATCACCTGTAAATGAGAAAAACTGTTGCTCATAATGACGAAATCTCAGTCACCTGACTCGGGGCAGTGTTAGATTTTGGTTTCGAACCACAACTCAGCAGAGATAGGGACACGCACAGTCTATGTTATCTTTGGTCTATGGCGCTTCCTAACAGAAAAAGAAACAAGTGGCGTAGTACACAAAGTGCCCTCCACCACACACTGAGAGCAGAATTGTGGAGTACGGGTGTAGCTGTAAATGTGGAGAATCTTCCCTCTGCGCTTTCATTCTGCAAGTGCTGGAAACGCACCGCGAGCTGGCTTGCATAGTACGTAACTTACATACATGTAGATCTACAGTGCAGTAGGACGCAAAAAGCGGCATAGCTGCAGACAGGTTCTCAGGCGTGTGTTGTTGCTGCAAGGCTGAAAGGCATCGACGTACAGTATGACCGGTTTTTTCTGCTATTGGGACTGTCAGTTCAAAAGCACAAAAAGGTTTTTGAATTTCAGGAAAGGAGACACACAAACACACACACACACTCGTGTATTTGTGAAAGGGGACAGAGAGGAGGGGACAATAAGTGGGTAGTGGATTCCGCTGCGCGCGTGGAGAAGATGGCACGAGCCCAAGAGCGACTGTACTGCTGGTGAGTGGAGATGCAGACGAGAATTGTTTGTTCAAATGTTCGGAAATCTATCAGACCAAAGTGCGTAGTCATCATTCCCCAGCTAACAAACTACTTAAACTAATGACATCACCGTACTAGGTTTAGGTGGAATACCAAAGGGCAGCGAATGAAAATTTGTGCCCAGCGGGGATTCGAACCCGGGATCTCCTGCTTACTAGGCAGACGTGTTGACCACTCCGCCACCGAGGACACAGTGACCAGCCCCACAGCAGAGGACTCTTCCCTGCACGTCTCCCGCCACACCCAAATCTCCATTCGCCATGCTGTCTCCTTCCTATCACCACAGCCTTTTAATTCTGTAATTGTCTTAGCCACTACACTATATTCCCGCATCTGCCTAGTAAGCAGGAGATCCCGGGTTCGAATCCCGACCGGGCACAAATGTTCATTCGTCGCTCTTTGATATTCCATCTAAACCTAGTACAGTGATGCCATAAGCGATCGCAAATTGCGATTTATTTCATTAAATGAACGCTGTAACGTCGTCAAAAATGTATAATAGTATACAAGCCGAGGCTGGGCTCCTGATGAAAATTGATTGTGTCTCGATACGTCATGCTCTATTCTCCCTGATGCGGGAATACAGTATTGTGGGTGCGAGCATTACGGAAATAATAGGCTGTGGTAATAGGAAAGAGACAGCGTGGCGAATGGAGATTTGGGTGTGGCGGGAGACGTGCAGGGTAGAGTCCTCTGCAGTCGGACTGGTCACTGTGTCCTCGGTGGCGGAGTGGTCAACGCATCTGCCTAGTAAGCAGGAGATACCGGGTTCGAATCCCGGCCGGACACAAATTTTCATTGGCCGCCCTTTGGTACTTAAACTAAGGTAAACTAACCTAAGGACAACACACACACACACACACACACACACACACATGCCCCAGGGAGGACTCGAACCTCCAACGGCGAGCAACTGGAGCTCCACAGCGATGTGCCTTAGACCGAAGGAGAATTGTTTTCTCAGAAGCGCATATTTAAAAAGTAAGCACAAATCCGTCCGTTCCTCAATGGCAAACACCTTCGTTGCGCGCACGGTGAATCTCATCTTCAGAATATTTAAACGAACAAAGCTATTTGAATATTCTCTCGCCCCTGTTTTAATCTTTACTCCAAGACTGACCATCAGTTACTTAATAATTGCCCAACAGAATTTCTTAGAATTATTCAAGTGAATCTGAGTTTCGCGTCTGTTTTTCATACAAGCTGTGTTGTATGGACACTCCATGCTATTTATAGAGGCTTTCTTTGAAGAAGTATTTTCACATAACAGGAAATATGAAGATGAAATATTAAACGAAAAACTGGAAAGGACTCTTTTCACGACTAATTTCTTCCCGTGTTTCCACAATAAATGTTCAAATGTTTGTAGAGCTTATGGGACTTAACTACGGGGTCATCAGTCCCTAAACTTACAAACTACTTATCAACTACCTTATACTAAGGACGGCACAAATATCCATGCCCGAGGGGGGATTCGAACCCCCGACCGTAGTGGCCGTGCAGACCGTGACTAGCGCGCCGCAGTCCCCTCGGCCACCGCGGCCGGATTTCCACAATATACTTAAACAAAACGTGCCAACAAATATATATAATCAGGCTTGATTCCACGACTGACTTGTGGAAATTTTTTCAGAAATCAGTCGTAAAAATATTTATTTATTTGCGGATGTAGATTTCGACCACTGTTTGGTCATTATCAGTGCTTAAAAACAATTAAAATACTTAAAACATCTCGACCTCCACGAACGTAACCTCCAACATGGAGGTCGAGATGTTTTAAGTATTTTAATTGTTTTTAAGCACTGATAATGACCACACAGTGGTCGAAATCTAGATCTGCAAATAAATAAATATTTTTACGACTGATTGCTGAAAAAATTTCCACAAATAGATATAAGCTTCATTATAAATAGAAATAAGCAAACTATGGCGAAGATCATTAAGAAAAAAGTATCTTGCAAAAAACTATCATACTGTATGAAAAAACTGTATTACTTTGTCTTATTTAACTCCATCTAAGAACATCTTTGTAACTATTTATGTACATTTGTTTTGTAACATCATTGTATGTTCGGCACAAAATATTAGTTGTCATGTGTAATGCGTGTGAGATTCTACATAAGCGGATCATAAGGAAACTGTAAGTAGAAGTTCTTCAAAACATTTCGCCATTAACTATGTGTAAAGATCGACCAATAACTGAAATTTGCGCCTTTTTAACCGTTGCAGTAAAGGCAAAGAAATTCAGAACCTCACACATCAAAAATACCTCAACTAAATGGAAGAGCCCAAAAATCTCACTTGAAAATGGGAACTATATCTCGAAACGCGTTGCGCTAAATGCAATATAAAAAATCGTGAATAGTAGCAGAATTGATATTTATAAGCAAACCCATTCTTCTACAGTGTTTAAGGTCCCCAGTGGCCGCGCGGGCGTTACGCTGCAGATAGCGCAGCTGTTCCCGCCGGAGGTTCGAGCCCTCCGCGTGCTCGTGTTCGTGTGTGTGTGTGTGTGTGTGTGTGTGTGTGTGTGTTATCCTTAGTATAAGTTCCTTTATGCAGTTTGTAAGTCTAGGAACCGATAACCAGAGTAGTTTGGTTCATTAGAATCACAAACATTTGAAACTTTTTCGGCCCAGTGATTGATCGCCAATACTACAAACATCAATGAAGCTTCCCGGAAATTTCGTAAGATGTATTTATTCCTCAGCAGAAACGAAAGGAACAGAAACGATCGTACATACGCCTGTCTAAACAACGATTGTTTTTCTTCGTTATCATTTTCATGCCTACATGACATAGACGGGCCTTCAGTCGAGTGAATTGAAACAATGACATGAAGCGATTAAAAAGTTGACAATGGAGTTAAAAATGGGATAAGTAAAATTTGACTAGTCGGAAATTTGGAGAGATACAATTGTCAGAGATGATAAAAACATGCAGTAAGTAAAATGGTGCCATGACGGCGTTAAAAAGACACACTGAATAAGTACAGTGGGCACATGAGACGAACGGAGACACTGGTTAAAAGAACTAGAGCGAAAGTTGTCGTGCTTTCGATGGATGGACTGTTAAAAAGACTCTTGGACGATGCAATGCACACTGAACACTGGTTAAAACTGACGGAACGTGGACCTCGCAGGGGAAAGGAGGATGCCGCGCGGGAGTAGCCGAGCGGTCTGGAGCGCCACGTTACGGATCGCGCGGCCTCCCGCGTCGATTTTTCGAATCCCCCCTCGCGCACTGATGTGCGTGTTTCCTTAGGTTAATTTAACTTAGGTTAAGTATCATATTCACAGAATATATGACCTCAACTGCGAATGGGAAAAGCTGAAAATGTGTACCCAGTTGAGATTCGAACCCGGGTCTCCTGCTTTCTAGGCAGTTGCGCTGACCCCTACACCACTGGGGACACAGTGACCACCGCACCTGCAAGGACTACCTAAGCACGCCTCCCATCAGACACAAATTTCCAGCTGTACCAAAAAATGTTCAAAACTTCAAATGTTTGTAGAGTCTATGGGACTTAACTATGGGGTCATCAGTCCCTAAACTTACAAACTACTTATGATCTAACTACAACTAAGGACAGCACAAATATCCATGCCCGAGGGGGGATTCGAACCCCCGACCGTAGTGGCCGTGCAGACCGTGCAGACCCCTCGGCCACCGCGGCTGGCCAGCTGTACCCTGCCCTCAGTACTCAAACTCGTAGTCACTATGTATTAATTCCCAATTGGTGTATGGGTCAGTGCAACTGCCTAGAAAGCAGGAGACCCCGGTTCGGTTTCGCCTATTCGCAGTTGAAGTCATATATTCTGTGAATATGAAAACAATAACAACTGCAGGGTCAGAAGTGACGTCTGTTCTTTCGGAATAGACGCCACATGTATATTTAGTTTAAGTAGTTTGTAAGTCTAGGGACTGATGACCAACGTGGTTTGGTCCCATAAGAATTTGAACATTTGAATTTGAAAGCGGGAGGAGGGGGAAGGAAGGGGTTAAGGAGGGGGTGGGGAAAGAGCGTAAGGACTCCGGGGACGGGAGAGGAGAGGAAACGATGAGGTTAGCCAAGCAGTGGGAGGGTAGAGGGAACGTTAAATGTTTGGGGAGGGGACAGGATTAGGGTAGGTAAGAAGGATAGATGTCGGGACGGGGGGGGGAGGTTCTAAACAACGAAATAGCTGACAGGATTAATTAATTTTATTACCGGAGTAATGTTAGAGTGTAGCCCATCGCCAAGGAATAACTGTCCATGTTTTTTTTTTTTTTTTTTTTTTTTTTTTTTTTTTTTTTTTTTTTTTTTTTTTTTTGTATCGTTTCATAACATCGCGCTGAAATGACGAGGTAGGCCTGGATATATTTCGTGAAGAGATTGTATGAACACGCTAGCTGACTGGGGCAGAGCCCACTGTCTCATAGTGACTAGCCGTCAGCTAGCGATCGCGATGCCTCAAGCCCTCTCTGCTGACGTGTCGTGAGGTTGACTCAGATGTTTATAAATCTATGGGACTTAACTGCTTGGTTATTAGTACCTAGCTTACAAACTTCTTGAACTAAGTTAAATTAACTTAAGGACAACAAATACAACCATGCCCGAGGGGGGACTCGAACCCCCGACGATGAACGGCCGCGCGCACCGCAGCACGGCGCCTCAGTGCGCACGGCTATTCCGCTGCGGCTTGGAGGCTTCGCACTACGAACAGTACCACGTGCGTCAAGCTTGATTGGCTAATCTGTACTCGTCGTTAAAACATAGCCAGTGAATACAGCCTGCGAGACAAGTCTTCCTCAGAGGGGTGTTCGTCGAGGCACGCCAGTGTTCATCGATTCAGGAGAGTATACACTGTTTCAAATGTTTGTTAAGCTTATGGGACTTAACTGCGGGGTCAGCAGTCCCTAAACGTACAAACTATTTATGAACTACCTTATACTAAAGATAGCGTAAACATCCATGCCCGAGGGTGGAATGGAACCCCCGACGGGGAACGGCCTCGCGCATCGGAGCATAGCGTCTCAATGCGCTCGGCCACTCCACCGCGGCTGCATTGTTTCCTCAAACAATGCTTCGATTCGCAGAACACATTCTTCACCTTGATACAATGGTTTGCAGTGCCTCAAGCCGTGTTGGCTTTTTGAGACTAAAGAAATTATTGCGGTTAATCAAGGCAACTTCGAAGTAGTTAGTAATATGTCTGATACGTGGACGAGACCTTTGTTATATGGCCACAAGGAAGAGATAAGCTGACGCAGTTTCTGACACATCTCAACTCCAGGCCCGAGTATATTAAGTTCACCATGGAGGTCGAAGCGGATGGGATGCTCCCCTTCTTCGATGTTCTGGTTAGGAGACGAGCTGATGGCACACTGGGTCACAGCGTGCATAGGAAGAAAAGTCATACCGATTTATACCTACATGCAGATAGCTGCCACCACATTGTACAGAGGAATGGCGTGCTAAAAACTCTTTTCCACAGAGTTCGCACCCTATGTGACAAGAACAGTCTCCAACAAGAGGTAGTATATGAAGTTGTGTTTCTGAAGAACGATTACACGGAAGGGCAAATCCGGAAAGCCCTACGTCCCACAGCACAAAGAGCGGAAACTGATGAACCTGAGGAAAATACGGCCATGGCTTTCATTCCGTTTTGTGGGGCCTTATCTGGAAACATTGGACGCACTTTACGCAGACACAAAGGTAAAACCATCTTCTGCCCTCCGGTAAAAAACCAGAGCCCCTCTTCCCAAACGACGACCTTGGTCTACCTAAATCAGGGGTTTACAAGATACCTTGCCAATGCGGCAAGGAATACATAGGACAGACTATTCGTACCATTGAATAACGATGCCGCGAACACCAAAGGCACACAAGACTACAACAGCCAAATAAGTCGGCAATCGCCCAACATTGCCTGTCGAACCTCCATGGTATGGATTACGACCAGACCAAGGTCTTACCACAAACTTCAAAATACTGACACTGTATCATCAAAGAGGCTATAGATATCAGAAAAAGGAATCCAAAACTGAATTGAGACAACGGCTATTTTCTTAGCAAAGCCTGGAAGGTCCGCAATTACAGGGATTAAGACGGAGAATGAAACATCCCATTGTGTACTGACTTCCAGGACGGGGGGAGAAACAGATGGAACGCCACCGCCGGCGGACTCCCTGGGCGCAGACCTGGAGATCCAGGAGGGAACGACCAGGCGGCGGACGAGAGGAAGCGGTGTCTGAACCGCGGACCGCGTGGGGCTCAGACGGAGCGCCCGAAGGAGGAGGGGGGAATCTGATATATACCCCACCCAGGCAGCCCCATGGCAGTACATCAGCACACCTGATGACGGCAACATGGTCGATTGCCGAAATACTGTGTCCTATGCACACAGGCTTTTGACAGTGTTGATTGGAATAAAGACTTTCAAGTTCTGAAGCAAGTAGGAGTAAAATATAGGGAGCGTAAGGTTATTTACAACTTGTACAAAAACCAGACAGCGGTTGTCAGAGTTGATGGGCATGAAAGGGATGCAGTGGTTGGAAAGGGAGTAAGACAGGGTTGTAGCATTTCTCCAATGTTATTCAATTTGTAAATTGAACAAGCTATAAAGGAAAGCAAGGAGAAATTTGGAGAAGGAATTAAAGTTCAGGGGGAAGAATTAAAAAACATTGCGTTGTGCCGACGATATAGTAATCCTGTCAGATACAGCAAAGGGCCTGGAAGAGCAATTGAACGGAATGGACAGTGTGCTGAAAGGTGCATATAAGATGAACATTAACAAGAGCAAAACTAGGGTAATGGAGTGCAGTCTAAGAAAATCAGGTGATGCTGAAGGAATTAGATTAGGTAACGAAGCAATAAAGGAGGTAGATGAGTTTTGTTACTTGGGCAGTAAAATAACAAATGATGGTCGCAGTACAGAGGATATAAAATGCAGAATGGCAATGGGTAGAAAAGCGTTTTTGAAAAAGAGAAATTTGTTAACATCGAATATTGATTTAAGCCTAAGGAAGTCCTTTCTGAAGGCATTTTTGTGGAGTGTTGCCTTGTATGGGAGTGAAACGTGGACGATAAACAGTGCGGACAGGAAGAGGATAGAGGCTTTTGAAATGTGGTGCTACAGACGAAAGCTGAAGATTAGGTGGGTGGATTGTGTAACTAATGAGGAGGTACTGATCAGAATTGAGGAGAAAAGAAATTTCTGGCATACCTTGACTAAAAGAAGGGATAGATTGATAGAATACATTCTTAGACATCAATGAATTGTGAATTTAGCGTTGGAGGGAAGTGTTTGGGGTAAAAACTGCAGAGGAAGACCAAGAGATGGATACAGTAAGCAGATTCAGACAGATGTAGGTTGCCGTTCTTATGTGGAGATGAAGAGTCTTGCTCAGGATAGGGTACTGTAGAGAGCTGCATCAAACCAGTCTGCAGTCTGCAGCTGTTCACCCGAGATCTATTTCATCAATATGTCTGTACTTTCATCACTCTGGAGTGACTATACTTCTCCTACGCCAGGAATTAGGTATTGGTTTGTTTATAATAAATTTAATTTGCTATTAACGTTGTGAGATCTTCCTCTTAACGTATACCTATGTCGCCGTACCAGCAACAGCCCCACAACAGAAGAGGCGCCGCAGCTGGGATGTGGCGTTCGGCAGTCTCATGTTGTGAGCGCTCCACGACCTCAGAGTGAGTCTGCAGAGCAGTGTGCAGCACACGGCACGGCAGGCGCTGAGGCCGCATTAGTCGGGCTTAGCTTAGCGAGCGCGGCTTACAAGAGAGGAGAGGGGCGCCGTTTCCGCTTTCCTGGAGGGCCGTCTGCCGCCCTGCCCACACTTCCAGGAACGGCGGGCAGCGCGGTGAACCCACCCACAAGTAGCTGCTACACTAGCTCCCAGTCGCTTCTCGTCCGAACGTCAGGTTTTCTAGAAAATAAATACAAATACACTACTGGCCATTAAAAGTGCTACACCAAGAAGAAATGCACATCATTCACTGGACAAATATATTATACTAGAAATGACATGCGATTTCATTTTCACGCAATTTGGGTGCATAGATCCTGAGAAATCTTTAGTAAAAAAAAAAAAAAAAAAGAAAGCAGTCAACAATCCGAAGATTGGTTTGAACACCACAGTGCTTTACTAGGCATGGTCCTGTTTGGAGGTGGTATGCCGTTGCCTTCCTCCGATCTTTGAACTGACTTACCCAGCCAGTTATAGGGGGACCTACAGCTTAACGTGGGTTCCGAACCACGGTGCTACTCGGTCTTTTTCACATGAGCAACACTGCCAGAGGTGAAAGAAGTGGAAAGTGTCAGTTAAAAATCCTAGGACCTGGCGGGGATCGAACCCGGGACCTTTGTATTTATAGTCTGGCACTCTACCACTGTGCTACGGAGCCGCACAAATCTTTAGTAATTATCAATATTACAACAAATCGTGAATCATGTACCAACGGATATGTAGCCTGTAGATCTAAAAGTGGCTCTATATACGTGTTTTTTCTGCTATTACATACTTAGAAAAGATACGTATCTGGATATTCAGTCATCAAAAGAAATGGGTTTCCTATGGCTAAATCTATTACAGGGAGCAAATCGGCTATGCATTTTCAATGGAACCATTATTTGCATGTAGTGATGCATGGGGTTTACAGTGTTACCACTACCACAGCCACCTCGCTCGATCACAAAAATCGACGTCTTCTCATGTGCACAATTCTATATTATGTTTTCCCCGTCATTGCAAAGTGTAACTATATCTACCGGAATTTTAGTGAATTTTATCTCACTTACACATCCTAATTTTAAATGTGACGAGCGACTTACACTACTGACCATTAAAATTGCTACGCCAAGAAGAAATGCAGATGATAAACGGGTATTCATGGGACAAATATATTATACTAGAACTGACATCTGATTACATTTTCAAGCAATTTGGATGCATAGGTCCTGACAAATCAGTACCTAGAACAACCACCTCTGGCCGTAATAACGGCCTTGATACCCCTGGGCATTGTCTCAAACAGAGCTTGGATGGCGTGTACAGGTACAGATGCCCATGCAGCTTCAACACGATACCACAGTTCATCAAGAGTAGTGACTGGCGTATTGTGACGAGCCAGTTGCTCGGCCATCATTGACCACACGTTTTCAGACGTGACATAAAGTCGTTGATGGGGTTTTAAAATGCCTTCCTTTTTAAGCCTACTAGTGTAACGTAAGCATTCAGTTACCTTTTACTCCATTTTGTGACAAGTGTTTATTAGTTCATTTGTCGTAGCCTTTAAGCCCTGCTTTCTTTGTGAGCCTACTAATGTAACGTGGGCATTTTAATCGCTCTTACTACATTTTATGCCAATTGTCTATATTTTATCTGTCATATTCCCTTACTCCATTTCATGATAATTGTTTATAACATCATCTGTCATTTTTCATTTCAACTCCCGGGTGTATTATGACTCATGATAATTGTACATATTCTATTACTTTTAACCCTCGCTTGTTTTATGACAGATATGTGTAACCCTACTAATGCAACGTAGGAATTTTATCACGTCAACCGTTAAATAGTGACATTTTATAATAACTGACAGTATCCGTCAATTTTAATCCCAATGAATACGTGCTGTTCATATTTTATTACTTTTAACCTCCGCTTGTTTTATGACATATATGTGCAACCCTACCAATATAACGTAGGGATTTTATCATGTCAACCGTTAAATAGCGGTATTTTATAATAGCTAACAGTACCCGTCTATTTTAGTCCCATTTGAATACGTCCTGGTCTCCCGCCTTTCTGTCCTCGTCATGCCATGGGGCGCCACCATAGGTGTGTGACTTTAACAATAAGAGCTGCATACAGTTGTATTGTATAGTCCCGTCCTCTCCATTTTAAACTTAAATATTTGTAGGATTACTAGGTTTTAATTCTTTCTATTTGGAGTTGTATAGTTTCTATTTTCCTTATCTTTCTCATTTACACTAGAGCCACCTGGTGGTGTCTACCGTTTACTTTGACGATGCTGGGTGATTTGGCTTCAGTAATGTTCAGCGGGGCCTTGACGCCATACAGTATTATTATGTTAACCCCCCTCAACTGTATGTACTTACGATATTTGTATTTGTAATGTACTTTGGTATCTCTGTTGTCCATACAGTTCTATATCTTTTTGTGACACCAGGCTTACAGCCTCTGAAGATGATTTAATCGAAACGAGTCAATAAATGCATTACCACATCACTATCTGTGGCCCTATAATTTTACACAGCGTCCTAATAACACTGTTTATCAATTAATATAGACGTTTCCAGTTGATGAGAGATCTGGAGAATGTGCTGGCCAGGGCAGCAGTCGACCATTTTATCCAGAAAGGTCCGTACAGGACCTGCAACATGCAGTCGTGCATTATGTTGCTGAAATGTACGGTTTCGCAGGGATCGAATGAAGGGTAAAGCCATGGGTCGTAACACATCTGAAATGTAACGGCCACTGTTCAAAGTGCCGTCGATGCGAACAAGAGCTGACCGAGAGGTGTAACCAATGGCACCCCATACCATCACGCCAGGTGATACGCCAGTATGAAGATGACGAATACACGCTTCCAATGTGCGTTCACCGCGATGTCGCCAAACACGGATGCGACCATCATGATGCTGTAAACAGAACCTGGATTCATCTGATAAAAATGACGTTTTGCCATTCGTGCACCCAGGTTCGTCATTGCGTACACCATCACAGGCACTCCTGTCTGTGATGCAGCGTCAATGGTAACCGCAGCCACGGTCTCTGAGCTGATAGTCCATACTGATGCAAACATCGTCGAACTGTTCGTGCAGATGGTTGTTGTCTTGCTAACGTTCCCATCTGTTGACTCAGCGATCGAGACGTGGCTGCACGATCCATTACAGCAATGCGGATAAGATGCCTGTCATCTCGACTGCTAGTGATACGAGGCCGTTAGGATGGAGCACGGCGTTTCGTATTTCCCTCCTCAACCCACCGATTCCATATTCTGCTAACAGTCATTGGATCGCGACCAACAACAGCAAAAATGTCGCGATACGATAAACCGCAGTCGCGGTGGGCTTCAATCCGACCTTTATCAAAGTCGTAAACGCGATGGTACGCTTTTCTCCTCCTTACACGAAGCATCACAACAACATTTCACCAAGCAACGCCGGTCAACTGCTGTTTGTATATGAGAAATTGGTTGGAAACTTTCCTCATGTCGGCACGTTGTAGGTCTCGCCACAGGTGCCAACCTTGTGTGAATGCTCTGAAAAGCTTATCATTTGCATATCACAGCATCTTCTTCCTGTCGGTTAAATTTCGCGTCTGTAGCACGTCATCTTCGTGGTGTAGCAATTTTAATGGCCAGCAGTATAGTAAGGCAGTTAACAATACTTTTTCGCATTCGGAGGAGAATGTTGGTGATTGGAGTTTCGTGATTAGACGCCGCAGCAGTGATAAGCGCCGTTGTTGTAATGATGTATACATGTCAACGACACGCCGTATTCGACGAATATTTACTGTTTGCATGATATACGAGAGAGAGAGTTGTCGAAGAATGAGCTTCGTTAGGTGCCGATATGATATGGAATATCATTCCATCCGTGATGATTGCAGCACTGCATTGATTCCAATGGTCATCACTTCGACTGCCTACCGTAAATGGACGTTTTGACTTTCGTTAACCATCGAAGACCTTACAGTTACACATCATTGTCTGGATAGCCGCTTTCAGAAAATAAGTACGAAACTACAGCATCCCACAAAAAACGAAGTTGACCTTGCGACCCCACAAGGCAACAAATAACAAACGTCATATTCTGATCCCCGTTGTCCCATGCACCTTTTGTCCCATAAACGTTTCAGCTCCTATCATACACTCCGTGTTATTCTTGGTGGCAATAGTTAGTGACTCACCCTGTATATGCTCAGCCTTAACTAGTATCTGTTCGGAAAACACCAAGCGATTTCTACAGTTGCAAAAACCTTGGTTGCTTTTACGCAAATTCGCATGGTAAGTATCCAATATGCATCCTGTCAATGCAATATATATATTTGTCTGTATGTCCTCTATGTGTTCATAAACCATTCATTCGATAGCAATGAAACTTTGGCGAACTGTTCACCGTACGTCCACGAAGGTTTCTGACCCAAAAACAAAAGAGCACGACACATAGCTCAGGACATATGACGTCATAAATAATAAGAGGTCACCACGTGAGAACACCCATATTTATGGATCAATTATTGGAAAATGGTAGTAATGGTAGTAATTTCGGACGTTTATGAAGCGTTTTGTAACTAACCCCTCCCCCTTCGCCCCCACAAAAATGATACGTAAAGAAGTCTACCAAAATGTTCAAATGTTTGTATAGCTTATGGGACTTAACTACAAGAAGTCTACCGCTTACAACAGTTTCGCTGTAGATGCAGTAAAACTGTCGCATCAGGCATTAGCTTGTATCAAATAAAGTTAGCATTACAGATTTGCGTGTTACTTTTTATTTTTGTCTGCAAGTCTCTCTTAATTCTCTTGCATCCAAAATTAATCAATCTGTTTTCTTAATGTCTATCTATATAAAAGCTAAAGGACACTCACTCACTCATTGACTAAACACGAAATCTTGAAAACTACTTCAGTTATGAAGCTGATATTTGGCAGGGATGTAGTTTATAGACAGAAAACGCCAGCTAAGAAAGTATTTTGTGATAGGTGCGTGGCGGAGCATACTTCTCGTAAGACTCACGAAATCTACAGTTTCATTCCGATCTTCACGAAATTTCGCACGCTTGACTTTCAAAACAAGAGGAAGTCACCGTTTACCCAAAGTTTCATACGGTGCATGGGGAAGGGTACTTTGCAACATAAAAATTGATCTCTAAATACCTTGGTCGCGTCATAACTTGAGAACGGCTCGACCGATTTTACAGATTTTTGTTATTCTTAGAACAAGTGTTGTATGAAGTAAAACTGGAATATTTGAGAACAACGAAGTGCGTTTTTCAATGTGACCCTGCGTTTCTATTGCATAGAAATATATAGTTTTGTTGCGATATTGATGAACTTTGGACACTCTGCCTTAAAAAGAAGTGTAATGTCCCTGTCTGTATAAAATTTCGCTCGGTGCATGGTGGAGTGCACTGAGCTTACGGAATTTTAACAAATGCTTAGCTTTGCTCCAATCTTTATGAATTTTTGTGCGCATGACCTGTAGGCCAAGAGGATGATCACTGGGTACAGGAATGTTTGAATGGTACATGGCAGAGGGTACCTTGCAGAAAACTTTGCCGACAGAGGGAAATGTGGAAACGAACAGCGAGATGGGAGAGAAAGACGTGGATGCAGAGAGAGAGAGTGGGGGAAGGGGATGTGGATTTCGAGAATGTAGGATAAATAAACGCCGGGTTTACAGCTGGTAGTTCACAAATGTTTGTTCGTTCATATTTAGGGACTGCTCCGCCACAGACAGAGCCTTTACCTATGAGCCGCGTCTGGCCTACAGTAACTCAAAGGTTTCAGTTGCGGTACCCGGCAGCTCTTAGTGTTTCACATCGGTAAACGCAAGCGCAGAGTATCTCCTTTCCGAGAACACTTCTGATTACGTCTTCCGCAGAACGAGACCCAAGGCCACGCGTGTGTGCTGGAGACTATGTTGCGAGCCAGAAGTGCTTGTTACGTCGCGGATGAGGCGGTTGCCGCTGCAGCAGGCCTCCATTAGCCTGCTAGGTGCTGGTTTGTGTTTACGCTAGGTGGCACCGCGGCTGCGCGACGAAGCTTCAGTAGTAGGCCATCCTGTGTGTGTGTTGTCCTAAGTAGAACTTAAAAAATGTTCAAATGTTTGTAATCCTGTGAGACCAAACTACGTTGGTTATCAGTCCCTAGTCTTACAAACTACTTAAAGTAAATTAAACTAACCTAAGAACAACACACACATCCATGCCCGAGGGAGGATTCGAACCTCCGACGCGGGAGGTCGCGTGTTCCGTAACGTGGCGCTCCAGATCACTCGGCTACTTCCGCGCGGCAGTGGAAGTTAGTGAAAGTATTTTGTAAGTTTGGGGACTGATGAAAACAGCAGTCTCTTCCAGTAGGATTACAAACATTTGACACTTTGACTTGCGACTTACGAACAAAGCAGCGCACTCGGCCTTGAGTTTCGCATTGTGATGAAAGTGGATCAAAGCTTACAATTCGTCACTATTTCTCATAGTCACTTAGCGTCATTAATCGTAGTACTGCTTACGACCGAAAGGTTTGAAAGAGCACCGCCTCATACTTCTTGGGGGTTGCTGTGGTGGGAGACAGACTTTACAAAAAATAAAAAAGTAAAAAAAACCTGTCACACATTCCATAAAGATCACTCCCAGGCTCTTAGTGACACAACAGGAATTTGTTTATAAATACATGCCAAGCTTCCAAAAGAAACAAGTGGTTGATTGCCCATTTGAACTTCACAACTTAAATGCACCAATACTACCAGAAAATAGACATATATATCACAATTCCGACAGAAAAAACATAAAAAATAACAATTCGCAAGCATAAACCAACATCCACTTACTACCCACTCTGCTAGAACACACCTCTTACTTATATAACATAAGGATCACAACTCTTTGCTCAAAGATATGAAACATCTACCTCAGCAAAGAGGTTAATGTGTATTCTGCACATAAAATTTATCCTTAGCATCTCACATAATTCCTCTTTGACATGTCAATAGCAAAACATTTTAAGCAAAACGAAATACCTGAATATACAAATGTTAAGATTTACAGAACAAAAAACGTTGTACAGTGCATTTAAACATATGTGAAGTAATACTAATACAAAATATTAGAATGCAGTTACAAATAACCTGCAAATATGTGTACATAATTACGGAAATGTTTTACATATTATTACAAGGAAAAACAATATCAAAGACCAAAAGAAATGTAATAGTCTCGTAAGTAAATATTTCAGAATAATTAGTATAGTGTTTACACTTTAAGGAAATGCATATATTATAAGTATATTGCAAATGATCATCGTCTAAATTTTTTCATACAAGGGTAGGTATAGTCACAAAAATGGGGTGGGCCGTGTACCATAACAGGTTGCGAGTAGCGCATCTCATACTAGAGAGCCTGCATAGGGAGAGAGTGGCCATGCGTGAGACCGCTCCTGATTGGCTGAGAGCCCAGGACGCCATGTTTTTACCAGATGTGGCGGGCTTCACATGTGTGTGAATAGCTACAGTGTGCGCTTCTGTACTTTTGTGTGTCTCAAAAGCTTCTGACAGCGATGTCACTGTACATTTACGTACACGTTGTAGTACGGTAGGCACCGCTCCACTATTGCACGTCTTCGGTCGGTTCTATATAAGTAAATTGACGTGTTGCCCGTTGGTCGGCGGTTTTGAAGATTATATGTTGCTTTGAAGTCATTTACTCAATGTAATTAATATTGTGTATTACATAATCATTAAGGGCAGTCAAGAGCAGTGCCTCATTGTTCCTCTTTTGGCTGTAAAAACGGAAGTGATGATTGCTATATGCTGCTGGTGTTCGCAAGGAATGAGGAAATACGGAAACAGTGGGCGCTGAAAGTGAGCCGATAAAAGCGGAAAGGCGACTTATGGAAACGAACTAATTATTCCTGTTTGCGTGAAGTGCATATTTTCTGCTGTCCTGCATTGAATTTTCAGAAAGGTGGCCGCGAAATCGTGACGTTGGGGGCAGCGCATTGTACAACGTAGCGTCACTCCACTGCGGGTGTGGAGGGCCCCTGCAGAGCTGTATGTATGCAACCCGCGTCACCGCCGTGTCGCGCCAGTCACATAACACACAGGCGCCTTCTCTTTCGCAGTCTATCCCCTACTTCCGCTAATTCTTTCTCCTTCTTCCCTTCCATCTCTCTTGCAACGGAGTTGAAAGTATCTGCTATTGCAACATCTCAGAACATTAGGCGTGTATCATCTATTATGACGCCATCACACAACTGTTTCACAATTATTACGGTACTTCACGCACCAGTTGTCAATAATAAAATATATATGTCAACAGGACATGTTTCGGGACTACATTATCCCATGATCAAGTTCTGTAAAACAAGAAAGCATAGAATAATAAGGGCTCTATATACAAATGACTGTACTACAAATATTCCAATGAAATTAACCTCCTACCGACCATAAAAACTTATCTGCTGCTAGGAACCATCGTTAAACACAATAGCTCTGATGTACATTGTCAAAAATAAAACTTTGCGCACTAGCACATGTTTTTCAGTGCACAACTTGCTGCCATTATTCTACGTGTTCTTGTTTTACAGAAACTGATAATGGGATAATGTTGTCCCGAAACATGTCGTCTAATATATAAAGCAGAGTGTCCGCATGTTTGTACGTGTTGCATACAAATCTACAGTTTTGTTCCAATCTTTATGAAATTTTGTACACGTAAGCTTCAATCCATGAGGACGACCGCCGTAAGTGTAAGAATCACATACGATATACAGTTCAGGAGATATTACGTCATAAACGATGATATGCGCGAAAAACTGCTGCATTTTGCGACAAAGCTGCTCATTTCTGCTATACCATTGGACCGATTTCAACAAAATTTGGTACACATTCCTTACCGTGAGGTAACAATTTCTGCATGATTAAGAATCACATACGGCACATGCTTCAAAAGATATTACGTTATAACCAATAGAAATCGCAAAAAATGCCATATAAACCGGCGAGACTTTCGAAATACAGTGTATGAGAATGACAGTACTTAGCGACTTGCTACAAACTTTAAACATAATTTCAAACCTTTGTTAAACTTTTTCTCGCTGACAAGCTCAGCAAAACGATGAAAGGAAAGAAGTTTCTCACTTACTACTTTTCCGCTGTTTATGGATTACCTCTACTGCATTCGATAAGACGTTACAATTTATAATTTGTACACTACAAATTGTAGCCGCTGGAAATTTTACAGACAATATACACGCATATAGTTAAGTGTACCTTTCTAAATTGTATAAAAGTACGCCACGTAGTTAATGAGATATGAGCACACAAATGGTAACGTTCTTGGAAAACTGTCCCGTAACGCGCCAAGTCTTAATCTGTTACTTCTTTGCTCCTAATTGTATTCCTAGGAGATTTTACAGACATACAACCCTGATACAAATGACTATATACCTGAAAAATGGCAGGAATAAATAAATAAATACCCGACCAATGCTGGGTTTTCAGCTAGTGTTGTATATATTTTACTAGCTGAACCCCCGCTGCTTCGCATGCGTAGGCTGGTTGGTCTGCACCAGTTGTTTCTTTTTAATCCTGATGAAGAATCCATATCTTAAGTTTCGTAGTTATAGCTTCAAATTTGAGTTAACAGCACCATATTTTCGAAAATCAATTTTTGCATCTCGTATTGCACCCACTTGGTTGAATTTCAAAAAATGCCAAAACACACGTCTTTTATATTCGAACCCCGAATCCAAATCCGAAAATTTGTAGTTCTAACTTCAAAATTACGTAAATAGCAACATATTTTCGAAAAACAGCCCCTCTCCAATTTAACCCCGTTGATGGTTGAATTTCCAAAAATACCGAAACGTTTTTTTTAACGTCTAACCAACTATACAAATATAAATTTTTGCAGCTCTAGCTTCAAAATTGTATCAACAGCAACGTGTTTTCAAAACGAATTTTTGATCCTCTATTTAACCCTCTTACTTGTTGAATTCCCAAAAATACTAAAAATCATGACTTTTTAATCCTGACCAATATTGCATATCCGAAGTTACGTAGTTGTAGCTTAAAATTTGAGTTAACAGCAGCATTTTTTTGAAAATCAATTTTTTGCGTCACCTTTTTTACCCCCTTATTTGTCGAATTTCAAAAAATGCCGGAACACGTGTCTTTTTAATTCGAACGCTGAATTAAAATCCGAAATTTTGTAGTTCTAGCTTCAAAATTGCCTAAATAGCTACGTATTTAAAAAAAAAAAAAAACGTTTCAGCCCCTATATCACCTCCTTATGGACAGAATATGGAAAAATCGCTTCTTAAATGACGCCTACAGAGTAAGATCAACACCCTCCACAAATTTCAAGTTTCTATCTTCAGTGGTTTTGGGCTGGGCGATGATGAGGAAAAAAAAAAAAAAATGTTCAAATGTTTGTTAAGCTTATGGGACTTAACTTCGGGGTCATCAGTCCCTAAACTTAGAAACTATTTATCAACTAGCTTATCCTAACGACGGCACAAATATCCATGCCCGAGGGGGGATTCGAACCCCCGACCGTAGTGGCCGTGCAGACCGTGACTGAAGCGCCTCAGTCCCCTCGGCCACCGCGTCCGGCGATGTTGAGTCAGTCAGTTAGTCAGTCAGTCAATCGGGACACTTCCTTTTATATATAGAGATTATTGACAACTGGTGCGTGAAGTACCGTAATTATATTTGGCGTGTACGTTAAAACTCATAATTCATTCCCCATGTCGAGCGCCGACTTCGTAGCAAACTTGACAGAAATTCTGGAAACCTGTTGTTGTTATGGTCTTCAGTCCGGAGACTGGTTTGATGCAGCTCTCCACAATACCCTATCCTGAGCAAGCCTTTTCGTCTCCTCATAAGAACGGCAACCCACATCCAATTGAATCTGCTTACTATACGCGTCTCTTGGTCTCCCTCTGCGTTTTTTACCTCACACACTTCCCTCCAATGCTAAATTTACGATTCCCCGATGTCTAAGAATGTGTCCTACCAAGCGATCCCTTCTTTCAGCCAGGGTATGCCAAAAATTCCTTTTCTCACCAATTCTGTTCAGTACCTCTTCATTAGTTATGCGATCTACCCACCTAATCTTCAGCATTCTTCTGTAGCACCACATTTCAAAAGCCTCTATTCTGTTCCTGTCCGCACTTCTTATCGTGCATGTTTCACTCCCGTACAAGGCAACACTCCACACAAATGCCTTCAGAAAAGACTTCCTTACACTTAAATTAAAATTCGATGTTAGCAAATTTCTCTTTTTCAAAAATGCTTTTCTTCCTATTGCCATTCTGCATTTTATATCCTCTGTACTGTGAGTATCGCATGTTATTTTACTACCCAGTAACAAAACTCATCTACCATCGTCATTGTTTCGTTACCTAATCTAATTCCTTCAGCATCACCTGATTTTCTAAGACCGCATTCCATTATTTTTGTTTTCCTCTTGTTAATGTTCATTTTATACACACTCTTGAACACACTGTCCATTCCCTTCAACTGCTCTTCCAGGTCCTTTGCTGTCTCTGACAGAATTACAATGTCATCAGCAAAACGCAATGTTTTTATTTCTTCCCCCTGAACTTTAATCCCTATTCCAAATTTTTCCTTGCTTTCCTTCACCGCCTGCTCAATGTACAAATTGAATAACATCAGAGAAAGGCTACAACCCTGCCTTACTCCCTTCCCAACTGATGCTTCCCTTTCATGCCCTTCGAGTCCAATAACTGCGGTCTGGCTTTTGTACAAGTTGTAAATAACTCTCCTTTCCCTATATTTTACCCCTGCTGACTTCAGAATTTGAAAGAGTTCTGGAAACCTACGCAGTGATAAATTGGAGCAGAGCGCCGTTTTATAATTCTGCGAAGTAAAGCTCAAACGACTGTAACTCGCGCGCGGAGCACGTTTCTGCCGCGTTTCGGTCATTTCGTTATATTAGCCGTGGGCCGGGTACGGGGAGCGGCGGCGGTGCTTGAAAGCCGTGCAGCGTCAACAGCGCTGTGTGCGGCGTTTTAATTTCCTGCCCGAGGCCGCTCGGCCACGCACACACCGTCTCTGGATAATGACCGCCCTGGTCCCCAGCACAGTGTCCAGGGCTGTGTAGGCACCAGCCCAGCTCACTGCTCTGCCGGCCGTATCTGAACAGAGGGCCGGCCGCGGTGGCCGAGGTGACTGAGGCGCTCCAGTCACGGTTTGCACGGCCACTACAATCGGAGGTTCGAATCCCCCCTCGGGTATTTATGCCGTCCTTAGTATACGGTAGTTCATAAGTAGTTTGTAAGTTTAGGGACTGATGACCCCGTACTTAAGTCCCATAAGATTTACAAACATTTTTGAATTTGAATCTGAACAAAGGGACTGCAGCTACTGTTAACTAGCGGCTCAGTAGTAACAAAACGTATGCCCAAGTGAAATGGTTGCAAAATACTAACACCAATTATTTACAGACAAATGGAAAAACTGGTGGAATCCGACCTTGGGGAACATCGATTTGGATTTAGGAGACATCTACATCTACATGGGATACTCTGCAAATCACATTTAAGTGACTGGCAGAGGGTTGATCGAACCACAATTATACTATTTATCTCCCATTCCATTCTCGAATAGCGCGCGGGAAGAAAGAACACCTGAATCTCTCTGATCGAGCTCTGATTTCTCGTATTTTATTCTGATGATCATGATCTACCTATGTAAGTGGGAGACAACAATATATTTTCGCATTCGGAGGAGAATGTTGGTGATTGGAGTTTCGCAAGTAGCCCACGCCGCAGCGATAAGCGCCGTTGTTGTAGTGATTCCCATCCCAGATCCTGTATCATTTCCGTAACGCTGTCTCCCCTATATCGTGACAATACGAAACGAGCTGCCCTTCTTTGGGCGAGGCAACAATCACATTAAGACTTATCTTACAAATAGATTTAGAAAAGAGAAACCTTCGTTTTTAGCATTTGTGGGTCTGGAGGAATGTTTACTACAATACACTTTTTCAGATTCTTTAGGTTGCAAGGGGTAAAATATAGGGAGCGAAGAGCTATATTCAACTTGTAGAAAACCACATTTAGGAACACGCGAGGCAATAATCACATTAAGACTTATCTTACAAATAGATTTAGAAAAGAGAAACCTACGTTTTTAGCATTTGTGGGTCTGGAGGAATGTTTACTACAATACACTTTTTCAGATTCTTTAGGTAGCAAGGGGTAAAATATAGGGAGCGAAGAGCTATATTCAACTTGTAGAAAAACCACACAGCAATTATTAGAGTCGAAGGGCATGCAAGAGTCGCATTGGTTGGAAACAGATTAAGAGAGGCTGTACATTGAGCAAACTATGGAGGAAATTAAATTCCAGAGAGAGGGAATAAAAACCACGCGATTTTCTGACGACATAGTAATACTGTCAGAGACAGCAAAGGACCTGGAAGAGCAATTAAAGGTAACGGACAGTGTCTCGAAAGGAAGATATAAGATGAACATTAACCAAAGTAAAACGACGGTAATGGAATGGAATGTCAGAAAATCAGGCGGTGCTGAACGAATTAAATTAAGTAATGAGACAATAAAAGTAGTATATCAATTTTGCTATTTGGGTAGCAAGCAGGCCGCGGTGGCCGAGGTGACTGAGGCGCGCCAGTCACGGTCTGCACGGCCACTACGGTCGGGGGTTCGAATCCCCCCTCGGGCATGGATATTTGTGCCGTCCGTAGTGTAAGCTAGTTCATAAGTAGTTTGAAAGTTTAGGGACTGATGACCCCGTAGTCAAGTCCCATAACCTATACAAACATTTGAAACATTTGTTTTTGGTAGCAAGGTAACTTCTGATGGCCGAAGTAGAAAAGATATAAAACGCTGATTGACTATGGGTACAAAAGCGTTCCTAAAGAAGCGAAATTTGTTGACATTCAATACTAGTTTCAATGTTAGGAAGTGCTTTCTGAAAGCATTCTTCTGGAGTGTAGCATTGTATGGCAGTGAAACGTATACGATAACTAGTTCAGACAAAAAGATGATAGAAGCTTCCGAAATGTGGTGCTGCAGACGAATGACGATTAGATGGGTAGATCACATGATTAATGAGGAGGTGCTCAAGAGAATTGGGGAGGAAAAGAATTTCTCGCATATCTTGACTAAGAGAAGGGTGCGACACATTCTGAGACATCAAGAAATCGTCAACTTACCATTAGAAGGAAGCGTGTGGGGTAAAAATCGTAGAGGGAGACCGAGGGACGAATACAGTAAGAGATTCAAAAGCCTGTGGGTTGCCGAACGTTTTCTCAGATGATGAGACTTGCACGGTCTTTCATAGTACAGTGTGCTAGTAATGAATGAGCGCAAAGCCTGAAAGCTTTCAGGAACCAACCGATAGGTAATTTTGTAAAATTAAGAAAAACCTTTTTTTGAAATTGTCTGAGCAGTGGGACCTCTCTTAATGAGCTTAATAAGCTTCAGAGTTGCCTGAAATGCGAATAATTCGTAAAGCAAAATATATTTTTTTCTGTTGTAAATCAAGTAAAAATAAGATAATGTGTCTTACGCTTTGTTGCATGTTGAAATCCATTGTTGTACAGCTTCCGTTGGAACTTATACCAGATTCGTTAACATTTAAACTATAGGTGCAGTTCCAGTATTTAAAGGACGACTCCACCTACTTCTACAGCAGTCGGCATTAAACCTTTTACGCAGCTCCAGCTATAAACAACCGGTGGCCAACATTACGGTTATATTTTATTCTTATTTTTAAATACTCACTTTAGAAATAATTTATCCCTCTACTATATTATTACGTATCATTACAGTAGTGGTCTGATGATGGTCATCTAAGTGATCGAAACTAGTTACCAGGGAAATAAAGGAATTGCGATCTGGACTGCCTTGTCACGTGAAGTAATAATATATATTTTCCTGTTAAATCTATCTCAAGCCTTAAAAATATCGAGACTAGACTGTTATTAAGAATAAATTTTTTTTAGTACTTAAATTCTTCAAGGGCTCATTGCCTTTCAATTGCCGCCATCTTTTGCCTGTCCTGAGTCCTGCGAGAGTGAAGGTCGGGGTGAGAGTTTAAAATAGGGAAAGTTTAATTTTTAAAACTCACAACCACCAACTGCGAACCAAATTCCTAAACATGCAAAAACATTGCTACTGTTTGACTCGTTTTCTAGGGGATGATATCACACGTTCGCAGCTTTCCTTCCCTGCATATGATTAACAAAAAAAATTCATAATAAAGTCAAATTCATGAGAGAAAAGGGTGTACTAACCACTATTTTTGAAAACACGTGAAAGTTCACTTTATGTTGTTTATTATACAATATTAGAATCCTGTGGCTGATACATCTGTATGTCGACACATTTATCAAATAAAGTTATAGCTCGTGAGCCCCCAGACAAAATGAATATTTGTCGCAAATTGTTTTCACACCATGTGCCTGTCTCAAACACCGTTTATGTTCATGCCTATGTGACGACACGTGTTACATTAACAAATCACAGTCACTTTAATTCAATGCGATGCACACCTTGTTCCACCGGCTAAATATTCACAACACACAGTAGCACTCGATTCAACTTGGTGCAGTCTACGACGAGCAACCACACGTGGCGATTGCCACACACAAATCTAAAGTCTCCACCTGGAGATACACATGCCGACTGACGCAGTGCGCCGCCGCCCGGCCAGCTCACCACGTGCTCCGGAGTCCTCACTTCCTGCCCTCGCGCGCGCGCGCGCGCCAAAAGCTCAACTGCTGGGGTTTTTTCCCCTACAGCATCAACTTCCCCATGTTAGCTGTTCTAACCGACTTCCAACGTACAGCGCTCAGCCAATACATTTCTAAAACTTTACTTAAAATCAAAATAATTATACTACACATTAAATAAATGTCTTTTAGGTTTTTATATTGGTATAAACATCCTTTGTACTATTTATCATAATCGTGCAATTTCTTATATCACAGATAAGTGATTTAACTGAATATTTTAAGGTAAAATACACAAGATTAATTGAAAATAAAATGAGAAATAGTTAATATATTATTTTTATAAACAAACATTGCCATGCTAGTTGTGTAACTGTCTTGTATTCATTGGTAATTTATTACTTTTCATTGTCAATTAAACATATTACGCCAGATGTGACTATATCAGCTAATGTATTGTTTATTTATCAACAGGCTATTTTGTAATGAGGGCCTTAAAGGTTCGTAACTGCATTATATTACTTCAAATGCCAGTAGTATTGGAATATTTTATTTCACGCTGTGCACTGCACTGTGCCTGGCACTCGCCATTGTCCCTCTCTCCCCTCACCGGAAACGAAAACTGGAAAATCCTAAGCTGGAACAAGCCACCAACTTCGGCCTGCTCGCTGGCCTCCCGTCAGCTACAAGCACACAGCAAATCTCAACGTGGAGAATTTCTACCTATGGCCTAACTATAAATGTTGTCATCCAACTGCGTACGTACATTGCTACCATAATTAATAAGATTAAAATTGTGTAACATTTAGTGCATTGGCATGGTCAATGTTTGCAGTGAACTTTATACTGTTTAATTATCAAATGCTATTAATTACCATTATTTCTATTGGGCGGTAATCTCACAATCCTTTCTTTATTGTGCCTTCAGGTTGAATATAAACTTCCTTAACAAGGTTATTGTAATGTAATGTATTTAAACATTTGATCCTATTAATGAAGTAACTGAAAGATTGGCATTTCTACTTGTTAATGAGGTTATTGAAATTCTGGGAATTTTAATCGGATGGAATTGCCCTTTTAGAAATAAATGGAATTGTGCAAATTTCGAAATGACAAAGATGTTTGGTATCTCTTTTGAGCCCTTCCATTTCCGTATTAGGAGTTATATTTATTTATCCTGCCGACTAGCTTCCAACACTTCGCGCATCTTTTCGATCGTCCTTCTTGAAAACGGGGATAACCTGCGGTTGTTTATAAGTCACAGGAGCGCTTGTCTTGTCTCAAAGACCTTGTGTAATAAACCAGACTCCCTAACGGCGCTGCTGTCGCAGGATAATTTGAACCTTCGGCTGACCGCCATGATAGTGGCAAATGACACATAAATACGACTGTTGTTATTAGATAAATAGTGTATTGCATAGCTACTGCGGTGTATATAGTCAGTTGATGGTCAACTTGACTATTGCAGTATACGTAAAGCACGAATGTGAAGAGTTGTCAGCGTTTAACTGCATAAATCGATTTAAGAAAGGAACAAAAAGAACGTATACTGTCTTCCCATTTATAGTTCTCAGCAATACAAGTAGCCCTTCTAGTTGTGTTCAAAGATAGTTACTCTTGCTTAACAGGCTGTTAGGACAATATAGGATTGGATGAAATAAACAACAGGCTTTTACAATACTGATAGATCTTCAAAACGAGCTACTTTAGGCGCTACTGGTGGACAGGAAGTTCAAAAAGTTTAATTTTATGATTGTGTAAAATAACTGTTGGGGTCACGAGATTAGTTACCTCACTGCAGTTCGAATTTTTGTTTATGAAATTAATTTTAGCAACTTGTAACGCAGAATTTAAAGGTAATCTGCTTTACATATAGGTATAACAGCTGAAAGGGGTTTGCAGAACTGTGTATCATTCCATACATGAATGACACATAGCCACACTGTATACACATTGTGAAGTTGAAACCCATGACGATAGATGCTGACTTTTGAGCAGTTCACAATACTGTAAGGTATTTCGCTTACACTATTAAGAATGCTAATATTCGTGCTAGATACCCTAATTCCGATGTTAGAAGCACTTAGTTAAGAAAAAGCTATGGCATACTTCGTGATCTTAAAAAAAAATTGGTAGTGGCTAGTTGCTGTATTCACAAGGCAAGACACTATTTTACAGTTATGTATCTGATGGGGTATACATTTTCACAGTTATTTTTAACATTAGATATTTCAGGCAGCCATACTTCATTTTTTGAGGCTATAAAATGTCTAAATATTGGATAATACAGCAGGCACTCAAGCAAAGACGTAAAGTGTTGTGAAACTCTTCGGAATTAATGTTTGTACACAAGTTTCTCCATCGTAGAATATACTGAGGAAGTGCCAGAAAATCGTGTCTGACAATAAATTGCGTTCATATGTTGAACTTAGAACGCTAGAGAACTGAATGTTATAATTCGGTTTAGTTAGGAAGAAGAAACGCTGTTGGTCGATTTCTTCACTGTATGTATGTGTAATAAATTTACAAACAGCCAATAGCTGGTGTACTTTGAAACAGTCTGAAGCTGATGTGTAGATACATACTGGATGGTCAAAACGTTAGTATAAATCTGAAAAGTTAATAAATCAGAGAATAATGTAGATAGAGAGGTAAAATTTGACACACATGCTTGGAATGACATGGGGTTTTATTAGAAAAAAAAAAAAAATACTTCGAAAAAATTCCGACAGATGGCGCTTCATCTGATCAGAAAAGCAATAATTAGGGTAACAAATTAAGACAAATCAAAGACGATGTCTTTACAGGAAATGCTCAATATGTTCACCATCTCAACGAAAGCTGTTGTGGAGGAATAATGTTGCGAACAGCATTGTGAAGCATGTCCGTAGTTATGGTGAGGCATTGCCGTCGGATGTCGTCTTTCAGCATCCCTAGAGATGACGGTCGATCACGATACACTAGCGACTTCAGGTAACCCCAAAGCCAATAATCGCACGGACTGAGGTCTGGGGACCTGGCAGGCCAAGCATGACGAAAGTGGCGGCTGAGCACACGATCATCAACAAACGACGCGCGAAAGAGATCTTTCATGCGTCTAGCAATATGGGGTGGAGCGACATCCTGCATAAAAATCGTACGTTCCAGAAGGTGTTTATCAGCCAGGCTCGGGATGATGCGATTCTGTAACATATCGGCGTACCTTTGTTTTTTTTTATTAACAATTATATAAAAATATGATAAGTATATGTAAAGGATCAAAACTGACATGATTATTTTTGTTGAAAAGGAAAGTTGGAAACTAAAACTCATTTCAGTAGAACTGTAAAGGGGAACTGGATCTGATCGTTTAATACTAAACTTGCATCCTGAGCTAAATGTTTATTCAAAAATGTTGAAATGTTTGTATAGCTTATGGGATTTAACTACGGGGTCATCAGTCCCTAAACTTACAAACTACTTATTAAATAGCTAATACTAAGGACGGCACAAATATCCATGCCCGAGGGGGATTCGAACCCCCGACCGTAGTGGCCGTGCAGACCGTGACTGGAGCGCCTCAGTCCCTCGACCACCGCGGCCGGCGGGCGTAGCTTTCACCCGTCACGGTGGCAGTCAGTGACGTTTTGCTGTCCAGCGCCATCTGTCAGACATTTTTGAACTTTTTTTTGGTTCTAATAAACCCCATGTCATTCCAAGCAAGTGTGTCAATTTTTACCTCTCTATCTACATTATTCCGTGATTTATTAAGTTTTCAAATTTATACTGACTTTTGACCACCCGGTATTTAAATGAAACATTAGTTTTGGCGACTTTACTCGAATGAATACACCCGCTAATTAAAAGGGACTTTGGTACATTTGAAAGCTCCCGCGGAAGTTTGTCACCGCTGAGGCGCTCTTCAATTTGTCCGCTGTTCGCTGTCGGCCGCTTACGGGGTGGTAGGGGCTTGTCCTGTCTCGAGAGCTACGGCACAGCGCAGGGGTTGGATGGCCGTGTGTGGACGCGCTGGGGAGGGGTGCTGTGGGGTGGGTGGCAGCTGCCATCGATTCCGCGCCGTGACAGGCGAGGGCAGCCGGCCTGTGACACGGGACACTCCGTCTTGTGACTCCCTCACCAGTGCTCTCCCTTCAGGAAACGTGGCGCCGACAAGCACTACAGGTCTCACCGGGACAGCGGCTACATTGTTTTACAAACAGGCCCTTCATAACAGAGTGCCGAATACTATGGCAGCGGTAGTTCTAATCGAATCAAGAAAAATAAATACAGTTAACATGGGCCCGCAAACATATTGTAGCACAGTGGTCGGCAAGTGATCTTCGATGAGGTCCGGATACATTTGAAAACTTTTATCGACGTCCAGATAATAAACCTCATGTTCCTTATTAATTTTTTATTTTAATTTTCACTCAGAAGATTATATGAAACAAAACTGACAGGTAATATTCAGAACCTTAATAATATTTTATTTTAATTTGAGGAAGTTGAGAAAATGGTCAGTAGATTACAGTGCAATAAAGCGGCTGGGGTGGATGAAATTAAGCCGGAACTCGTCAAATACAGTGGAATATCAAGTCTCAAATGGTTACACAGGATAATTGAAAAGGCGTAGGAATCGGGACAGGTTCCGTCTGACTGGACGAAAGCGATAATCACACCAATTTTCAAACATGGAAACAGAAAAGATTGCAACAACTATCGAGGTATCTCTTTAATTAGCGTTGTAGGCAAAATATTCTCACGTATTGTTGAAAGGAGAGTGTGACTATTAATTGAGGACAAGTTAGATGAAAATCAATGTGGGTTTAGGCCTCTTAGAGGCTGTCAGGACCAGATCTTTAGCCTACGGCGAAATTATATTTTCAAATCAGCAGGTAGGCATAAAACATCGTCCGAAATTGTACTCAACGCATTCTCTGAGAATTACTTCGAACAATTGGTTCATGAGCCAACTAGAATTGTAAAATGATGTGAAAACACACTTGATCTCTTATCAACAAATAATCCTGAGCTCATAACGAGCATCAAAACGGATACAGGTATTAGTGAACACAGAGCTGTAGTAGCGAAATTGAATATCGAAAGTCCCAAAGTTACCAAAAATAACGCAAAGTATATTTGTTCAGGAAAGCAGATAGAAATAAAATACATTGCTTCTTGAAAGACAGCTTCCACTCGTTTCTAACACTAAACGTAGGTGTGGACCAGATGTGGCTCAAATTCAAAGAAGTGGTATCGACAGCAATTGACAGTTTTATACCCAATAAATTAATAAAAGAAGGAGACGATCCCCCTTGGTACAGAAAACAGGTCAGGACCCTGTTGCAAAAGCAAAGAAAAAGGCATACAAAATTTAAACTAACACAAAATCCCCAGGATTGGCGATCGTACTCAGAAGCTCGAAATTTAGCGAGGATTTCAATGCGAGATGCCTACAATATTTATCACAACGAAACTCTTTCTCGAAATTTGACTGAAAACCCAAAGAGATTTTGGTCATATGTTAAATATACTCGGGGCAAATCACAAACAATACCTTCACTGAGTGATAGTAATGGCGATCCTGCCGATGACAGCGCTACTAAAGCAGAGTTACTAAACATAGCTTTTAGAAACTCATTCACCAAAGAAGACGAAACCAATATTCCAGATTTCGAATTACGAACAG
Organism: Locusta migratoria; assembly: GCA_026315105.1. Classification (NCBI taxonomy): domain Eukaryota; kingdom Metazoa; phylum Arthropoda; class Insecta; order Orthoptera; family Acrididae; genus Locusta; species Locusta migratoria. The sequence continues at coordinate 36,781,058 of CM048747.1, forward strand.
ATGCCGTAATGGGTAACGTAGATATCATCGGAGTAGTGCAGCAACTAAACTCACTTAACAAGAACAAGTCTTCTGGTCCGGATTGTATACCCATTAGATTTCTATCTGATTATGCTGAAGCGATAGCTCCTTACTTAACAGTCATATACAACCGCTCTCTCATAGAAGGATCTCTACCAAAACATTGGAAGAACGTATTCAAGAAAGGCAGTAGGAGTAACCCACTAAACTACAGACCTATTTCATTGACGTCAAATGCAGCAGCGTTTTGGAACATATCCTGTATTTAAATATTACGAATTATCTCGAACAGAACTATCTATTGACCCAAGGTCAACACAGATTTAGAAAATATCGTTCATGTGAAACACAACTAGCTCTTTATTCACACGAAGTGATGGGTGCTATCGACAAGGGTTCGCAAATCGAGTCCGCATTTCTTGATTTCCAGAAGGCTTTTGACGCCGTACCTCATAAACGGCTTTTGATCAAATTGCGTGGTTATGGTATATCGCCCCAAATTTGCGATTGGATAGGGGATTTCATTTCAGAGCGGACACAGTTCGTAGTAATCGATGGTATGACATCGACTAAAACAGAGGTGATATCGGGCGTTCCACAGGGTACTGTTATTGGTCCTCTGCTGTTCCTTATTTACATAAAAGATTTATGGGAAAATCTAAGTAGCTCTGTTAGGTTGTTTGCAGATGACGCTGTCATTTACCGTCTAGTAAAATCATCTGAAGCTCAAAACCAACTGAAGAACGATCTGAATAAGATATCACTATGGTTTAAAATTGACTGTAAGTAATGAGAAGTGTAAAGTTGTCCACATGAGTACGAAGAGATATCTGTTAAACTTTGTTCACAAGATAAGTCAATCGTATGTGAAGGCCGTAAACTACACTAAATACCTACGAATTACTATTACTTCAGACTTAAATTGGAAAGGACACGTAGATAATGTCGTGGGAAAGGCTATTGTCAGAACCTTTAAAAGACGCAACAGAACTATTAAAGAAACTGCAAACACAACGCTTGTCCTTTTTTTTTTTTTTTTTTTTTTTTTTTTTTTTGTAGTATTGCTGCCCAGTGTTGGATCCTTATCAGGTGGGTTTGACGGAGGACATCGAAAGAGTCCAAAGAAGGGCAGCTCCTTTTGTATTGTCACGATACAGAGAAGACAGCGTCATGGAAATGGTACAGGACCTGGCATGGGAATCATTACAACAACGGCGCTTATCACTGGGGCGTGGGCTACTTATGAAACTCCAATGGCTAACATGCTCCTCCGAATGCGAAAATATATTGTTGCTTCCCACTTACATAGGTAGAAATGATCATCAGTATAAAATACGAGAAATCAAAGCTTGAACGGAGAGATTCAGGTGTTCTTTCTTCCCGCGCGCTATTCGAGAATGGAGAAAAAAATAGTATAACGGTGGTTCGATGAACCCCCTGCCAGGCACTTAAATGTAATTTGCAGAGCATCCCATGTAGATGTAGATGAAAAATAAATCCAGTAAACATGAGTCCGCAAACATACAGACGGACACTAAAGTCTGCATGTTACGTACATACTGTCTTGATCCATCGTGCAACTGTGCGTGTAACTCCAAAATAACGTGAACCAAGGTCTTCAGGCCGGTATTGTGCACAGCAGGTGTGATAGATGCGACAATGCGTCTTTACCGCGGTACAGAAATAGTTATAGGCTTCCAGTCTGTCGTTAGTTGCAAGACAGACATAGCAGTGGACGCAGTGCAAGTGGTGTGGTTAGTCGACTTAATAGACGCGTATTGCAATACGTAACATGGGTTAAAAAAGTACCGAAATAGCAGTGGCGGCGAGGAAAAATGTTGTTGAGGTCACAAGGAGAGCACACCTACTCGTCATCGTCGAATTCGTCCAAATTTATGGTACATGTAGGGCTTGCTGAGATATGAAAGTGCACCAAGTGTAAACTCCAGATGGCCAAGCGTTTAGGAAATAACATGAAGTTTGTTACGGATCTATCACCATATGCACCTTATCAACTGTCCCTGTGGTGGTGTGTTTAGGAAGCGGTGTTTGTCTCAGCGCTAAAAGCTGAGATTTGTATTTAGAAGGTTGCGGGTTCGACTCCACATGGCGGCAAATTTTTTTCTGCTCCTTGGCAATGCGTACGCCTACATATTGTTCCCGTAGGGATCGAGAGGACAAGATTAGATTAATTACAGTACGCACTGAGGCATTTAATCAATCGTTGTTTCTACACTCAATACGTGAATGGAACGGGAAAAAACCTAATAACTGGTACAGTGGGTCGTACCCTCTGCTATGCACTTCACAGTGGTTTGCAGAGTATTGATGTAGATGTAGGCTGACACAATTAACCGCAACATCATATAGGTCATCGTATTAATTTATATAAGCAAAAACAGAAAGGGCTTTGAATGAAATTCGGGACTACAAACATTTAAAAGGGGACTGTAGTTAACGCGTACTTGGGGGCGTCGTGCATGTAAATCGATACGTCCATTCTTTTGCAACTGATCAATTCCATGTACCGGGGTGATATTCATCGAAGAAACGAGAAGCAATGATTTTGCATCTTGCGCACGTTATGAACGCCACACTTTTGCAAGATAATATGGTTCTTTTAAATAATAATAAATATATGATGTTGCGGTTAAATGTGAAATCTGCAGTGTACGCATTGTCAAGGAGCAAAATAAATAAATAAATAAATAAATGAAAAAGCCGCCGGGCGAAATCGAAACCGCGAACCTTTACAATATGAATCCGATCTCTTACCGCTGGGGCGCTTCAGTCTGCACGGCCACTACGGACATGGATATTTGTGCCGTCGTTAGGATAAGCTGGTTGTTAAGTAGTTTGTAAGTTTAGGGACTGATGACCCCGTAGTTAAGTCCCATAATCTATACAAGCAGGCATCTTACAGCTGAGCCAAAACCACTTTCGAAACAGACTCTCTCAGGGGTAGTTGATAAGGTGCGTACGGTGATTGATCGGTACAAACTTCCTTTTATTTCCTTAACGCTTGGCCATCTGCAGTTCTCTTTTGGGTGCACTTTCATATCTCACCACGCCCTATATGTACCATAAATTTCGCCGATGACGAGTAGGCGACCTCTCCTTGTCAGTAAAAATGACTTTTCACTGCGGAAAATTGGGGACATTGTTAAAATGAGGCATGCAAGTCTCCAAAGTGCGATAAGAAATTACAGGGAACGAAAAAATGTACAAAACAAAGCTAGATGTGGACGACGACCAAAATTATCCAACAGGGAGCGATGACACATCGTCAGAAAAGTGAATGAAGTTGGCACTAGGTGTCGCAAATACTAGTGGAAACAGTGGTCATTCCATAACAGTTGGTGTTTGTTAAGCTTATGGGACTTAACTACGAGGTCATCAGTCCCTAAACTTACAAACTACTTATCAACTACCTTATACTAAGGACGGCACAAATATCCATGCCCGAGGGGGGATTCGAACCCCCGACGTAGTGGCCGTGCAGACCGTGACTGGAGCGCCTCAGTCCCATAACAGTACGAAGACTGCTGCACAGCCGTGGGTTTCAAGGTAGAACAGCAAGGAAGAAACCGTTCATAAGCAAGGTAAAGGAACAAAGGCGCCTAAAATATGCGACTCTGCACCGGAAACAGCACTTTTCACGGATGATAGTAAGTCTCATCTTCTAGTATGATGGACAGCAACAGGTGTGGCGAAATAGGAATGAAAGTTGTAAGAAAATAAATCTTGTCTCATCAGTGAAGTATGGCGGTGGGAATATTCTTGTGTGAGGTTGTATGTTTACAGCTAGAGTTGGGAATTTAGTATTTATTGAAGGAATTATGGGTACACGGAAGTATCTCACCATCTTAAAGGAGAATCTGAAGCAATATGCGGAGAAAGTGAAACTAGGAGCAGACTGTGTGTTTCAACAAGTGAGTGACCCCAAGCATGCGGCCATGTCATAAAGGAATGGCTACTTTGCAATCTACCGAAACAGTTGCCTTCGCTTCCCCAGTCACCAGATATTAACCCAATTGAACATCTTTCGGAAGTACTACACCAAAAATGTTCAAATGTTTGTAAGGCTTATGGGACTTACTACGGGGTGTTCAGTCCCTAAATTTACAAACTTCTTATGAACTACTTACGAACTAGGACGGCACAAATATCCATGCCCGAGGGGGGATTCGAACCCCCGACCGTAGGGGCCGTGCAGACCGTGACTGGAGCGCCTCAGTCCCCTCGGCCACCGCGGCCGGCTAGAACTACACCGTATGATAAAAAATACGTCAAAGCAAAATGGAATTACTATTAATTATGCAATGTATATGTGTGTTTTTTATTTTTATTTTTACTTTTATTTATTTATTTGTTTTTAGTTTCTAACATGTCTGTCTATGTCATAGAAAGTGTATTTGATTTCCCTGCCATAAATTGAAAAATGGGATTTTCAGGAAATTCATTCTGTAAGGGGGTAAAAAAGTTAATGTTCAAATGTTTGTAATTCTGTGGTCTTTGGTCCCTAGACTCGCAAACTTATTGAACTAACTTAAAGCTGTGCCTGAGGGAGGACTCGAACCTCCGACAGGAGCTGCCGCACAGTCGCTAACTTGGCGCCTAGAAACGCACGGCCATTCCCGTCTGGCTGAAATAGTGAAAATATTTTTTTTTTTAAATCAGTCATTATTTTAGAACTACAAAGTAGTTTTTGAAGGTGTCTCTATGAAAATTGGGCCGGCCGCGGTGGCTGAGGGGACTGACACTTTTCAGCCACGGTATGCACGGCCACTACGGTCGGGGGTTCGAATCCCCCATCGGGCATGGATATATGTGCCGTCCTTAGTCTTGGTTAGTTCATAAGTAGTTTGTAAGTTTAGGGACTGATGACCCCGTAGTTAAGTCCCATAGACTATACAAACATTTGAACAATTTATGAAAATTGGTATTTGACTTCTCGTTTGGCAATGGAGTAGTACATAATTGCGTACGCTTGCGTGACCAAAATAAGGCGATTATACCCGTTGTCGGTACGTTGGTGATTGCAGTAACAGCCATATTTATAAATGAAGCGGTGCAAGACCAAGCAAACGTTTATGTCTAAAGGATTATCAGTTAGGGGATGACTGTTTATATTGAAATAGAAGAACTGAAACGGTAGGATTAACAATAACTGTCGACTGCAACCAAACAAGACTGTGCTGACCGTAGCGTCTGCGGGCAGAACAGCTACTCAGTAATATTGGTGTGGTGCACGTTCGCTTGCGTAATATGCATGCGCAGACATAAATCTTAGCGGTGCCTTGATAACGCGCTGTCGACGCTGAGGCCTACGGGAAAATTCGCTGAGTCGTTTACATTCCAATGTGCGCCACTATCATTGCAAGCATCGACACGACCTTTGGCAACCCGACGTCATGATGACGTAGGTGAAATAGTCATGCCGGTTACGAGGCTATTATGCAGCCGCGAAAAGCCGTCCTGACAAAGACGGTGGATCTTGATCGCAGAAAACTCGCATTTGAGGAGGTAATGAAACCGGGAATGTTTTATATGAATATTTCGTGCAGGCATTGACGTGTATGTGTATTCGGTTTTTGTGTCTGTGTCGTAGCGTAGCGTCCGTTAGAAATAGTAAGATGTTAGGAAGGGATACATAATTTGTTCTACAATTTCACAGACGTAGTTAGATTATTTGGTGCAATCATTTCTGTGAGAGATCTATGAGTCATCTCCCGTTCTCTCACCATTCATCGCATTAACGTTCTTGAGATACGATTCATTATCTGCAACCAATATGTAGTACAACAGTTGCTAAGACTACAGGAAGAGAACAGACACGTCAATGACCTGACGAAAAGTTACATCGTAATCATGGTTTACTCTGAGCAGATGTTCAGCAAAGGATGGATCTGTCTTTTTTAACCTCCAGCTTCTCTCGTGTTCTGATAATCTAATAGCCACAGCCCTGACAGACTGACCAACATACACTTTCCCGCAATGTTTGTATGTGATTTTGTACACACCACTCTCTGCTAGGGGTTGAATTTTGTCTTTGCTATTGAATAAATACTTTGAAATTTTGTTCGTGTAGTAAAATGCAGGTTTGTAATTTTGAAATTTTAACTTTTTTCCCAACACAAACATGATTACGATGTACACTGTGAAATCCTACATTCCCTGAAGAAAAGCAGAAAGATGACACTACTGGGAATACTGGAAATCATACATTTGTCTCAAGATACCAGTTTAGTATTAAACGATCAGATCCAGTTCCCCGTTTCACCTCTACTCTCATAAAATGAATGATTTGGTGAGGCGAGTATCAACAGCCGTAATATATTTCATAAAATGCATTTATAAAACAATCGGCTGTTTATTAAAAACCTTGTAATTATATCAACCAGTTTCGATCAATAGACCATCTTCATGGATAAACTACACAAAAAAATACAAAGTAAACGTAATTAATGTGCACAAACAAAGAGAGGAAATATGTAACCTGTTTATGATGATGATCACTTTATAATTTCTCACTTATAACATGACATATTGATGTAATAGCTTCTTATGTTTTGTTTTGTATGTTTTGATACTGTTTTCTACTGCACCACACTTTATTTGTTATTGTTAACTTTTGTATACACATATTTCGTTGTAACTTGTTGAAGACTGCACCTGTGACTTTGTTTAGTTTTGTGTCCAAAGATGTTCATCTAAAGATATTGAACATCCAATAATGGTATTACCAATAACGATAACATAGGTTTCATTGTCTCTGACTCATGCAATTAACACAGGGAACTCCCTCCATTTTTATTCATAGTCTGTTCTTACCTTTTATGTTGTGTTGACTGATAGGTTTTATCTAAGATGACCACTGTATTTTTAATATTTTAAGCTATACTGACTCCTGTTTGTCTCTACTAGATGTATTTCATTTGATGCATTTTACCATTCAGCTTTAACACCTGCTAAGTATTTTAACTCTATGTTAAATTGACATGATTCTCCGTCTTCAATCTCATTATATGTAATTTTGCTGTTTATTTCCTCTCTTTGTTTGTGCTCATTAATTACGTTTATTTTGTATTTCTTTGTATAGTTTATACATGAAGATGGTCTATTGACCGAAACTGGTTGATATATAAGGTTTTTAATAAACAGCCGATGGTTTTAAAAATGCATTTTATCTCATAAAAATGTTGCAGTGTACTTTGAACTAGTCAATTTTCTGTGATAACATCTGTGTAAATCGTAACAAGTTTGTAACATCTTTGAAAATAGGTATACTACAGTCAGTTGTCAGCTAGTGATGGCCTGAGAAGCCGATAGCCGGTTTGTGACATTTGTGACGAATAAATAAGTTTTGCAGAACATCAGGAAGTTGTTACATTTTGATATTTTGATATGTGGCTTAGGAGAAGAACGGAGAAAGTAAAATAGTCCAACAGAATGAGATGCTGAGCAGGGTAAGACTGGAAAGGAATTTGATGATACAAGAGAGGAAAACAGGAGGGACACACACATTACGCAGGAACTGTCTACTGCAGAGGATAATGGAGGGAAAATCGAAGGAAAAAGACGGAGATTATGAAGAAGGTTTGGTAAGTTAACAGGTATAGAGAAAGGAAGAAATAAGTAATGAAGGGGAATGCTCAAGTCAGAGGGACAGGAAGGATATTCAGTTGGCGCCTGAGGTTAGTTTCACCGTCAGAAGGAGAATTTCAGGAACTTGTTAATAATCTGGCGCCTGCGCACTGCTGGCTTCTTCTTTCGCCGGAGTGACTCCCCACCCAAGGCGCGCTCCTTACTTTATTTCACTCGACGGAAAAGCGATTCCTTTCACTTCCTTGTAAGAGCAGCGATTTATCTGATTTTTATCTCTGCGGTCCTTTCACGCGAAGAACGTAGCCGAGGCGCTCTCACTAGAAACGACCACAGCGGACGTTATCGCCGCCGGATACGGAGAATTCTGCAGTCGGCAGAACATTTATCAGTTCCAGGAGAGCGTTCATGTTTTGCAGGACGGCAGTATCGGAAAAGTACGGCAGAAGGATCCGTTTCCATTGCCCTCGTCACAGGGTCAGACGTTACGATAAGGGGCAAGCAAGTGGTAATGTACCGTAGTCTTCTCTCTAAACGTCCCACCTTCCGCTTTAATACAACCTGGAACTGATTTAGCAAAAAAGGGAAACATTCCGATGTACAGCGTAGCTCGTAACAATCGCTTAGCCGTTGCTTCCACTTGATTTAAAAGAATGACTGATCCCTGAAGTTGGATAACAACAGAGACAAGAAAGAAGATCAGTTCCCTTCGAGCAGCCGTAGCGTGCGGATCTCCGTGCCGGCGCGTTTCCAGGAGCTCAGTCCGTCAGTTCACCTGATGATGGCGAGATGAATGATCGCCGAAATATTGTGTCCGTTGGACACTACAGACCGGCAGTACACCTGTGGATATTTTGAAGATTAGATTAGATTGATACTTGTTCCATAGATCATATATACGACATTTCGTAATGATGTGGAACGTGTCAGCTTAGTAAACAGTGTCTATATAGGACAGTATTTGAAGGATTTTTTTAATTTTTATTTTTAATTTTTATTTTTAATATATATATATTTTTAATTTTTTAAGTTTTATCTAAAAATTCATCTAAGGTGTAGAAGGAGTTGCCATTCAGAAATTCCTTTAATTTGTTTTTAAATACCAGTTGGCAATCTGACAGATTTTTGATGCTACTTGGTAAGTGACCGAAGACTTTTGTGGCAGCATAATTCACCTCTTTCTGTGCCAAAATTAGATTTAACCTTGAATAGTGAATATGACACTTTCTCCTAGCGTTACAACTGTTCACACTACTATTGGGTCGCATTGTTAATATCAGATTTCATTATATATATATATATATATATATATATATATATATATATATATATATATATATTGTGAAGCTACAGCGAAGATTCCTAGATCCTTAAATAAATGTCTGCAGGATGATCTTGGGTGGGCTCCAGCAATTATTCTCATTACACGCTTTAGTGCATGAATACTTTATACCCAATATTGAATTGCTCCAGAATATGATCCCATATGAAAGCAGTGAATGAAAATAGGCGTAGTAAACAAATTTACTGACATGTATATCACCAAATTTTGCAATGGCCATGACAGCATAAGTAGCTGAACTCAAACGTTTCAGCAGCTCTTCAATGTGTTTTTTGCAGTTCAAACCCTCGTCAATGCAAACACCTAAAAATTTTGAATATTCTACCTTAGCTACAGATTTATGTTCAAAGTCTAAATTTATTAATAGTGTCATGTCATTTACTGTATGAAACTATATATACTGGGTTTTATCAAAGTTTAATGAGAGTCAATTAGTAGGCAACCACTTAATAATTTTCTGAAAGATATCATTTACAATTTCATCAGTTAATTGCTGTTTGTCAGGAGTGATAGCTATGCTTGTGTCGGCAACAAAAAGAACTAGCTTAGCATCTTCGTGAATATAGAATGGCAAGTCATTAATATGTATTAAGTTTTAAAATGGAATGCTACAAAACAATGGTCACAGTTAGATGGGATGATTAGCTAACAAATGAAAAGGCACTTAATCTAATTATGCAAACCATCTTCCTCCTACTGCATTAGCGCTTGTTTCGCGGGAAAAATGATTGCCTGCATGCCTGCGTGTGGGCCATAAAGGTAAAGCAGTCAACATTCCGAATATTGGTTTCAACATCACAGTGCTTTACTAGGCACGGTCCTGTTTGGAGGTGGTATGCCGTTGCCTTCCTCCGACCTTGTAGGGGGACCTACAGTTTAACGTGGGTTCCGAACCACGGTAGTAATAAGTTCGTGTGGCTCTTTGGGCCTAGTAGAAATCTTTCTGCTGGACGCCACTTCGGCGACTTGCGTGTCCCTAGCCTACCCCAGTTATTCAAACGTGGATAGGGAACCTACAGCTTAACGTAGAAACCGAACCACGTGTCGTTTCTAGCGGCTCCTCACATAGTTGAGAGGTGAAAGATGGGTTAAAACGCAGACTGAAAAAAATCCGAAATCCGACCGGGTTTTGAACCCGCGACCCTGCGGTTTCCAATCGAGCGCTTTATCCCAAGACCACTGGGCCCGACCGAACCACTGTGCTACTCGATCTTTTTTTTTTTTTTTTTTTACTTCGGCAACACCGCCAGAGGTGAAAGAAGTGGGAAGTGACAAATAAAAATCCCAGGACCTGGCGGGAATAATGTCTGTAATTTTCCCCTTGTGGTCGCTTCGTGAGATGTACATAGGAAGAAGCAAGAAATTGGTCGACTCTTCATGAAATATACGCTCTCTGAAGTTTGAAATGACCCCGTACCGCGATACAGATCGTCTCTCTTTAAGCTTCTGCCACTGGAGTTTCGAAATCCCCTCTGTGACGCTTCCCGCTTACTAAATGAGCCCAACACGAAGCGTGCTGCTGCCCGTTGGATCTTTTCTATGTCTCTGTTAACCCTACCGGATACTGACGCCAGCGCTGGCCGAACGAGAGAACTGTAACTTACTTCCTTTGTTGACGGAGTACACTTCCTGAGGATTTTTCTTAATGAATCTGCCTACCATGTGCCTTATACACGATTGCTTTTTTATACTTCCATTTCAAATCGCCCCTTATGTCTCTTTTCAGGCATTTTATGGAAGGATTGCTTCCATTTTTTGTACTGCTATTTGCGTAATTATATAATAAAGGGTATGCATTATCAAGTTGCGTGCTTGTGGAATATCGCCACAGTTATGCGATTGGATTCTTGATTCCCTGTCAGACAGGACACAGTATATTGTAACTGACGGAAAGTCATCGAGTAGAACTGAGGAGACATCTGGCATTCCACAGGGACGCGTTATAGGGCCCCTGCGGTTCCTTATTTTTATAAACGATTTAGGAGACAGAGTAGCTATCTTCCGTTGTTCGCGTATGATGCTGCCACTTATCGGTAAGTGAAGTCACCAGAAGAACAAAAAGCAACTGCAAAATGATTGAGATATCTGCATGGTGCAGAAAATGGCAATTGACCTTTAATAATGAGAAGTGTGAAGTCATCCATATAACCACTAAAAGAAGACCGCTAAATTTCATTTACACGATAAATCAGTCAAAAGTACAGGTCGTAAATGCAACTAAATACCTTAGAGTAACAATTACAAACAAATTTGAAAGAGCACATAGAAAATATTGTAGGGAAAGCGAGCCTAAGACTACGTTTCATTGGCAGAACACTTAGAAGATGCAACAGTTCTACTGAAGAAACTGCCTACACAACACTTGTGCGTCCTATTTTGGAGTATTGCTGCGCATTGTGGGATCCACACCAAGTGGGACTGACAGACAGACGCCACGACGGAGCGGCCGAGCGCATTGAGGCGCTATGCTACGACGCGCGAGTTCGATCCCCGTCGGGGGTTAGAATCCCCCCTTGGGCATGGATGTTTGTGCCGTCGTTAGGATAAGCTAGTTCATAAGTAGTTTGTAAGTTCAGGGACTGATGACCCTGCAATTAAGTCCCATAAGCTTTACAAACATTTGAACATGTTTTTGACAGACAGACTGACAGTATTGTGGTATGAATGAGATGGTGTACAAATGGTTTAAGAAATTGTAAATGACGTCTTTCAGAAAATCATTATGTGGTTCTCAGCAAATGGAGTATCATTAAATTTTGATAAAATACAGTACATACAGTTGCATACAGTAAATGGAATGACAGCATTAATAAATTTAGACTCTGATCAGAAATCTGTAGCAAAGGCAGAATATTCAAAATTTTTAGGTGTATGCATTGATGAGGGGTTGATCTGGAAAAAACAAATTGAAGATCTGCAGAAACGTTTGAGTTCAGCTATTTATGCTATTAGGGTAATTGCAAATTTTGGTGATATATATCTCAGTAAGTTAGCTTACTATGCCTATTTTCATTGTCTGCTTTCGTATGGCATCATGGGAGCAGTCACTAGGGGCTGCAATGTCTCTGCTCCCCTAGTGACTGCTCCGCCTGGCTACAATTATTTACTTTTTAGGTATGACTATCTGATTATGTGAGATATTTTTTGTATCATTTTAGATCTTGACATGTAATTTTAACATATTCATCTTCGTCTGAAGAAGGTGCTCATAGCGGCATTGAAACCTGGTTACGATTATATTCGTATTTTGCGACTGAGGGCTGCCCCTTAAAAGTTTAATTGTATTGTAACAGTCACTGACTCACAGCCATGCATAAAACTGTATAATGGTATAGTTTTGCTGCTTTCTTCTCTGTAGGCCTATTGCTTACAAAGGCAAATGTATGTTAATTAAGATGACGTTTTCTCCTCACAGGGCACCTCTAGCTACCTATCATATTCCTGACAGGCATTATTCTTAGTTACGGTGATGTGTAATGCATTAACTACTTACTTTTCATAATGATGGAAGAAAAGTTAATAGAGGCAGTGTGAGGGTGACTACATGAAGATAAAACTCAAGTACCGGATGTGGAGTGATATTGTACGTGATTTGAGTTTCAATCACAATATGTTCGGAGATTTCAAGTTGTTATTCAGTAATGAGAAAAGAAACGCTTCTTCCTCAGCGTTAGTATCGGAATCAACTCCGTTGTCTGAGAATCTCACATGTCTGCCTTGCGGGCCGCATGTAACCAGCGCCTGGAATGCTCACGCCACTCCGCCTGACTAGTAGACTTGCGCATAGCAGTTAGCGATCGGGAGCGCTCACTTTAGTTCGCGTCTCTGCCTTGAACTAGTTCGTTCTTTTAGTTCGTCCGCTCCCAGTGACGGCTGAGCGACGTGGTCTGCGCATGCAGGTGGAGGGAGAAGTTCCCCCACCTAGCTGCTTCATGCGCTTGCTGCTTGAGCCACTAACGATATCAGGCAAACCAAACGAAGCAGTTTGTGGATAATTTCTCGCGTTTAAGTTTTGAGTTATATCTATATCTTGGCATTACGGTATCTATTAGTCAGATATTGCAGAGTGCAGAATACTTCAAAACATAAATTTTGTAGCTCTAAACTATGTAATCCAGCAGGCAGACGCTCACCTCGAAACGGGTCTCACCAGCAGAAGGCAAAAACGTGTTATTTTAATTCTGCTGCGCGCCCTCTCGCTATTACTCGTCGGTCTTCGGAAAAGAATCGAACGAACTAAGAAGCGAGAAAAGTTTGGCATAATAGTTCGCGATCGGTAACACATGTTTTAGTTCGCGACCGATCGAACAGATTTTAGTTCGCGACCGATCGCGCATATTTTAGTTCGCGACCGGAAGCTCTCTTTTTTGTTCGCAGGTAGGCCTCTCTTTTTAGTTCGTCCGCTCTTTTTGGCATTTGCTACCGCTACTAAAAGAGCTATTTCTTTTGTTATGACAGCTTTTTTTATTTAATGATCAGTGTTGCCCAAGCGTGTGCTATTACCCGTATTTTTGGGCAATTAGACATCAAATACTTAAGCAAATAATCCAGTTATTTACACGAATGCGTGATACAGGCAGTAAACTACAGTTTTGTAGCTAATTAATTCTATACGGGTTCGCTACTTTACAGTGTTAGTGTCGCTTATACGACGTTATCCTCAACATTCTACCCCGCGAGCCGTCAACAGTATCATGCAGGTGAGAGAAAATAGTTGATGCTTAATTTCTCGCATATAAATGCAAACAATGTTAAGTTTTGAGTTCTTTTTCAAATGTTTGTATAGCTTATGGGACTTAACTATGGGGTCATCAGTCCCTAAACTTACAAACTACTTGTGAACTAGCTAACACTAAGGACGGCACAAATATCCATGCCCGAGGGGGGATTCGAACCCCCGACCGTAGTGGCCGTGAAGACCGTGACTGACGCGCCTCACTCCCCTCGGCCACCGCGGCCGGCTTTTTGAGTTTTCTTTACTTCTTTATGGAATGATGGTTATATTTAGACACAGCTGCATATATTAGAAAAGAAAATTTGTGGCAGTGAACTATGAAACTACATCTGAGCTGCATCTCAGCTCGAAATGACGGTAACTGGCGGAATGGAATCGCGCCTCAGTCTGCGCCTGGCCTACACAGTAGAGTTGGCTACGGTTTCATGGTTTCGAAACCAGGTTTCGATACACACAACAGTTTCAGAGTTTCAAAACCGGCATCTTTAACGGTTTCGAAACCATGCGGTTTCATTCCGTTCTGTTTCGGATCACATGCGCGGTCGATTTTCGATACACTGAAACCGTTTCTTCCTGTCGGTTACACGGTATCGTGTCGGTTTCACGGTATCGTGTCGGTTTCACGATTCCATGTCGGTTTCACAACACCGGTGTTTCAAACCACTAATGCAGAAACGCGGAACAGACTAATGGTATCGAAATGTGGTGTTTCATTATACTGGAGCTCCACACAGATACACATATAACTTACTAGTATATAAACCATTTAGAGAGTGTCAAATAGTAGTTGACACTCTTGAGTCTGCAGCTTATGATTACTGATATCTAGATTCGTTTGCAAGAGTCTGCTGTATTCCGAAATGACATAATGTATGCTTTATAAATGTAAAAGAACAATAAAACAACGTTCACTATTTGCATTGAAAAACCAGTTAAATTCTAGGTTTTATCTATCATATTAAAGACACACGAGTGAGACTACATTCTTTAAAATAACATACAACATGAAGCCTGAAATGACATTTTTTATACTAAGAAGGATAAATCGCATATTTAATCTCGTATTAAAGAGTTGGTTTCTTATGAGCGGAAACGAAGTTACATACTGTCGTTATAATTTTTCGACACTCATGTTAAAAGAATTGCGGCGGTGGTGTAACGGTCAAGACGTACATGTGGTGAACTTGCCTCTTACTTTATTATTTTTGTAATTGCATAGCAACACTTGTGATTATTTAGTGTGCCCTTTATTCCCTATAATTTATTTAGTTTGTATAGAAAGTAGCATTTATGATCCATCACTGTAATATGCGTACCGTATTGCAGTTTGTGAGTTCCTAACGGGGTAAACTTTTACCTATCATACTGGCGGCCTCGTGTGATTATGTTGGCAACATCAACAACACGGGAGAAAATCTTTATCAACATGTTCCGTACAGACCAAGAAGTAAATATATACTCTATGGTTGACAGTTTCTTGTATGTACCCTTGTCCGCATAGTGAAAAATGTTGCCCTCCTGGAACGAAGATTTCATAACAAAACATAATTGCTTCGCGGCTTCATGGTTTCGAAACCACAAATGGTACAGTCTCATTCGTTTCGAAACCGTCAGCTGTTTCGGTTTTCCCATCCCTACTACACAGGCAGCCACAGCCGGTGCCTCGCGCACAGTTGCTGCCCCTCCCGCCCCGTTTGACTGCGGCGCTGTCGACACTCGACTTCCCCCCCCCCCCTCCCCCTCCGCCCTTAGAGGACAAAAGCGGGCGGCAGATTGCTACCGCGGCGTGCCTCGTCTGCCTCTCTCCCCCCCACCACAGCCCCGCTCCCCTCCCTCCCCCCCCCCCATCCCACTGGTGCGCGCGGTGCCTCCGTGATGATATTCTACCCTCAGACTGCAGGCCCGGGGCACAGATAGCAAGCAGTTCGCCGTTCTCGTAACCGCGGAGGTATAAGGAGGGGCGGCGGCAGACGTCAGGGCGATGGATTCCTCTCACCAGCAGGCGTACGTTTCCGCTGCTGCCGTCGGTCTTTGACAACTCCGCAAACTCTGCAAACAGTGCACTTCAGCCTTCTCGAATATGCGGCTCTATTCCAAGTAAAGATATTCAGGCGACCCGCTTCTAAATAAAAAGCCGCGGTGGAGTAGCCGAGCGGTCTAAAGCGTCTCGCTGCGGAGCGCGCGGTTGCTCGCCGTGGAGGTTCGAGTCCTCCCTGGGGCATGGGTGTCTGTGTTGTCCTTAGCTTAGTTTACCTAGGTTTAAGTAGTTTGTAAGCTACGGACTGATGACTACGCAGTTTGGTCCGATAGATTTACAAACATTTTCAGGCATTCCACGAGTGAGTGAGCCTATGAGTGAAAACTGAAAATCTGGTTTGATTTTTTGATTGGTTTGATTTGATTTCTAAATAAAAATATTCCTTCCACCTCACGAACCGCAACAAAACTATGTTATCTCAAACTAATTTGATCCTCTTTCCTTGTCTTCAGCTTTCTTTCAAATTGTAGGACGAACTATTTTGTGTCTACATGTGTGTGAACGAGTGTGAAAAAAAACTG
The DNA here is from genome assembly GCA_026315105.1 of Locusta migratoria. Taxonomy (NCBI): domain Eukaryota; kingdom Metazoa; phylum Arthropoda; class Insecta; order Orthoptera; family Acrididae; genus Locusta; species Locusta migratoria. The sequence goes on from CM048747.1 coordinate 36,797,320, forward strand.
CATTCGCTGTCATGAAACCTGCGTACGATCGAAAGGTATTGTAAAACAGTAAGAAAGTTGCGTCGAATGGCTTTGGCTGATTGGTATTTGAGTTCTGAACTTCACGTACCATAAATATCAAAACATTCTGAAATCCGATAGCCACGTGGTCTGGTCTCCTTGTTAGTGCTTCTGAGGTTATACAAGAATTAAATAATCGGACAGAATAAATCTTCAGAAGTTGTTAGAACTGGTGTATTACTCTGGCCACCTACAAATATTGATACTGAACCTTCTCCATTATGCAGTAAACAAAGAGATTTACTTCTCGACATTTTTCGATTGCATTATACCTCGAAAAGACGACTACAGCGGAACACGACGAAAACACACACTTTCAAACATCTGGCAAAATACGTAATTAAATATTTTCACTTGACAAGCAAGAAGAAATTCGTAATTGCTGCAGTGATTCTTTAATAAAGCATGGAAAACAACGGTGTGTGGAAATAATACTTCCGTTTCCTCAAACACTCTGTACAGTAGGATTACGCTTCCTCTTTCATTATATTTGTTTTCAAATTCAATTTTTCGTAACGCAAACAAAAGGCTCCCAAACCCGTTCCATCGACGTTTGAGCTCACCTGCAGTTAACAAACCGGTGCTGCACAAGCAAGCATGAAGCGCGAGGAATCTGTTCAAATGTTTGTAAATCTATCGGACCAAACTGCGTGGTCATCAGTCCGTAGCAGGCGGCAGGTAGCGGCTGTCCCCACCACCACTTCCCCTCAAACGCCGGTACGCCGGACACAGCCTTGGCCTCGTGGCAGGCGGTACGAGGTCTCCCCTCAGCCTCCGCTCCACGCTGCCCTCTGGCGTGCGAGAGGCACCCTAAGCCAGGGAACGGCCTGACACCTGCTAGCATCTTACGGAACTACGAGGGGAGCGTAGGACAGTGGTTTAGGGGAAGGGGTGGGCACTCCTCTGAATATGTTTGTGTCTGTGGAGAAGGAAAGGGAGTGGAGGGTAGGGGAAACAGGAAGTACACTTTCAAACATCTGGCAAAATACGTAATTAAATATTTTCACTTGACAAGCAAGAAGAAATACGTAATTGCTGCAGTGTTTCTTTAATAAAGCATGGAAAACAACGGTGTGTGGAAATAATACTTCCGTTTCCTCAAACACTCCGTACAGTAGGATTACGCTTCCTCTTCCATCATATTTGTTTTTAATTTCCAGTTTTTTGTAACGCAAACAAAAGGCTCCCAAACCCGTTCCATCGACGTTTGAGCTCACCTGCAGGTAAACAAACTGGTGCTGCTCAAGCAAGCTTGACGCACATGTTCGCGCGAGGAATCTGTACACGCTCTTATGGCCGCCTTGAGATAAGTGATTGGTGGCAGGCGTGTGTACCTACAGAATCGTAACCGCAGCACTCAAGTACATAGTTCTGAACTTTTCGCCTCTATTAGATTTATTTTTAATCAGAAGTGACATATTACCTTCATGTAATTAGCTTCCGTACTACAATGCTGTCAGAAAATTAGCACATAGCCGGCCGCGGTGGCCGAAGGGGTGGGCGCTCCAGTCACGGTCTGCACGGCCACTACGGTCGGGGGTTCGAATCCCCCCTCGGGCATGGATATTTGTGCCGTCCTTAGTATAAGGTAGTTGATAAGTAGTTTGTAAGTTTAGGGATTGATGACCCCGTAGTTAAGTCCCATAAGCTTAACAAACATTAGAATATTTTGAATTAGCACATACCTTCAGAAAAGAAATTCCAAAACAAGACCGGTTTATCTTTGCTCCGTTTGTAATAGAGAAGCCAAAGCCGAAAACATTCAGTTACTTCTGAGTGATTATCAGCTACACAGCACGTGACCTTTCTCGTCTTACGTGGGGGAGGCTTCAGCAGAAAGCAGAGAAGGGGGACTGATGAGTGGAAGATGTGCTGATTACTTGCGCTGTATGGGAGCTGCATCAGACCAGTCTGCGGACTGAAGTCCGAACAACAACAACAACGATAGTACCTTTTCTGTAAGAAATTAAAGCATTGCCTGGAGTCTCTAAGAGTTTGCAGACAAAAACGGATTTTCTGGACTTATGCATATTGTTGATGTTACCGGATATGTAGCTGTGTATGACAATACATATAAATGTGGACAATATTTCGGTATTTTATTTAAAACGGAGAGTACAAGCTTCCTTAGGGTTTATTTTGCGGACGGAGAAGTTAGATTCGGAAGAAAAAGTTCCTCGCTGCTTCTTACCACAAATCCCCTAAACCTCCACAACCTTACGGAAGTTGATGCGTAGCAGTGTGCGTTTTACCGCCCTACAGTACACACGAGGTGCTGTAGTTGCTTTCCAAAACTTCATGGAAAGCATAGAGTTATGACTAACCTGTTGTCTTCTATAGTTGTGTCCCCAGTGCAGAAGACGGCACAGAGGTTGTTGGTTCTTCTTCAGCATACGAGTGAGGCTAAAATAAGTTCTGTATGATAGAAGTACAAGAAGCGACTCGCGAGATAATCAGTTGCCAAGGATACCATTTATTTCATCTAGTTGGAAAATTATAGTAATTAATAAACTCCTTAACATGAGTATTACTTCCTATATAAGCAACTATTATGAATACTATACGGCGTATGCTACCCGTAGTTCATATTGAGACCGCGACTGCCGGCCGCGGTGGCCGAGGAGACATGCGCTCCAGTCACGATCTGCACGGCCACTACGGTCGGGGGTTCGAATCCCCCCTCGGGCATGGATATTTGTGCCGTCCTAGTTCGTAAGTAGTTCATAAGTAGTTTGTAAGTTTAGGGACTGATGACCCCGTAGTTAAGTCCCATAGACTATACAAATATTTGAGACCTCGACTGTTAACATAACTGCTAAACTTTACTCATGATCGGGGTGGACCGGCACGTATAGTGGTCAGTTCGAGACTGAAACAGCGGCGCTTTCTGCAATATCGTTCTTTTCTTGTTACAGTAAGAGATGTTTATAACTAATTCTCAGCTCTGAATAATTAATAGTTAGTAAATAATAAATGAAACGAATATCAATAGAAATCACGTGACATGAAATGCAGTAGCCAATGCGAGGCGAGTACCAGTAACATAGGCGGGCTTTCCCACGGGAACCAGCACCTACTGTGCCATATGCTACTGCTCACCACCCCAACTTCCAACATATGCTGCACTTCTGTCTTACTTCCGCGTTTAAGACACGTACGATGTTAGCAAAGAAACGGCCAACGGCCAGATATGAAGTGGCCATAGGCCCGGAATATCACAAGAGCAGCACGATATCTCATTTCGTTCTCTAGACGTTGGTGCTTATATCCAGTGGACAGTTGCTCCACTACTGTGCTGCTCTGTCAAGTAGGAAACCCCCTTTCTGCACGCTCTACACAGTAGTGGCTCACTGGTGTAGTGCGCTGTCTATCGTTTGCACTCACGCCACGTGACTCGAGACATCCCGCTGTACTCTATAGAGCACTGCGCCATTCTGAAAAATTTCGAGACCATTGAAACGCAAGTAGAACATGAAATCTATGCTGTTGAGATTTTTGTTTTACTCTGCCAACTCTTTATAGTGTACAACAGACAGATCTGACCTATTGTAATTGTAGCCGAGGCTCCTGCAAGTAACACATCAACAGCATGTCACATAGAAGTCAGGAAGATGGTCCTTGTCTACTTACAATCGGTGAAACTTTATCACTTATGTAAAGATAGATGTAGATGACATCTCTTGTAAGAAAAAAAATCTTAAAATTAACGAAGTGTAATTAGTGGATCAGTTCAGGTACTAAAGTGATGTCACTCATTACTGAAGCTAAAGTGTCATTTAAGTGTTTCCTCTCTGATTTGACGGCGCCAGTATGGAATTCGCTTTCCGCCTGCAGCTAAAAGCTGCAAGTAAACATGCTTTGTTGAGCATGGCATTGTGGCAGGGCTTCAAAGAGTCCATATTTCACCCGGTGGTGGAAAGAGGATTTTTAAGTGGCTTTTGTGTCGAAGACTTCCAGGGGTGGCTGGAGTGGGGACCCTATCGCTCATCTGCACTATTTTACTAGCGATGCTTTCCATCTAAAGAATAAGAAGGCGTCAAGGCCCCTACAGATAAACTGGGAAGGTATTTCACTAAAGCAGAACGCCACCCCTAAATATCTGGGAGTGACTCTTGACCGAACACTTACCTACAAAGAGCACTTCATGAACACCAAATGCAAAGTAGCTGCTAGAAATAATATTGTTCGCAAGTTTGCAGGCTCAAACTGGAGTGCACAACCCAATACATTAAGAACCACAGCCCTGTCCCTGTGTTGCTCAGCTGCAGAATGCGTGTGCCCAGTATGGTACAACTCATGACACGCTAAACAAGTTGATGTGACTCTAAACGAAACCTACCGCATTGTCACGGGATGTCTAAGGCCAACGCCAGTTGAAAAACTATACTGCCTGGCTGGTATAGCGCCATCTGGGATTACAAGGAAAGTCACAGCCAGAATGGAACGAGCAAAGGCATCGAAATTATCAACGCATCCCCTTTTTGATTATCAGCCAGCCCATAGCAGACTCAAATCAAGGAAAAGCTTTCTGCATGCAACGAAGGAGCTCGACAAATCACCACAACTGACCAGGCTGGACGTGTGGAGAGCATAGATCGGGGACCTCGGTGGCTGGATGACCCCACAGGAAGCACTCCCACCTGGCTATGACGAGGACTGGATGACGTGTAAGTCCCTCAATAGACTGCGGACCAACGTAACAAGATCCAAAGTCAACATGAGAAGGTGGGGCCTCACTGATGCATCTGTCATGTGCGAGCGTGGAGAAGAACAAACCACGGAGCATCTGCTACAGTGTGAGCTTTGTCCAGCCTCCTGTACCATGCAGGACCTGACTGGTGCTACCCGTGATGCGTGTGATGTAGCCAGATTTTGGGCTAGCATAGTTTAATGTTTAATCCAGGGGAAAAGACCTTTGAAGTGTTACCACTGTTACTTGTAAATATGTGTACTGTTAATGGCTAATTTGTATTTATATTCATTGATCTTCATTTTTGTTTTTGTGTTTGATGTTATGTTTTGTACAAGATGCTTCTGACACGAATAAATGAAATCTTCACTATCGTCACCGGCCACTGCTGCATGGGTGCCTTGCCTCCACTTTACAAAAACTTTGGAAGTTTGTTCGCTAGTATGTGTCAGCCTTGATTATCTTCTTGCACTTGCGATATGATCTCGTAATTCGCATATTAAATCGTAATTACCATCATTGAAAATGCCCGTACCCCAAATCCAAAAGATTCGTCTTGACGAGTAGAATGTGATTTTGGGGACGGAATATGCAGTGACGAATACTTGACTACATAGTGTTAGACCAGTGCTGGTTTGCACGTAGCTGTGTGATGAGCGTGTGTGTTTGGTGTGCCGGCAGGTGAAGGCGCGCGAGGGAACTGGTTCCGGCGCATCATTGATCTTCATTTTTGTTTTTGTGTTTGATGTTATGTTTTGTACAAGATGCTTCTGACACGAATAAATGAAATCTTCACTATCGTCACCGGCCACTGCCGCATGGGTGCCTTGCCTCCACTTTACAAAAACTTTGGAAGTTTGTTCGCTAGTATGTGTCAGCCTTGATTATCTTCTTGCACTTGCGATATGATCTCGTAATTCGCATATTAAATCGTAATTACCATCATTGAAAATGCCCGTACCCCAAATCCAAAAGATTCGTCTTGACGAGTAGAATGTGATTTTGGGGACGGAATATGCAGTGACGAATACTTGACTACATAGTGTTAGACCAGTGCTGGTTTGCACGTAGCTGTGTGATGAGCGTGTGTGTTTGGTGTGCCGGCAGGTGAAGGCGCGCGAGGGAACTGGTTCCGGCGCATGTGGGACAACCCGCAGGGTCGCAACTCGACGCTGTGCGCGGCGGCGGCGCTGCTGGTGCTGGCGGGCGGCGTCATGAGCGTCGTCAGCGGCCTCATCACCAGGGGCGGCGGCGCCGCCGACCACCTGCCCGAGCTGCCCAAGCCCTGGGACACCGTCGGTGAGTCACCTAGCACTTCTCTCACACAACCGTCATTTCCGGCTGCTGTCTTCCGAGTGATATACAGACGGGAAACCTCCGTAAGGGCCCGGTCCCACGCTCAGGGGTGCGGGGAGGGAGGGTTTCAAGCAGTTCCGTAAGATGTCCCGTGATGGCGCTGCAGTCAGTAGCAGCTCTTTAAACTGGCCAGAGCAGGCGGCAGGTAGCGGCTGCCCCCACCACCACCTCCCCTCAAACGCCAGCAAGCCGGACACAGCCGTGGCCTCGTGGCAGGCGGCACGAGCTCTCCCCTCAACCTCCCCTCCACCCTACCCTCTGACGTGCGAGAAGCACCCTAAGCCAGGGAACGGCCTGACACCTGCTAGCATCTTACGGAACTATGAGGGGAGCGTAGGACAATGGTTTAGAGGTGGCTGCTCCTCTGTATATGTTACTCTGTGCTAGCACATCTCTCACACAACCTTCATTTCCGGCTGTTGTGTACCGAGTGATATACAGACGGGAAACCTCCGCTCAGGGGTGTGGGAGGGAGGGTTTCCAGCAGTTCTGTAAGATGTCCCATGATGGCGCTGCGGTCAGAAGCAGCCCTTTAAACTGGCACAAAGAAAAAAAAAAACCTCCCGGCGGGATATGAACCACCGAGGGTTACAAAGTCAGAATGCTACTATCTGAGATACAGCGACATACGGGGTAATTTGTTTAATGATTTGTACTTACGCTTATTTGTAAAATATCAAAGTCGATTTTCTCGAGAATTTTTGATAGTTGCGTCGAATGGCTTTGGCTGATTGGCATTTGAGTTCTGAACTTCATGTACCATAAATATCAAAACATTCTGAAATCTGATACCCACGTGGTCTGGTCTCCTTATTAGTGCTTCTAAGGGTATACAAGAATTAAATAATCGGGAAGAATAAATCTTCAGAAGTTGTTAGAATTGGTGTTTTACGCTGGCCACCTACAAATATTGACAATGAAACTTCCCCATTATGTAGTAAACAAAGAGATTTACTTCTCGACATTTTTCGATTGCATTATACCTCGAAAAGACGACTGCAGCGGAACACGACGAAAACACACACTTTCAAACATCTGGCAAAATACGTAATTAAATATTTTCACTTGACAAGCAAGAAGAAATTCGTAATTGCTGCAGTGATTCTTTAATAAAGCATGGAAAACAACGGCGTGTGGAAATAATACTTCCGTTTCCTCAAACACTCGGTACAGTAGGATTACGCTTCCTCTTCCATCATATTTGTTTTTAAATTCAATTTTTCGTAACGCAAACAAAAGGCTCCCAAACCCATCCCATCGACGTTTGAGCTCACCTGCAGTTAACAAACCGGTGCTGCAAAAGCAAGCATGAAGCGCGAGGAATCTGTTCAAATGTTTGTAAATCTATCGGACCAAACTGCGTGGTCATCATTCCGTAGCAGGCGGCAGGTAGCGGCTGTCCCCACCACCACTTCCCCTCAAACGCCGGTACGCCGGACACAGCCTTGGCCTCGTGGCAGGCGGTACGAGGTCTCCCCTCAGCCTCCGCTCCACGCTACCCTCTGGCGTGCGAGAGGCACCCTAAGCCAGGGAACGGCCTGACACCTGCTAGCATCTCACGGAACTACGAGGGGAGCGTAGGACAGTGGTTTAGGGGAAGGGGTGGGCACTCCTCTGAATATGTTTGTGTCTGTGGAGAAGGAAGGGGAGTGGAGGGGAAACAGGAAGTACGCAATGCGGTGGTAGGGATGGATACTATGTGGTGTGTAGGTACCAGATGAGTGTATGCAGATGCTGCTTAGGAATGTAGTAGGGGGACAGGAAGGTAAGTGGAGCGAACAGAACATGTAGTTGAGCATATGCTTGATTACAAGTGCTGCTTCACAACTCAGACCATCTGGATCCTCCCTTTCACTATCAGCTTTCCTGAACAGTACGGATGGGAGTTATCTTTACAGTACATTCCCTGGTTCGAAAAGTTTCCAGACCTCAACCTACGGCAACAGGTCCTGTGGACACACACACACACACACACACACACACACACACACATAATTTTATACAGTACATAAAAAACCAGTGTCATGATATTTGTTCTTGATGAAGCGCGAAACCACTCAAAGGATCTTAATGAAATTTTCCACAATGTGTGTGATTTGGTCAAACTTAAACAGCATGCTAGATTCCCAGTCGGGGTGGAGATTTTCTGCACACATCATTTTATCACCATCAAAGTGCAAGTCGACTATGTGGCATCACCTAAAGACTTGCACCAGGCCTGAGTGGCTTTCACGCTCTCAACCAGTGTTTCCCCAAACACCATTTGGTGCGATCCACCCAAGATACAGTGTTCAGTCTTGGCAAGTCAGGCCGTTCTGTGGCTTTCACCTGGACTCCAGGCCACATCGGAATCTCAGGAAATGAACGCGCTGATCAGCTGGCCTAGCAGGCCATCGCCTGCCGGTGTCTGGATATCGGTATCCCAGAAGGGGATATTCGCTTGGGTCTGCATCGGAAGATCTTTGTGGCTCGGAATTCGGAATGGGCAACAACGAGCACACCCAATAAGCCTCGTGCAATCAAACCTTCGACAGCAGCTTGGAAGGCCTTCTCGAGGGACTCGGTCGTTATCTGTCGCCTGCTTATATAGGCCAGTCGTCGTAGACCAAAAAAAAAAAAAAAAAAAAAAAAAAAAAAAAAAAAAAAAAAAAAAAAAAAAATGGTCTTAGGTCCAAAAAAATTGCAGGAAGCTGAATTTTGGTATGTTGTTAGAACATGTTAGAGTAGTATTAAACCAAGTTTGCAGCTTCTAAATCCTTTTGCGTAACTTTTAAGAGCCAAAAAACCTAGAAATTTTCGGACTTTTTTCTGGTTTTGGCTTATAACTCGTGAAGGGTGGTTTTTTGACGAAAAGTCGCTCACATCTCTATTAATGTAGATAAAATATTCTAAAATTTAAGCCCAACCGCAGCTCTGTAAGTCCAATAGTTCCAGAGTTATTGGACTTCAAAAATTGACTTATTTCTCCCAAAAGTTTAAATTTTCGATTTTAGTCATCTTTCGGCTAGAATATTGGCTCTAATGATCATCCAACGGGGAATGTCATACAAAACAAAGTTATAGAGCAGTTATTTAACTTTAATCTAAGTACTGAACGAAGTCCATAGGCCCAATAGATTTCTAGTTATCATTAAAAAACGAAAACTTGGAAAAATTGGAGTAATCAATAAATTGACCCAGACGAATTGCAGTCCTCTTATCCTGTGTATGTTAAAGAAAAAGGAAGAATTACTCATTGACGATGATTATTAACGCATCGTATATAAAAAGGATTTTTTCAACACTGTTTTCCGCCAATATTGAACAGAGAAGTTCCTTGAGTCACTTCCTGCCATTATGGCACCGACGGCACCCATGAATAACATGAGGTGGTGAAAACCTTTAAGTCTCACCCCTATGTTGACAAGCTGAGGATGCTGGTGGCTCTCTACAATGTCTCGGGCTTTCAAGTACAGTGGTTGATCGTAGGTCACAAAACGTGTTTCCTGACCGTAAATGCTTGTTCTTTAACCGGCTTCTAAAAGTGATATTAAAACAGTGTCGTAGTCGGTTGGGAGAGCATGGATAAAAGGGAGATATACAATCTTTCAACGTTTGTAAAGGAAGATCTTCTGTCACTTGATCCATGAATCCATTCCATCCTGGGATGCCTGGCATGTTAGTTGCTTTTCCAAACAACCACAGCAGGTCTGGGGATTTTGGCAAAATGACTTCAGCGATTTTCACTTCGTTAATTGAAATGGCTGACAAGCCAAATTTCTTTCTAATAGAAGAATGTTTAATGTGTGTGGCAGTGTGTGAACCTGATAGACTCGGCACATACAGGCTTCAAACGTGGTTTGTTTATGTCTGGGCGAACGGACGAGTGAGGGGTCATGATCACCCATTTCATGGAACGTATTTTCTCCATTAATTGTGTTAACGTTCACATCTGCATTGTCGAAGACAAAACGCATAATAAATCCTTTGTCGACTGGTTGGGCCACTTCTCCACGGAGGATAGCGGAACTTTCAAAATGCATAGCCTCCGTATATGTACAAGAAATTCCCATACAGTGGCAAAGTTCAACAAGGTGCTTTGATTCAAATTTTCTATACAAATAGGTTCCAAAGCTTATTTGAATTGAGGATAGGAAAGATGTGGGCCTCGTTGCAGACATGATTGCATGATCAAATCCTATGCACTTCTTTTTCCACTGTTCAAGAGAAGGATGCCTCTGCGTCTTTTAAAAAAGCATCTGACGGGGGATATTGAGTAGTGTCAAATGTTTGGGAACGAATGTCTTGCAGGATAATCTCTGCTGCAGCTTTGACAACTCTAAGCCGCTCTTCAGCAGGATCGCTAAGTCTTTGATTGTACCACTTTTCATAAAGGACGTTTTGTCCAATGTCTGTGAACATCAAGACTGGGCTGTGATACGGACCAACCTGCGCAAAATTATTTTTCCGCCATATCGCTTTTTTAGATGAGCTTGAACACTTACAGCTTCTGGTTTGTAATCACATGTGAAGGTCTCTGCAAACAAGTCACTTATGGAAAATTGGTTTTCCTGTCTTGTTTCTGCAGGGTATGCATATATACGCTCCATACCTTCGATAAGGAAGGGATGTTCAGAACGGCCTTGTTTACCCCCTGCACCAGTAGATCGCGACAAGGAATGCAGTTTTACGTAGCAATGTTTGTGGTACTTACCTTCAGTAGCAACAAGTTCACTTATACATGAAAGACGTCGAAGAATGTGTTGCCCCCATTCACTAGCTTGTCTAGCTTTTTCCACAATCGATACTTTCACTTCCAGTGTTTCCCTTTGATGGAGTTCATCCTGTAGATATTTGGGCAATTTTATCTGCTTCTCGAAATATTCCTTGGAGAATTTTTCACCACAAAGGAAACAATAATATCCAATGATGTGACGCCTTGAATCCGACGCACTTTTCAGCCTTTCCCCACACGAAGACGATGGTTGAGCAAATCAAACATCTCCTTCTCGCTGGACAAATGCTTACACATTACTTTCCACAGTGTACCTCTTCCTTCATGCGTCATGTACGGTCACTTCATTTAAACTGCACAAAAAACCTCATGTTCCTTTCAAGCCCACGTTTCTGACTCATTTTTATCAGCGTCTAAATTCCGCGTTTTTTCACTGTCACTGTTCCCTCTGAAAGCACTTACCGATGACCCCGAAACAAACATGCGAGGGGGGTTAGCTCCGACATATTGTAAAACAGAAAGTACTTAAAACGTTCTGCACGAATCCGAATACGGCTGTTTCTAAGGGCAGACTGGGACGGGAGGGGGATTGATACCTTCGCACAACAAAAGGCACATAATTACACCTATTTATATACAATATGTTAATAATCATCGTCAATGAGTAATTCTTCCTTTTTCTTTAACATACACAGAATAAGAGGACTGCAATTCGTCTGGGTCAATTTATTGAATACTCCGATTTTTCCAAGTTTTCGTTTTTTAACGATAACTAGAAATCTATTGGGCTTATGGACTTCGTCCAGTACTTAGATTAAAGTTAAATAACTGCTCTATAACGTTGTTTTGTATGACATTCCCCGTGGGATGATCTTTAGAGCCAATATTCTAGCCGAAAGATGACTAAAATCGAAAATTTGAACTTTTGGGAGAAATAAGTCAATTTTTGAAGTCCAATATCTCGGGAACTATTGGACTTACAGAGCTTCTGTTGGGCTTAAATTTTAGAATATTTTATCTACATTAATAGAGATGTGAGTGACTTTTTATCAAAAAACCACCCTTCACGAGTTATAAACCAAAACCAGAAAAAAGTCCGAAAATTTCGAGGTCTTTTGGCTCTTAAAAGTTACGCAAAAGGATTTCTAAGCTGCAAACTTGGTTTAATACTACTCTAATATGTCCTAACAACATACCAAAAATTCAGCTTCCTGCAATTTTTTTGGACCTAAACATACCTGACGACTGGCCTAATAGGCCATAGCTGGCTCATGCACGGACACCTCTTACGTTGAGAGGAACCACCAGAATGCCATTGTGGCGCTCTGTTGACTGTAGTCCACATTTTGTTGGACTGTCCACTTTTAGCTGCATTGCGGCAGTCTTTTACCATGCCTACTGCGCTTCTTTCGATTTTAGCTGACGATGCCTCTACGGCTGACTGTGTTCTAGGTTTTATTCGCGCAGTTGGTTTTTATCATAAGATTTAATGGTGGGTTCGTATGCCTGACCTTCCAGGCATACACCACTTTTAATCTGTTGTCACTTCTTTCTTGTCAGTCCTACTTATGACTGGCAGTTTTTGCACGTGCAGAATGGCTGGTCCATCCATTATTATCCTAGTGAGCAGCCAGCCAACAACCTCTGCTGTGATTTTAGCAGGGGGCGACAGAGACAGAGGTAGGGGATGAGTAGGGGATAGGGGGCAGTAGGAGCAGCAGGGGAGATGGACAGAGGTAGGGGATGAGTAGGTGATATGGGAGAGTAGGAGCAGCAGGGGGAACAGAGGTAGGGGACGAGTAGAGGATAGGGAAGAGTAGGTGACGAGTAGGGGGTAGGGGATAGTTGGAACAGCAGGGTAGACAGGGACAGAGATAGGGGATGAGTAGGGGATAGGGGGGAATAGGAGCATGAGGGGAGACAGGAACAGAGGGAGGGGACGATTAGGTTGTCCTGTCACTCGCACTCTTATTAACAGCAGGTCAGCACTTTAGCGATCGACAAATCGAGAGTCGCGTTTCTGATCGCCTTCACAGCGCCACTACGCCATGATCACGCCAGTTTCTGCAAAAAGTTTCGTGAAAACTGTTCTACTCGTCCCCTCTCCACTCCCGTCTTTAGTAGAGCGTTACGCGGCTGTGAGGCGTGCCAGTATGATTGTATGAATGGTGCTATATATTTCTTTTCTCTCGAAGGCTATGATCGAAAGCGAAGTTAGGTGTGTCTGTGTGTGTCTTTTTATGTGCCTGCTGCGGCTCGGTGTGCGTCTTTTCAGTGAGACTTTCCTCATTAAATTACTGAATTCCAACCTGGACATTCCATTGTTACATAACGGCAACCCGTTTGTAGAAAAGTATTATGGTCCATCACCTGTACAAATTAGACTTCATTCTCAAGCGATTTTCGTTTTAGCACTCATTATCATTGGAGGAAGAACTGTACATTAGCGGATATTAAATTTTGATCCACAGACAGCTGGTGACTCGAAGTGCTATTCTTCAGTTACTTGACATCCATAAATTGTTATCTAGATAAAGGTAAAATTGGACAGAGTGCAGTGTCTGCCAACTTTACATGACATGAAAATTTCGTGTTCTATCCACATAAGATTAGCAACAGATTTTGGACACACTTAAGCTCATATCCCACGCAGCCTGCATTCCAACGTAAACGCTGAACAAGTCGAGTTTGCTGATTTTTGCGTTGCGAGACTTGCGTTTGTGTGCATTTGATGGGATCACTTTTAGAAATTAATGTTTCATATTATAGCTGTCCACGTTTGCCTTGCTATTACTATTCAAACGCTGATACAATCAGCTAACGGAAGTTACTGATTAACAATGACATTTGATCCGAGGCGTCCACGGATCATCTTGTCGCGCGGGGCGTATGTGTCCTCTTTCGAGTGTAGGTCGATGGAGCGTTTTGAGGGGCACATTCTTTAATCAGAGTTAGTCTGGCAGCCTCGCCGGTTTGGGAGCGCAAGAAGAATGCTGCCTTCTGTTTTGGTAAATCTGTCAGCGAGGCGAAGGCTTGCTGACAGTTGCTGACGTACCTTGCGTCTCTAATGTTTACATTTGATTTATTTCTCTGTAATGTTGAAAATATCAGTTGCACTTGTAATTGATTTGATTCTAATACTAATGTGTTGGTTTAAACTATAATGTTTGGTGTAGAAGATTGTTTTTGGCGTAGCATTTATTCAAAACTGTTTTGAGGCTACAGAGCTGTGATTAAGAGTTGAATAGCACTTCTCTACACTTGTATGATTATCGTAAATTGCCTATGCTGTTGCCAGTATGCAGTTGGGTGAATACAAATAATAATAATAATAATAATAATAATAATAATAATAATAAATTTGCCTTAGCGCACCCTGGTGTGGGTTCAGTCCTTCCACTCCAACAGCCTGGTGTGCTGCTATTCCCTTTCAACATTGTTTCGCTCACTGATTTCGTATTATTAAGCTACGAGCAACTGCCGCAGATAAAACGCATCGTAACTTCGACCTTACCAATCGACATAATGGTACCAAACTGCTAACCAGTTACTTTAAGAATATGGAGACGTAATTTCTGTGCGGAGCATCGACACGGGACGTAAAAATAGCGAGACAATGGCGCTGCTGGAAATAGTCGCGCTCAGCTGTGAGCGTTTAACAGAGGCGGCGGGCGGCCTGTACTGCGTCATGTGCAGCCATGTGTACAGTGCACCGCGCGCGTTCTGAACGGCAAACGAGGCCGGTTGTCTGCATTTTATAGTGAAACCCAAACTTAAATGTCACACGCAACACGTTAGCGTCTTATAAAAAGCTCTGGTGCAGTACTGATGCCGATACAGAGAGGAATACCTGAAATGAGAAGCAGTTTCTTCTCACAGGAACGTGCAACACACGGCACGCCATGTTTTGTATAACAAGGCAGTCTAGATCGCAGTTCCTTTATCTCCCTGGTAACTAGTTTCAGGCACTTACATGACCATCATCAGACCACTACTGTAATCATTATGATATAACTAGCTGCAAGTACCGGGCTTTGCCCGGATTTAAAATAAGGTTTTCTGTAGAAGCGTACAAAACCGTTTATTTGCATGTAATAAAAGGGTACATTTATGTTACAGCAATGTGATAAACAACAGTTTTGGAATTTCCATTTGGAGTATGTGCAAAAAGATTTTCGTGTTTGAGAACCTTTCCCAAGTAAGATGACTGCTGGAGGTGAGGTCCAGCCTACAAACATGGGCCTGGAGGGATAGAGGGGGGGGGGGGTTCCTACCACCGTGTCTCCCCCCCCTCCCTGTCCCACCCTACACATGTATGACCATCACTTTTACTTACATCCTCATCATCTCATCATCACCACAAAACATTCAAAATCACTATCAATAACCAACTTGCATGAATTTTTTTTTTTTTTTTTTTTTTTTTTTTTTAGGGGGGTGGGTGTCATTATCGCACGGCTTAGAACAGACATATGGCCAGAGTGAGACTGGGATGGTACGAAACCTTTTTAAGAACCCCATGTAATTTTGTATACGTGTACCAAATTTTTAGTTATTTGGTTGTGATTGCAATCGAAGTCAGTATGTAAAGTCCTCTCCCCCATGCACCGAACGAAATTTTATTACACAGTAACCTTCATCGTTTTCAAGGTCAAATTCAAATGTTTCTAAATATATCGGATCAAACTGCGTGGTCATCAGTCCGTAGCTTACAAACTACTTAAACTAATGTAAACTAACCTAAGGACTACACACACACCTATGCCCAAGGAAGGACTCCAACCTCCGACGGCGAACAACCACGCGCTCCGCAGCGAGGCGCCTTAGACCGCTCGGCTACTCTACCGTGGCCAAGGTCAAGTGTACAAAATTTCGTCAAGATCGGAGCAAAACTATGGATTTTGACGAAATCCATAAGTACCCTCCACCATACAATGACTGAAATTTTATGTAGACAGTGCCCTTCCACTTGTTTTGAAGGTCAATTGTGCAAAATTTCATCAAGATCAGTACGAAGATATAGATTTACACGGACACATTGAAAGCGCACTTTCACTTAATAATAAATAAATAAAAAGGAACGAAACTTGTTTAAGAACATTCCGCATGTAATTTTGTGTACGTGTACCAAATTTCAAGGTATTTGGTTGTCTCGATCTTGGGTTATAAGAGAACAGACAGACAGACAACAAATGCGTCTTGTAAGTATAGAGATGTTAGAGGAATAAAGTGAGTATTTCAAAGTGAGAATAAAATACACCCGTAATGTTGGCCAGCGGGTGTTTTCAGCTGGAGGGACCTAAAAGTTCAATGTTGACGGCTGTAGATGTAGGCGGAGTCGTGCTTCAAATACTGGAAGCTCCACATACTAATTCAGATGTTGGCTAATCGGGTGTAAGTTCTGACGGAAGTTATACAACAATGGATTGTAATATTCAACAAACCAAATTATTATACAGAATGGCTAATCAGGACGGAAAATGTAAAAGGATGTAAAAGTACAATATAATGTAATGTACATTATGTACTGTTAAATCCTTCTACATTACATTACACGTACTGTACATTATAATTTACTTTAAAATCCTTTTACATTTTTCGACCTGATTAACCATTCTGTATAATGATTTGGTTTGTTGCATATTGAAATCCATTTTTATAATAACTTCCGTTAGAACTTATACCCAATTGGCCAAGATTTGAACTAGAGGGTTGAGCTTACAGTATTTAAAGGATGTCTGCACTACTTCTACAGCAGTCAACATTAAACCTTTAGGCAGCTCCAGCTGTTAACAACTGGTGGCCAACATTACAGGTGTATTTTATTCTCATTTTTAAATACTCACTTTAGAAATAATTTTTATTTATTTAGTATTATATCACATATCAGACGTCTCAAAAATGAGATTGGCAGGAAGTGCAGACTGGCTAAGCAGGAGTGACTACAGGACAAATGCAGAACCGTAGAAGAATGCATAACTAGGGGAAATAAAGATACCGCCTACAGGAAGATAAAGGAAATATTTGGAGACAAGAAAAGCAGCTGTATGAGTATCAAGAACTCTGATGGAAAACCTGTACTGGGCAAAGAGGAAGAACTTGAACTGTGGAAGGAATATATAGAGGGCCTATACAAATGGAATAAACTTGAAGGCAATATTCTAGATAGGGAAGACCAAGTGGAGGAAGGTGAGATAGGAGATAAGATACTGCGAGAAGAATTTGACAGAGCGTTGAAGGACTTAAGTCGAAACAAGGCCCTGGAGTAGATGATATTCCGTATGAACTGCTGATTTTGTTAGGAGAGCCAGTCATGAAAAAACTGTTCAACCTGGTATTCAAGATATATGAGACAGGGGAAATACCCTCCGATTTCAAGAAGAATATCGTAATTCCAATTCCAAAGAAAGCAAGTGCAGACAAGTGTGAAAATTACAGAACTATCAGTTAAATAAGTCATGGTTGCAAAATACTAACACCAATTATTTATAGACGAATGGAAAAACTTGTGGAATCTGACCTCGGGGAAGATCAGTTTGGATTTAGGAGAATGTAGGAAAACGGGAGGCATTACTCACATTTCGACTTATCTTAGAAGATAGGCTAAGGAAGGGCAAACCTACGTTTTTGGCGTTTGTAGATTTGGAGAAAGCTTTTGACAATGTTGACTGGAATACACTCTTTTAAATTCTGAAGGTAGCAGGGTTTAAAATATAGTAAGCGAAGAGTTATATTCAACAAACCAGACAGCACTTATTAGATTCGAAGGCAAGAAGGGGACGCAGAGGTTGGGAAGGGAGTAAGACAGGGTTCTAGCCTTTCCCCAATGTTGTTCAATCTGTACATTGAGCAGGCAGTGAAGGAATGGAAGGAGGAATTTGGAGAGGCAATTAAAGTTCAGGGAGAAGAAATAAAAACATTGCGGTTCGCTGATGACATAGTAATTGTCAGAGACCTCAAAGGATCTGGAAGAGCAATTGAATGGAATGGACAGTGTCTTGAAAGGAAGATATAAGATGAACATTAACAAGAGTAAAAGGAAGGTAATGGAATGTAATGTTAGAAAATCAGGCGATGCTGAAGGAATTAGATTAGGTAATGAGACAATAAAAGTGATAAATGAATTTTGTTATTTGGGTAGCAAGATAAGTTCTGATGGCCGAAGTAAAGAAGATATAAAATGCAGAATGGCTATGGGGAAAAAAAAGTTTCTAAAGAAGCGAAACTTGTTAACATCCAAAATTAATCTAACTGTTAGGAAGTCC
Source organism: Locusta migratoria (assembly GCA_026315105.1). Classification (NCBI taxonomy): domain Eukaryota; kingdom Metazoa; phylum Arthropoda; class Insecta; order Orthoptera; family Acrididae; genus Locusta; species Locusta migratoria. The sequence goes on from CM048747.1 coordinate 36,815,405, forward strand.
TTTCTGAAAGCATTTGCTGGAGTGTAGCATTGTATGGGAGTGAAGCGTGGACGATAAGGGGTTCGGATAGAAAGATGATAGAGGCTTTTGAAATGTGGTGCTACAGACGAATGATGAAAATTAGATGGGTAGATCACGTAACTAATGAGGAGGTGCTTAACCGAATCGGGAAGAAAAGGAGTTTCTGGCATATCCTGGCTAAGAGAAGGGATAGATTGGTTGGAAACATTCTGAGACATCAAGGAATTCTCCAATTACCATTAGAAGGAAGCGTATGGGGTAAAAATCGTAGAGGAAGACCGAGGGACGAATACAGTAAGCAGATTCAAAAGGATGTAGGTTGCCGGACGTATTCTCAGATGAAGAGAGTTGTACAGGACAGGGTAGCGTGGAGAGCTGCATCAAACCAGTCTGGGGACTGAAGACCACAACAACAACAACAACTTTTATCGCGGATTAACTTGAAACTGCAAAGTTCGATGGAGTACTCAAAATTAGAAGTGATAATTTGGAACATTTACTCTCGAATGCGTGTATTATTGTGCTTCTCATGAACAGTACTAGGAGAAATATTCAGTTTTTTACCGATGTATAAAGTAGGACCACCTCCACGTTTCATGTCTAATAAGAGTAATAAACTCCATTTATAAGGAATTACTTCGAGAGTGAATCACTTCTTTATCTTAGAATCCATTTTGTTGGTCATTCAGAGGTATAATTTATGTTTATTAAATGTATTTTCACGTCATTGATTGATAGACTGGCTAAACTACAGATTAATTATTGATCTTGTTTGAACAGATTGGGTAGCTGTTTAGTGCATAGAAGCTGACATACATAACTCACATGTACAGGGACAACGAGCCATAAACTTCTACTACCCAGAGTTATGTATTGCCCAATTCTTATTGGTGAGCACCGATAGGAAGGTCGCAGACAGTTCCTTATAAATGGCAAAGAGAACCTGAAAAACGTTTTCGCGACTAAGGCAACGAATTGTGCTGTAGGAGGCATCTACCCATGCTCCGATTGCATATATTTGAGAAACTCTTGGAAGTGGTCGATATTTGTACCGTGACAAAGCACAGAACTCTCCCACTGCACATCATCTTTCATTATAGCACCCACCTGCACTGCTTCAGTTGGCAGGGAGCAATGACGAGTCAAATAGTCCATTCAGAATTAACTTTGGAGATAATTTCTTTATGTCTTAACTAGCTGAAAACCCGGCGTTGTCCGGGTATTTATTTATGTATTCAAGCCTGAATTAGTACTTCTCCTATCGCTTCTCTCTCTGCCCATCTCTTTTTTTTCTAATAACATGTTATATTTATCGGAGAATATGTAAGAAATAAGGCTCTCTTCTATAATGTAGAAAATTTCAAGTACAGTACCCAACAAAGAAAGACAGAAATCAAAATATAGATGATACATACATTCATTTAATTGAAAACTTGACTATAACCATTATTTCTTGTTACTTGTCCAGGATTTAATATGAATATTTTCTGTGGTGAGCCCATTCCTGAGCAAGCAATATAAAGTTGTCCATGTAGGAAACATGCAAGTCACTCTGGAAATTCCCGTCTCTTGAAATTAAAAGGTAGAGTATCGGAAGTAATGGGTGTTCGTTGGATTTACGCTGATTCATTCTCTTCCTTTCCCTGTAGCTCTACAGGAGTCTACTGCCTTCCCCTACAGCCGTGTGCACCTGACAGTTCCAATTTGGTTGAAAATTGTCAACACCACTGTCATCTTTCAGGAATTATCTTGAGATGACTGGAATACAGGAGTGTCTTAGCAGTAAGTAAGAAATATAATAAAACATCGTGCCTGATATGAAAAATTTTGACCCATCGTAGTGTATATGATTTTATATTTGATTAGCCTAATATCAAACCTGGACGTCTGACCTAATGGTCAAAATTTAGTTGGCAGTCGATTGTGAAGGAAGTTTTTCCGCTCTTTTCATTGGTGAAGTCCGTTTTTTTTTTTTTTTTTTTCAAAAAAATGACGTAAATGTAATAAATCGCACGTTAAATTTGACTGTTCACATCAAAAGCGGACACCTATATAAGAGCTTGATATCAAATTCGGACACTTGTTCAGTGAAGCAGTGTGCACCAATGGGAACACAGTATTTGATCACATGACCTCGAAAATCAGACATGGCGACAAAATGTGTCAGGTACTAAGACATATTAGCCCGTACTTAAGTTTTTCAGTAATTTTTCATAGTATTATTACTAATAATCTTCTTAAAGCGTGTGAAATGGAACATATCACCAGCGTCCGAAGGAAAAGCTAGGAAGCGGTTGAGACAACCTGAAAAGTGGAAAATAAACATTGAAAAGAAACAAAGGTAAGCCTAGCTTGTAAAATATACTGTTCTATTGTAAGGTGTGTTGTACGAAATTATCACTTGTTGGAAAGAAGTTCGATGTCAGAAATAACGTAAGTATGATCATACAATGTACACTTTCACGGCCGGCGTCAACTTCATTTAAAACTTCCGGGCTCATAAGCTGTGGTCGTTTTATAAATCCACCACGGCTTATGAGGCCGGAAGTTTTAAATGAAGTTGGCGTAAGTATGTTTACGGAAAAATCTGGCGACAGTTTCAACAGACCTTATGCTAATAATTTTAGAGAATCAGTGGCATAACATTTCATTTTGTTTATATAATTAAAAAGATTATTATTATTATTGTAGTTCTTCATTTTTCCAATATGTAATAGAGTTCAGAATTTAATATTTTCCACTTTATGTCGATATTCCTATAATTTCCCAGATTATACACCGGTAAAAGATTCTCGTCAGCAGTAAGCGAATCTCTGTGTATCAAAAACGTACATCTGAAAGCGTATTCACATCGAAAGCGGACACCTACACGTTTTGGTTTCAAAGACGGGCATCTGTATTTTCAAACACAATTTGAAGGTGCTTGAGTAATCAAATTGATATTAGCCACTTTCAGGTATAAATTCTCGACTATTAAAGTTGATATTGATAAAGCCAGCTTATAAATATATTAGTTCTACGTTTCGCAATAAAAATGACGTTTATCTCAGTTTCTGGCAAATGACGGATGTCCGTGTTTGATAATAGGCTACTCGTTTGTTGAGTTATATGTTGTACAGTTGTATAATTTTTGAGTTATATATTCATTTGTATAAGTTTTGAATGTGTGTAAAATCTGTTGAGAATAGAATTAGTAGCAAAGAATTAATAGATTAAAACTTGGTGCGTGATAGGGCGGTTTTCCATGAATGTTACTGTTTAGGTGCTCATATCTCATGAACCACGTGTCGTACTGTGGCACAGTTTCGAAGGTACATTCAGCTATACGTCTGTATACTGTCTGTGACATTTCCTGCGGCTACAATTTGTAGTACAGAAATTATAAATTGTGACGTCATACCGAATGCCGTAATTTTATGCATGAACGCCGAAAAAGTAGTAAGAGATAAACTCTTTTCTTTTCATCATTTTGCTGGGGTTCTCAGCGAGAAAAAGTTTCCTGAAGGTTTCAAATTATGTTTGAAGTTTGTTGCAAGTCGCTAAGTGCTCTCCTTCTTAAATAGTGGACTGATTAAAGTCACACTGTCACGTGCTGTAAGACGAAGAAGTCTTCGTAGTTTCTGACGTAATATCTTCTGAACTATAGGCCCTATCGCAAAATCCTTTCTTAGCTGACGTCTTCTACCTATAAACAACATTCCTGCCAAACATCAGGTTCATAGGTGAAGCAGGTTTCGGGATTTCGTGTTTAGTCAGTGAGTGAATGAGTGTCCTTTCGCGTTTGTATATATAGAGAGACTAGTTGGTATCCGAGGCGTTGCTGCCGCGGAAGAAGTAATTGAGCAAATAACGTTTGTAATTTGAAAGTGTGCCTTTCTCTGTCCAGTTCCTCCACCCCTCCGGCTGTTCATCTCCTTTCAGCTGTCTGTCACCATCTCCCCTCTCTCATTCTCCTCCTCTCCCCTCTCTCTGTCCATCTCCTCCCTCCCCTTTCTGTCCGTCTCCCCCCCTCCCCCATCTACTCTTCTCCCTCCTCCATACGAAACCATACATATATGCTCCAAGTTTCATGGTGACCGGTCAAATGGTGTCAAAATCGCAAGGCACCCTCCGCCATGCTAAATTCACTGGCTTGCAGGTTATAAAAATAGAGTAGAAACATATTAACTCAATGTAAGGTACCCTCCACCACGCACCATACGGCGTTTTACTGAAGGCAGACCATATATTAATCAGGGTATAAGCTACCTCTGTTCCAAATTTCATTCATATCCGTCTAATCATTTCAGCGTGAAGGCCTAAGAAACGATTAACTAAAGCACCCTACGCCATGCACCATAAGAAGTTTATTTTTGTATGCCAGTAACCTTTGTGCGAGTGCAGCAAGAGTTGACAAAATGTAAATCGCATACGGATGTACGGCATGGCCGTGCATAAAAGACAAGAAAACGGACATCAATATTAGATATGTGCTGAAGCATGTTTCGAACAGTGATATAAATTTGATGGCACATTTAGTGATAGATATCGATACTACATGCAAAATATGTTGCGAAGACAGTGAGCAGTAATGAAGTAAAACATCACAAGGTCATGCCTGATGCGACAGTTTTACGGCATCTACAGGGAATCTGTTGTGAGTGGTAGACTTCTTTTCGTTTCATCATTTTGTGTGCGGGGCTGGAGGAGGGGTTACTTATAGAAGTCCGAAATTGCATGCAAACTTTGTTGCAGGTCCCTAACTACTCCCATTTTCCAATAATTGTCGCATAAATCTGGGTATTCTCATGTGGTGGCCTCTCATTATTTATGACGTCATATCTCCTGAGCTGAGTGTCGTGCTCTTTTGTTTTTGGGTCAGGAAACTTCGTGGGCATACGGTGAACAGTTTACCAAAAGTTTCATTGCAATTGAATGGTTTATAAACACATAGAGGACATACAGAAAAACATTCATTAATATACGAGGCGCGTCCAGGAAGTAAGTTCTGTTTCAATTTACTCCGCTGCAGCGCTGCGATTGCAGTTCAGCACACGCGTTAGACGGTGTGTATCAAGGAGAAGAACGTGCGCCGTTTGGAGATCGCTGTCAGTTACGTACGCTTTGTTGTGCTCGTTTGAAATGTCGGCGTTGATTGAAAATCCCGCCGCCTGTGAAATGAGGTCGGTGATTCGGTTTCTGAATGCGAGGAATGTGAAACCAAGTGAAATTTATCGGCAAATTTGCGACGTTTACGGACCAAATGCGATGAGTGATTCGATGGTGAGAAGATGGGTCCGACAGTTCAATGGCGAGCGTAGTGATGTGCACGATGAAGAACGAAGTGGGCGTCCACCTTTGGTTACAGAAGAACTGGTTCACGCGATTGATGACAAGATCCAGGAAAACCGTAGGTTTACAATTAGTGCTCTCGCTATGGACTTCCCCCAAATTTCACGATCACTGATGCATGAAATTATTAGAGGCGGCAGATATCTATAAAGAAGGTATACAAAACCTGGTGCCACGCTATGACAAATGCCTGCAAAATTTCGGCAGTTATGTGTAAAAGTAGTTTAAGTGTTGTAGAATTTTGTGCAATAAAAATTTCTTCTGTATCTGTGTACAATTTCATTTTATTATCAAACGGAACTTACTTTCTTGTCGCGCCTCTTATATATAGGGTGTTTCACTAAGTGGGGTTGCCCCTGTAAATTACAAAATAATAGGTGACGGGAAATTTTAATGCGGTAGGTCAACACAAGAAATGTTACACTTTCTGCGGAGCTATGAACATAGTTTATTGTATCATTTTCCAAAGAGTTACAGCACAAAGATATAATTTTTTAAATGGAACAATAGGTTTTTCTATCGTGTATTGGATTCGTTGAAACCAGCTGCGTCGAAATCAATTTAAACTACATTCCTATCAGTGTTAGCTTAGGAGGCGGAGGCTACGACAGCGTAGCTGACTGGCTGGTGGTCATGAGACAGTGGGCCATGCCCCAGGGAATAGCCATTCGGCCAGTCAGCTACGCTATCACAGCCTCTGCCCCCGGAACTTAAAAGGGTTGTAGCTCCCAAACTAGCAGTGATAGGAATGTAGTTTAAATTGATTTGGACGCAGCTGGTTTAAACGAATCCAATACACGATAGAAAAAACTATTGTTCCATTTAAAAAGTTATATCTTTGTGGTGTAACTCTTTGGAAAATGATACAATAAACTATGTTCATAGCTCTGCAGAAAGTGTAACATTTCTTGTGTTGACCTACCGCATTAAAATTTCCCGTCACCTATTATTTTATAAGTTACAAGGCAATCACACTTAGTGAAACACCCTATATAAAGCTCGGCTACAAGCTTTCGGGTGCTTCGCCTTCTAACTTTCCGTGATGTTTTGCTGGAGGAGTATGTAATGACGCTGTATGTTTTACTTGTTAAGTGAAATAAATAGTTTTTGTAGAAGACAATGCGGATGGATGAGGATCAGTGTCAGTGAATAGAATTGATGGAGCTTCCGCAGCTAACCATATCGGTCTCTGCAGCTCGGACTGTTGCTTCAGTTGGACCTGATGTGACCAGCGAACGGTGAGATCGCCCTTCCCCCCCACCCCACACACCCCAGAAGCAGTGAGCGCTCCGTGCTTGCGGGTCCACGGCGTCAGAAAGTGCACAATTGTCAACTTTCAGATTTTCTGTTCTATTTTCCTTCGTTTAGTGTAGGAGCGCCGGAGCAGCCACAGCAGGTGTGGGTGCTATGTGGAGCAGCCGCTGCGGCCGCACCCCCTTCCCTTTATTGGTGGCTTCCTGCAGTGCGCGCCACTCGCGGCTTACAGCGACGCCGTAAATTAAGCACTGCACACTGTTGCGTGTGGCGTGGCGTGCCGCTGAAAGCGATGCTGTGCCCAAACAGCGAGGCGGTGCTCGCACCACAGTTACAGGATACGTCACCTCTCACCCAGTGATTTGTCGTCTACTGTGGAACGGGCTCCACGTATACACTACAAAGGTCTGTCAATAATTGGGTGCGATTGTGGTGTCGAACAAGTATGAAGTGCGCGCCACGTACTTACGCCGCGCGCCGCCATGCACGCACGGAGCGGCTTTCTTACGACGTCAGCCACGAGCGCCCTCTGCTGCAACTCCGCTTGTGGCCACCACTGAACGACACTGTTCAAAAATCAAATCAAATGTTTGTATAGCTTATGGGACTTGACTACGGGGTCATCAGTCCCTAAACTTACAAACTACTTACGAACTAACTAGTACTAAGGACGGCGCAAATATCCATGCTAGAGGGGGGATTAGAACCCCCGACCGTAGTGGCCGTGCAGACCGTGACTGGAGCGCCTCAGTCCCCTCGGCCACCGCGCCCGGCTCATCGTTCACTTGGGACTGAGATAGGAACCAGTTAACACTTGGGAATCAGATACGCACCAGTTAAGACTTGGCTATCGGATAGGCACTAGGAATCATCAGTAGGCAGGCCTCTATCTAAACTACGTATCAGCATTCTGCAGCCAAGAACTATGTAAAAGTTAAGTATTACTAAGTCTCTATGAAATATATATCTCGTTCTAATTTACTCTAGTGTTTCTAGTTTCTGCTGTCCCACTAGCTGCTCACCTTCGTACCTGCACAAGCGTGCATCCTTTATTCCTGTGTCGGTGTCTTTCTACTCGGCCACCGACACCTACAACCAGCGGAAACGAGACACAAAAGCGGCGACGAGGCTGGGATACAAAAGATATCATTAGCGTTTAACGTACGGTCGAGGATGTGGTCATACAGATTAATCACGAACTCAATACGGAAATAACGGGGACGGGAATTGACTGTAACCTTATAAAGGGAAACATCGCAGCATATTCACAGAATATATGTCATCAACTGCGAATGGGCAAAACTGAAAATGTGTACCCAGTCGGGTTTCTAACGCGGGTCTCCCGCTTTCTAAGGCAGTTGCGCTGACCGCTACACCACTGGGTACACAGTGATCATCACACCTGCAAGGACTACCTAAGCACGCCTCCCGCCAAACACAAATTCCTAGCTTTACCCTGGATACAGTACTCAAAATCGTAGTTATGAAACCAATTCTCGTAAGAGTAAGGGCCACAAACCTGCCCACCCCACAAAGTGGGATGCCGGGTCCGAATCCCGACTGGGTACACATTTTAGCTCTGCCCATTCGCAGTTGATGTCATATATATACTATAAATGGAAGACGAATTTGACAGAGCACTGAAAGATTTGAGTAGAATGAAGGCCTCTGGAGTAGATGATATTACGTCTGAACTGCTGTTTCAAATGTTCAAATGTTTGTATACCTTATGGGACTTAACTACGGGGTCATCAGTCCCTAAACTTACAAACTACTTATGAACTAGCTAACACTAAGGACGGCACAAATATCTATGCCTGAGGGGGGATTCGAAACCCCGACCGTACGTAGTGGCCGTGCAGACCGTGACTGGGGCGTCTCAGTCCCCTCGGCCACCATGGCCGACCTGAACTGCTGATGTCGTTAGGAGATCCAATCACGAAGAAATCGTTCCACCTGGTATGAAAGACGTATGAGACAGGGCTAATACCCTCACAAAAAGAATATAGCAATTCGAATTCCAAAGAAAGCGAGTGCAAAAAGTATCAGTATTATAAGTCACTACACAGCTTCATGTGTTTTATGGGGGAGTGGGGGCTCATCCTGAAACTAATGAAGTTATGATGGTGGACGTGAAGAAAATTACACTACATTTTGAAAAGCGGAATGCGAATTAAAATGCCTTGTAATACTCTTTCGGATAACGCGGATTATGTTATGCGAATTTATGTGTGCCTGAGAGTTAGGCAGCCCGCACTACTGGTGTGCATGTCCTGTGGCCTGTCATGCAGGCTAATATGCTTATCCTAAATATGATTCTTACTACAGTAATAATTACAATATATTTGATAGTTTTATTCAAATCAGTTGGGTATTAGAAACTTGTGCTCGTGTTTAAGTTTAAAAGACTAGAATACTCCCATTTTGCGCATCCAGTACTCGTCAACGATAATTCTTAATTACTTCCGACAAAGTGGACATACAATTTCTAATCTTTACGAAACTTTTTCTCGCTGACACCCCCACAAAAAAAGTTTATCGATTACAACAATTTCGTTGTTCACGTGGTCAAAGTTTACCACCTATCACGACGTCTTAATTGATTACCTTCTAACTTCTAAGTCTAATTGCATCACACTTTGCAGACTGTATCAACATTGTCAGTGAATGCACCAGAAAATATATGTGACTGCACGGCACATGGTTCAGAGACGAGTCAATAACTACCGTCTGCCTTCATTGGAGTGCTGTAAAATGTCAACATCAGACTGACGTTTCGCTATATTACTTATTTACTACTAATTCTATGCCAGAAATAGTCTGAATAAATATATCGACGTAGAAACTGAATGAGCGTACAAAACTATAACACTGCACAGAAAATAGCCGATGAAAAATGACGTTATAAATGAGATGCGCTAAATACGCGATTTTGATAACATGGAATGCAAATTAAGCATCCTGTAATCATCCAGTTTTTCATAATGAGACCACTTAGCTTCTTCCATCGAGCAGTAAACTTACATAAGGCATAATTTCATTTTCTACACAATTTCACTCTTACGTGCAAATCTGCAAACAATTGTTGCTTCGCACTAGGAAGAGAATGTGGCCAAGTCAACCACATTTTATTTATTTTTTATTTTCTAACTTTTTGGTATCTGTGAAGCATATGTAACAGGCTACGGGTGGGGCTTGATATTGGTTTCACAGTACATCCTATGTGAGGCGTATGGACTTTGTTCTCCTCATTAAATTTCCGAGACGTGAACTCGTAAGCACCGTGTGTGGAAAAAGAAAACGGCAGCTTGCGTAGCACGCCTGCTGACATTCTGCCCGGAATCATCTGCGACTGTTCGCTGGGTTTCCCTCAGAAAATAAGAAACGTTTATGGAAGCAACCACCCATTCATCTGTCCCCTCAACCAAAAAGTTTCTGCTTTAACAGCGAGAATTATCTGTTACAGTGAATATGGTCAGGATATATATATTGTTCATTTTATTTTATGACAGTAGATAAGTGGAGTAAATTATAAGCCTTTAAATAAGTTTTATACACGTGGGTAACGTAACACATTATCTTATCACGGGTCAGGGGAAAAAATATATGGTAATTAAATATTTCATTCTTAATGGTTGTGTCTGTCTGTGTATTTGAACTCGATATTTTCCGAAACTATCAGACGAATTTGCCTGAGTTTTCACAGGGTAACTAGAACGTAGCTTGGGTCAACATGTAGGCAATATTTCATTAAAATGGGATCATGGAAAGAAAGGAGGTCGTACTTTAAAGCTTTTTTATCGTCGTATATGTCCCTTTGTCTAATCAGCAAAACTACAATATAATTTTTCGTTGTGTTTTCGTAGGTAAATTGGACAAGTGTTGGGACAACATAGAAAAAAAATTTACCAGGCAATGTACAGCAAAGAACGTGTAGGTAGCCCTGTTTGCTTATAATCAGCAACATCAGAATTTTTCGGAAGCTTGTGTCAGCCACAAAATTAAGCCGTATATATACTTCAACTGCGAATGGGCAACGCTGAAAATGTGTACCCAGCCGGGATCCTAACCCGGGTCTCCTGCTTTCTAGGCAGTTGCGCTGACTCCTACACCACTGGGGACACAGTGATCACCGCACCTGCAAGGACTACCTCAGCACGCCTCCCGTCAGATACAAATTCCCAGCTTCGCCCTGCCCACAGTACTCAAACTCGTAGTTATGAAACTAATTCCCGTAAGAGTAAGGGCTCCAAACTTGCCCACCCCTCCCCACTAACGATAGGATCATTGCCCGTCACCGGCATATTATATATATACACACATGTGGCGTCTATTCCGAAAGAACAGACGTCACTTCTGATCCTGCAGTTGTTATTATTATTTAATATTCACATAAGATATGACATCAACTGCGATTGGGCAAAGCTGAAAATGTGTACCCAGCCGGCATTCGAACACGGGTCTCCTGCTTTCTAGGCAGTTGCGCTGACCCCTACACCACTGGGGACACAGTGACAACCGCACCTGCAAGGACTACCTAAGCACGCCTCCCGTCAGATACAAATTCCCAGCTTCGCCCTGCCCACAGTACTCAAACTCGTAGTTATAACAGCTGCAGGATCAGAAGTGACGTCTATTCCTTCGGAACAGACGCCAAATGACGCCGATGACGGGGAATGATCCTTTCGTTAGTGGAGAGGGGTAGGCAAGTTCGTGGCTCTTACTCTTACGGGAATTAGTTTCATAACATAGACGTATATACAAAATTAAGCGCCACAATCTTATCTTTAATGATACAAACGAATACTGAACTTTACAGAAATGGCTTTGTGACAGAGCGAGGTGGCGCAGTGGTAACGCACTGGACTCGCATTCGGGAGGATGGTGGATCAAATCCATCCCCGACCATCCAGATTTAGTTTTTTTTCGTGATTTCCCTAAATCACTCCAGGCAAATGCCAGGATGGTTCCTTTCAAGGGACATGGCCTATTTCCTTCTCCATCCTTACCCAAAACTCCGAGCGAGAGTTTCCGTATTTAATGACCAAGCTGTCGACAGGGCGTTAAGCCCCAAGCTTCCTTCGTTCTTTCTTTCGCTTTGTGGTTGACAACTTTGCGAATCTGTATATCGAGCAGGCGGTGAAGGAAAGCAAGGAAAAATTTGGAATAGGGATTAAAGTTCACGGCGAAGAAATAAAAAACATTGCGTTTTGCTGATGACATTGTAATTCTGTCAAAGAAACCAAAGTACCTGCAAGAGCAGTTGATTGGAATGGACTGTGTGTTGAAGAGAGCGTATAAAATGAACATTAACAAGAGCAAAACAAACATAATGGAATGCAGTCTTAGAAAGTCAGGCGATGCTGAATGAATTAGATTAGATAACTAAACAATAAAGGTGGTAGATGAGTTTTGTTACTTGGGTAGTAAAATAACATATGACGGACGCAGTATAAAGGATATAAAATGCAGAACGGCAATGGGAAGAAAAGCATTTTTGAAAAAGAGAAATTTGCTAACATCGAATATTAATTTAAGCATAAGTATTTTCTGAAGGCATTTGTGTGGAGTGTTGCCTTGTACGGGAGTGAAATATGGAATATAAACAATGCCGACAGGAAAAGAATAGAGGCTTTTGAAATATGGTGCTACAGAAGAATGCTGAAGATTAGGTTTCAAAATGTTCAAATGTTTGTAAATCTTATGGGACTTAACTACAGGGTCATCGGTCCCTAAACTTACAAACTACTTATGAACGACTTACGAACTAGGAAGGCACAAATATCCATGCACGAAGGGGGATTCGAACCCCCGACCGTAGTGGCCGTGCAGACCCTGACTGGAGCGCCTCAGTCTCCTCGGCCACCGTGGCCGGCCATAACTAATGAAGAAGTACTGAACAGAATTGGTGAGAAACAAAATTTTGGCACATCTTGACTAAAAGAAGGGATCGTTTGGTTGGACACATTCTTGTCTTGGACATGAAGGGATCGTGGATTTAGCACTGGAGGGAAGTTTGTGGGGTAAAAATCGAAGAGGGAGACTAAGAAACGCATACAGTAAGCAGATTCAAATGGATGAAGACCATAACAGCAACAATTTTACGAAATTTCTTTGCTTCTTTCGGCTTGTCACATTTATGTTTAGCTTCTTGGCTAGGAAAAGAACATTTGGGAGAGCGTATTAGGGTTCCGCTTTTACCGTATCACGTGCTAATATGTAATTTTTAATATTCACAGAATATATATATGACATCAACTGCCATTGGGCAAAGCTGACAATGTGTACCCAGCCGGGATTCGAACCCGGGTCTCCTGCTTTCTAGGCAGTTGTGCTGATCCCTACACCACTGGGGACACAATGATCACCGCACCTGCAAGGACTACCTAAGCACGCCTCCCGTCAGATACAAATTCCCAGCTTCGCCCTGCCCACAGTACTCAAACCCGTAGTTATGAAACTAATTCCCTTAAGAGTAAGGGCTTCAAACTTGCCCACTCCTCCCCACTAACGATAGGATCATTGCCAGTCACCGGCATATTATATATATACATGTGGCGTCTGTTCTGAAAGAACAGACGTCACTTCAGATCTGCAGTTGTTATTATTTTTAATATTCACAGAATATATATGACATCAACTGCCATTGGGCAAAGCTGACAATGTGTACCCAGCCGGGATTCGAACCCGGGTCTCCTGCTTTCTAGGCAGTTGCGCTGACCCCTACACCTTGCAGGTGCGGTGATCACTGTGTCCCCAGTGATGTAGGGGTCAGCGCAACCGCCTAGAAAGCAGGAGACCCGGGTTCGATGCCGGCTGGGTACACATTTTCGGCTTTGCCCAATTCGCAGTTGATGTCATATATATATATATATTCTGTGAATATTAAAAAGAATAAGAAGTGCAGGATCTGAAGTGACGTCTGTTCTTTGAGAACAGACGCCACATGTATATATAAAATCTAATTAATATGCGGAGACACTTGTTTTACATCCTCTGCGAAGCACTGTCGTATAGGGAGTCTCTAACTGGCGAGTCCGCCAGCTGTGTGCAGTGTAGGGACGCTGGGAGATCAGCGGCAGTTCTGAGGTCGTAACAGGCCGGAGGAGTCTCGTGCCGCGTGTCAGAGGGTTCAGGACGTGGAGCAGAGGTCAGGGGCGGCCACATGAATTATTGATGGCCGCTGTCGGGCTTCATGGGCGGCTGTAGCCGGCGACCAACGGCCCAACCCGGTGGCCGCGCACTCAGCGCGTGTAGGAACAGAAACAATCCTAAATGTAAACGAAGGCTGCCGCGGCCGTTCTCATTGTTGCTAAAAGTCTTCCGCGTATTGGATCGCATCGTCAATATATCAAGTACTAGCTTAAACCCACGGCTCTGCTCGCGTGTTGATTGATTATGATAGATAATGCGCGAAACGATAAAGCGATTTTTTTAAAAATAAATGTAGTAAAAGAAATTCCTTTTTTACTACTTTATTTATTTATTCTTATATTTCCTTATTCGTATGGTTATACTTACAGAGAAAGAGCGGAAGACATTGTAGCACGCATAGACCAAAGATATGGTCTATGGCATCACTTTTCGCTGTATGTAACCTCCTTGCTATACAGTCGCAAACGTCATCGCTGGCCTTCAGTCCAATTTCTTCCACCCCCTTATAGCTATCGGCATGGAACTGCTATGGTGTACAACGGGAGACTTCGGACAACAATTACACACAGACCATTCGTTTGCTTTCTGTAGTTTTCGATGCAGAGCGAAATATTAACACATACACACACACGTAGAATTTTATATACACCGATAACTTTCCATCCCAATATACTCCGACCTTTTTATCATTATCAACCCTCAAGCAACAATGCAACCAATAAAACCATTTTCAAAAAGTAAATATAATTATCAAAGAGTAATTATTTTTCCGCATTTCGCGTTATATTCTTCAAATTATAAATATCTACCAGATCGCTATAAAACCGTGCTTAAAACCTTCCTCAGATATAAATTAGTAACTGTACAAATATTTAAGTCTCTGAGTCTTGTCGTTCGGACGTGATAAGCGTACACCGAACAGACATTCTATATAGATAAATAGCCATCCGATCGCCATAAAACAGTGCCTAAAGCCTTCCCTGGGTAGACATTAGTAACTGTACAAATTTTTAGCTCTTTATGTCTTGTGGTTCAGACGTGATAAACGTACACCGAACTGACATTCACATTTATAGATATGCATTTCACCGACGTTTCGGCAACTGTTGCAAGTGGCTTCTTCTGGTTTACGTAACAATCACAAGAAGGCCACTTGCAACACTGGACGAAACGTCGGTGAAATACTTGATATATTGACGATGCGGTCCAATACGCAGAAGAGTTTTAGCAACAGAAACAATCCTACTTACCTTTGTGAGGCTTTTGACTTTTTATTGTAGTCTCCATGTACACTAACACACTCAGTCCACCCATGTTATAATGGCTAGATCCCATATCCATAATTAGATTCCTCTAGATAACTTACGCGGTCAGTTCAGGGCTTGTAGAGACCACCCAGTGAGGAAAATTGCGAACAGGCGAAGAGCTGGATGGCATTGTGATTGAGGCAAATCAAACAGGTCTATTTAGTCCATGTTGAAACATCCCCCATTCCATTCTAATGTCGACAAATACGCATTATGAACAAGAGACTATGTTTTATGTACCGGTTGATCCAAATGTCAGTATAACTTTGAAAACTTAATAAATAATAAATAATGTAGATAGAGAGGTAAAAATTGACACGCATGCTTGGAATGACATGGGATTTTATTAGAACAAAAAATAAAAAATCTCAAAAAATGTCCGGCAGATTATGCGTGATTATCGTTTTGTAACTGCGACCGTGACTGGTGAGAGGTACGCCGATATTTTACAGAATCGCATCACCTCCAGCCTGGCTGATAAACACCTGCTGGAAAGTACGATTTTTATGCAGGATGGCGCTCCGCCCCATATTGCTAGACGTCTGAAAGACGTCTTGCGCGCGTCGTTTGGTGATGATCGTGTGCTCAACCGCCACTTTCGTCATGCTGGGCCTACCAGGTCCCCAGACCTCAGTTCGTGCGATTATTGGCTTTGGGGTTACCTGAAGTCGCAAGTGTATCGTGATCGACCGACATTTTTAGGGATGCTGAAAGACAACATCCGACGCCAATGCCTCACCACAACTCCGGACATGCTTTACAGTGCTGTTCACAACATTGTTCCTCGACTACAGCTATTGTTGAGGTATCATCTTTACTTGTCTTAATTCGTTATGCTACTTATTGCTTTACTGATCAGATGAAGCGCCATCTGCCGGACATTTTTGAACTTTTTTTTTTTTTGTTCTAAGCATGTGTGTGAATTTTTACCGCTCTATGTACATTATTCCGTGATTTATTAAGTTTTCAAACTTATACTGACTTTGGGATCACCCGGTATATAAATGTTTCGGAGATGGAGTCAGCTGAAATTAGTATTTAGCGTGAATTCTCAGAGAAGATGTGTCTAGGTTGTTAATGATTTACGTCAGGTTGTACTAATCAAATTTATTTTATGTAGCCTTACCAAACATGGCATCAATCTTGCCTTCTCGGTTCCACTCATGCAGAAAAACTTTCAAAAAAATATATAACAATACTGAGTTACATTTGGGAGTGACACGTGTATTCGGGCTCTCCTGTCCAAGTGAAAGTGACAGTTCCCCCATTAGCATGTTACATCTGCTTGTATAGAACACATAAAATCACGAGTGAAATAGAAGTAATTACATTCAAATCAATACTTTTATGAATATACATTGATATTTATATTAAATTTTTCATCTTTCGTTATGTTTACTGGTTCTACATGATTTATATCTTTTCTTTCAACTAATTATATTAGATAAGTTTTGGTTATTATTCAGTAAAGTCTTTTGATTCTGGTTGAGTGGTGGAATTTTTGAATATTTTGTAGTTATATTTTCACTTTCATCTCACTGCATTGACTACACAATTACATCAGCTTGTTAAAACGAAAGAAGTGTGTTATAGGCTTTGAAATTACCTGGAAAGGACAGATACCTTTAGACGACCCAAACCTTCAAGTGAAGCATGCGCCGTCTGGTAATGAACATTTGAAACATCAGGATTTGTCATTTGCAGCAAGTCTATGGACATGCAACGGAGTACTGACAATGCTACAGCCCGAAAACGTATCTAAACTAAACTGCTCAGAAAAATTTAGTACATCCTTCTCCAGTTTCCCAAATCACCGATGATTCATTGTTGAAATAATGCATATGGGGTACCTGAAATAATTAAATTGACGTATCAATGGCTCAAGCGGAGCAGAAGTACCAGCTGTCGATCCATGATGTATGTGGTGTGGCCTCCACGGGTGACAACGCAGGCGCTGATTCTGACGTCCATTCGATCATAGACACGAGTCGTTACAGAAAAAGGGGGGAAGCTGATTGTTTCCGTGTGAAAGGCGGGTTTTGCCAGGCTATTGGGATCCCCAGCCGGCTGGCTAACAGTTTGGACCTTGGGAATGGATGGATTGTCAGGGTTTTCCTAATGTGCTCGAAAATACAACTGAAATACAATGTAACCACAAACATTATTCTAAAAATCCATAAATATTCAGGGAATAATCATACGGCCAGTACAATTATATGAATGGATTCAGGAGACTTGGGAGAATCAAAAAAATGTTCAAATGTTTGTTAAGCTTATGGGACTTAACTACGGGGTCATCAGTCCCTAAACTTACAAACTACTTATGAACTACTTACGAACTAGGACGGCACAAATATCCATGCCCGAGGGGGGATTCGAACCCCCGACCGTAGTGGCCGTGCTGACCGTGACTGGAGCGCCTCAATCACCTCGGCCACCGCGGCCGGCTTGGGAGAATCAAACGCCGTAATTCCAATTCCAATATCCCTTACAGTTAAAAAGCCGATAAATTCCAGTACTTATATTTACAATTATTGTTACGTAGCGTTTGTCAGTAACAGTTTAAGAAGCAAATGAGAAGCATTGCACCACGTCATTTCCGTATTCTTTCAATATACTTTGTTTTAATCTCTTGTAATGCTTTTCGTTGAGGTAGTAATATTCATGTGTCAAAACAAAGATTCCACCACAGAAACATAAAACATGAACCCAGAAAAGCGCATTACGTATATATATATATATATATAATATTAGTAACGATAGTTTTTTATGTTGTACACTGGCACTTAAATATTTCATGGCCGACTAAAAATAGTAGATATGCAGCAGATAATTTATATATAAACAGTCATAAGTATTTGTGGACAAGAATTGAATATATTTGTATAAAAAGCCATGATAAATTAAATATTAATATATTTCGACGGCGGCAGTATATTTGAACAATGAGACGCCATGCTTAATAACTATCTGAGCAAAGAGCTTCAGTCTCAACCAATTTTGAGTGTTGTTAAATATTTATTTGCTTATTAAATGTAAACAACATTTGTAGGGAGGTGCGCAAAGCATTTAATTGTGTGATATTCAAATGTACAATATTTTGGAAGGGAAATTATATTTTAAACATGAGGCGTTACGATGCGCGGAAGGATGCAGTTTTGGGAGCAGGGAGAGCACGCTTTCGAACGCTTGGGAGGGAACTCGTAACTTGAACGCGATGGTGAAAGGTTGTGACGCTGGGCGGTCTGAAGCCGCGTTACGAACTTGTGATTTGCAGAGATAGGCATGTGTGGACTTAGAAAATTTACAGGACTGTCACTGAAGAACTTAGTCTCTGGTGAAAAGTGGTAAACTATGGTCGGTAGTAGGGCTGTGGAACTGTAATAATTCAGCAATCGTGCACTCGTGTGCTGACAAACTGCGTTTTGTAACAAATACTTTTATCGCGGATTAACTTGGAACTGCAAAGTTCGGTGGATTACTCTTACTTATGAGTGATAATTTGGAACTTTTACTTTCTAGTGCGTGTGATACTTATTGTGCCTCTGACGAACAATAGTTGTCGAAATGTTCAGTTACTTATCGATGTACAAAGTAGGGCCAGCGCCACGTTTCATGTCTATCAAGAGTAATAAACTCCGTTTATAAAGAATTACTTCGTGAGTGAATCACTTATTTATCTTAGCATCCATTTTATTGGCCATTCAGAGGTTTAATTTATGTGTGTTAAATATATTTTCACGTCACATATGTAGACTGGCTAAACTACAGATTAATTATTGATCTTGTTTAGACAGATTGGATAGCTGCTTAGCACAGAATCTGGCATACATAACTCACCCCTATGAACAGAGACAACGAGCCATAAACCTTTTACTACCCTGAGTTATGTATTGCCCAAGTCTTATTGGTGAGTACCAATAAGAAGGTCGCAGACACGAGGCGTAATGCATAGCAGCTGACGCCGGAGACCTGATTGGTTGTTGGTAGGAGCCAATGAGATGCTGCATATTAAAAAAGAAACCTTGTTTAACCTGTACCTGACCTAACTTTCACTTTAAAAAATGTTATGTGTCGCGTAGCCTCCAGAAGGTTAGGTATAGGTTAAACAAGAAGTTTCTTTTTTAGTACGTGAATCTCCTGTTAAGAGATATGCAGCATCTCATTGGCTCCTACCAACAACCAGTCAGGTCTCGCGGTGCCAGTTGAAACTGCTGTGCTTAACGCGTCGTATCACAGACGTGACGAATATTGTCTTGGGATACACGCCTGCTGGACCTGTCCATGTTATTCCGCACGAGTTGCGGGCTGTCGAGTCACACGTGGCAGTCATCGCCCCTCACATCCCACTGGTGCTCGTTTCGAGACGAGAACGAACATGGTGCCGGCCGGGGAAGTTGATGCACGTTGCACGTTGCACGATGATGCACGTTCATAGTGTGTGGGCGAGCTTAGTTCTGTTGGAAGATAACGGGCCTTACAACGTTCTGCACGTATCGAGAGCTGCTCAGCGACTCATCCAAATACACAAAACGAGAGTTGTAGCTTACTGCAGAGGAGACCACAAGGCCTGCGGTGGTTTCGACCAACACTTGTGTGCAGTCAGAGTCTGTTCCCACTGCTCAAGACCGCGCTCCGCCACCCCATGTGACGGCACCAGCAGAGCCGCACGCACGACAAAATTGTTCTATGAGGCAGTGTAATAGCTGAGTGCTAACACACTGGGATGGCATTCGGAAAGACGCTGGCTCAAATCCACCTCTGGCCATTGTAACGATACATATAGCAGGATAGTACGAAATAACAGGCAGTGTATAATGAGACGAAATTTTTTTCGCTGTTTTATATTTTTTTATTTTTAAATTATTTTTTTTTCGTGGAGAGATATTTTTCTTATTTTCTATTTCATAAAAAAGATAACGTAAAAAAATTTCATTGGCAATACATTTTTTAGATTCGTTACCATAGATTATCGATTGCATTAATTAAACAGTTCGTTATCTCTGATTAAGATCTCTGATTAAAAAACGGAATATCTGTGGCTGTTGACTTGTCTTTCTATTAGTTAGTAGTTAAGTAGATCTGATGCTGTTCGGTAAAAAAAGATGTCAGTGGAGCTGATGATCAAATAAATTTTAAGGTGGAAGTGTTTCTTTTTTTCTTTTTCTTTTTTTAATTTGTAAAGTATTGCATTTCAGTGTTATATTTTTAACTACGTCAAGGCCTTAAAGCAACAAGTGCCCTTGACCTTGGGAAAGGAAAATGGTAATGACTACTCTAGCCGGAGTAATTAAAAATATTCTTGAAGAAAAAGTCTGAAAGGAACAAATATCATTTGCCTTTTCACAAATGAATTTTTGTACATCAAAACAACTTTAACTAAAAGAAACTATGACAAACATAGTCTTTTTTGACCACTTATTATTATATTTCTTCTCTAATTATTAATTTTTTTGCTACATTATACCATCCAGATTTAGGTTTTCCGTGAGTTCCCTAAATCACACAGGCAAATGCCGAGATAGTTCCTTTCAAAGGGCACGGCCGATTTCCTTCCACAGCCTTACCCGAACGCTCCGAGCGTAAGCTCCGTCTCTAATGAGCACGCTGTCGACGGGATGTTAAACTCCAAGCCTACTGTTCTGCTGCCTAACTGCTCACGGAAACTGCGCTCACGTTTATGGTTGAAACTTACGTCACGTATTGTCTTATTTTCCAATTCTTTCCAAATAAACTGTACTTTATGAAGGGTATTATTTACCCGTCTACGCAACTACAATAAGTGCCATCGTTTTTCAGCAGACGTGTGTCGTTTCACTGAATATAAAACATCTTCGGTGGTCTGAAATGAGAGCTATCAATTTGATTTGTTTTTATACATCGAAAACAGTCCGTTAAAATTTGTAATTTTTTTATTTTTTTATTTTATTTATTTATTTATTTTTTACTTACGAGGATTTTTTCGCCTGACATCATTAATCGCCACGGTGATGCACAGTTCATGGCAGAGACGATTGCTTTAATTTCTTCTGCCGAGCACTTAAAAAAATTATCATCTAAACCAATATCTTGAATGGCGTAACGAATGTAAACCTTGCAAAGTAATTTTGGTACGCAGCGAAATAAAATACGCCATCACAGATGTCAAGGCTAGAATAGGCTAGAACTCGAAACAAAAGATGTCTCTTCTAGCAGTGTCGCTTGAAAAACGCGTGTAAGCGCCACGGAGTTTTCGCTGTTATTTTTATAAGCTGTTTGGTACTACTACTGTAGTAACTTAAAGAAACGTGTGCTGCTGCTGAAGATGTTTCTACCGCTGCTGCTGACACGGAAGATAAAGGAACATCCGCATGGGGTAGAAAAAAACTGACGAGCTAATTCAGATGTAAATGGGACTTGACAGTCGTCAGGTGGTAACGACAGCCGCGGAGACTTTTCCGTGTACCGGGCGGTGACGCCAAGGCTGCAGTGAGCAGCGTTTGTACGCTCCTAAACGTGGAACAGCCGCCACATGTGCGCATGCGCGGCCCGCCGTGACGTCAGCGCCGGGCTGTTTACTGGGGGCCACACTGGCCGTATTCCGGACCGTACGCATGTCCTCCGTACTTCAACAGCTATTTCCAAACCAAATTTCTCTGCAAATACACTAAGAGCGGAAGAAACTGGCACACCTGAGTGATGCGGGCCGCGAATATTCCCAGTGGGAAGAAACTTATAAAACGGGAATATGGCCCCGGATGATTCCAAGCCGCGGTGGAGTAGCCGACCGGTCTAAAGCGTCTCGCTGCGGAGGTTCGAGTCCTCCCTGGGGCATGGGTGTGTGTGTTGTCCTTAGGTTTGTTTACCTAGGTTTAAGTAGTTTGTCAGCTACGGACTGATGACCACGTAGTTTGGTCCGATAAATTTACAAACATGTTTTTTTCTTTTTTTCTTTCTTTTTTTTTTTTTTTTTTTTTAAAATATTGCAGAAAATCGGGATTTTATAAAAAAATTTAGATTTTGAAAGTTTTAAGACTTATTAACAGTTAAAGAACCTTATAACTAAATTAACTAAGTAAATTCATACATAGTAATCCAAGATAGTAATCCATAGTAATCTCATTCTCTGCATTACTTTCGTTGTTAATTCTATGCAGAACTTATCCTTTTTGTGTTTTATGTAATGATTTATTTCTTTAATCAGTATAAAATTTTGTTGTTTATTTGATTTTATATTTTTGTTGATATATAATATAAATTATTCATTTCAATATGTCATATCTAATTAAATATATCCTTATAAGTTTTATTTCATTAATATTGATTGATTATTTAAATTTATACACTTTAAATCAAAAGTTTATGGGACTTAACTACGGGGTCATCAGTCCCTAAACTTACAAACTACTTATGATCTAGCTAACACTAAGGACGCCACAAATATCCATGCCCGAGGGGGGATTCGAACCCCCGACCGTTGTGGCCGTGCAGACCGTGACTGAAGCGCCGCAGAGCGCTCGGCCACCGCGGCCGGCTCTTTCACCTTAAGTCTTGTGAAAAAAATAATTTAAAATATTCGCTAGGACTACAAGATTTTGGCAAGTTGAAACCTAATATTTCTCTGAATGAAACCTAAAGTTATAAAATATTTCTCTCTAGGCGTAATTCTCAAATGAATGACTATAGGTGTTTCCCTTTCAGTATTTAAAGACTCATCAATTCCTGCTATGAATTATGATTTATAAGAAACTATTTTCTAAAATATCACTATCAATTTCAGTTTTAGAATCGTCAATTAATGTTTTACAATGTTCTATGTTAATAAGATCATTTGTATTTTCAAGTAAATTATAAATATCGACCAGTTTATTTGCATAATTTCTCCCCGAAATGCCATTTTATTGACTAATGTTTACAAATTTCGCACCAGTTTATTTTATACTTTATAGCCTAAAATATCACTAACATCAACAGAAAATCCGAATAAAGAAATCTCCCTGTATATTTTAGTATTTAGTAGCTACTCACTAAGTGGCTTATCAGTATTATAAATTCGGTTTTTCTAAAGGATGATTATTTCGAGGTTAGCAGTTCTACGAAATGTAAGAATCATAAATTTCGTTTCTTGGTAGTTTTAGGGCTAATTCTTTGATGTTTAAAATATTGAAAACCAAATAATGTGTGTATTTCAATCGAGGAGGTTAATTCCAGACCCATATAAACTTAAAACTATTCAAAATATTTTATTTATAAAATAGAAGTCGGAGTACTCAAATAAAGTATTGAAATAAAAAATGCTTCTAAAATTGATAATAACCATAGTTTAACTCTTGACAATTAACTGCTGACGTACCCACTGCGAGACAGCGTGTCTTTTGCATCATGTGACTTAAATACTTAATTACTGCGTCAAGCCTATCAAGTTTTATTGAGCTATCTGGCTAATTAATCATAAATTCCTAGAATTTATGAATTTTTGGAATGTTGCCGGTAATATTCCCTGGGAATATTTCCTCGATTTTAAATTCCTGGGAATTTCACATCAGTATACCTGTGTTCGGCAACACGACGTGACGAGGACTGGAGTGGACCGAAACACACAACCTGCAGGACTGTGCGTAAATCCCCAAGAGTACGAGGGGGGGCGGGGTGCAGGTCCTTCTGAACAGCAGGCTGCAACGCATCCCAGAATGGTCGATAATGTCCATGTCTCGGGTGATCGGTGACCAGCAGAAGTGTTTAAACTCAAAAGAGTGTTCCTGGAGCCAATCTTTACAAATTATGGAAGTGTTCTACATCTACATTCATATATACTCCTCATTCCACCGGAAAGTGCGTGGCAGGAGGGTACGCTCTACCACTACAAGCCATTTCGTTTCCTATTCCACTCTAAAATAGAACGAGGAAAAAAATTGTCTATATACCTCCGTACGAGTCCTAATTTCTCTTATCTTGTCTCTGTGATCATTACACGAAATGTAAATAGGCGGCAGGAAGATCATTCTACTCTCAGCTTCAAATTCCGGCCCTCTAAAGTTCCTTAACAGAAATTCTCGAAAAGAACGTCGTCTTTCCTCCACAGACCTCCATTATAGTTCCCGGAGCATTTCCGTGACACTCGCGCATCGGCCGAACCTACCAGAAACGAAACTAGTTGCTCGCCTCAGAATTGCTTCCATGTCTTCCTTTAAACTGATCTGCTGCGGGTCCCATACACTTAGGCAATACACAAGATGCGGTCATAGAAGCGTTTTATACGCGGTCTCCCTTACAGATGAAGTACGTCTTCCCAAAATTTTCCCAATAAACCGAAGTCGGCTGTCCGCCTTACTCACAACCGTCCTTACATATTCGTTCCATTTCATATCGCTCTGCAATGTTACGCCTAGATATTGGAACGACACGACTACATCAAGAAGTTCACTACTAATGCTGTATTTTTTTTTCCTACTCATGCGCATCACCTTACATTTTTCTATATTGAGAGCTAGCTGCCATTCTTCGCACCATCTAGAAATTTTGTCTAAGTCATCCCGTATGCTATTACAGTCAGTTAAAGACGACACCCTCCCATACACCACAACATCATCAGCAAACAGCCGCAAATTACAAGTTAGTCTTTCCATCCCCTGGGGCACGCCTGACGATACACTCGTCTCTGATGAACTCTCACCGCCGAGAACAACGTACTGCGTTCTATTACTTAGGAAGTCTTCCAGCCAGTCACAAATCTGTGAACCTATATCATAAGGTTGTATCTTCGTTAGCAGTCTGCAGTGTTTCACCACGTCAAATGCCCTTTTGTAATCGGGAAAACACAATCTACCTGTTGCCCTTCATCCATGGCTCTCATGATGTCATGTGAGAAAAGGGCAAGCTGAGTTTCACACGAACGATGTTTCCTAAACCAGTGCTAATTCATAGAAAGCAGCTTCTCCGTCTCAAGGTAATTTAGTATATTACAATTGGGAATATGTTCCAAAATTCTACAATAAACTGATGTCAACGATATTGTCCTGTAATTATTTGGGTCTGTTCTTTTACCTTTCTTATAAATGGAAGTTACACGTTTTTCTTCCAGTCACTACGGGAGACGGAGCTAACGCTCGGAGTTTTGGGTAATGATGGGGAAGGATATCGCCCGTGTCCCTTCAAAGGAACAATTCCGGCATTTGACTGGAGTGATTTAGAGAAATCACGGAAAACCGAAATCTGGATGGCCGGAGGTGGATTTGACCCACCGCCCTCCCGAATACGAGTCTAATGCGCTACCACTGCGCCACTTTGCTCGGTGGACTTAAATGGACGCAAGTGGTCGGGCAGGAAGAGTATCAGGGGTCCAATACCACTCCAACTGCACTCGTGCCACAACATTACAGAGTCTCTACCAACTTCAGCAACACCCCCACCTTTATGACATGCAGGGTCAATGGATTCATGAGGTTGTCTCCAAACTGATACACGTCCATCCGCTCTGTACAACTGGAAGCCATCAACAGCGCAATGTCGTGTTAACGGGCCCAGACGAGGCGTAAAGCTTTACTTCGTGCAGTCAGCAAGGCTACACGAGCGGGACCTCGGCTCAGAAAATCAATATCGATTACGTTTCGTTGAATACAGTTCCCCACAGACGTTTAATGAACAAAGTAAGAGCATATGGTCTATCAGACCAATTGTGTGATTGGACTGAGGAGTTCCTAGATAACAGAATGCAGCATGTCATTCTCAATGAAGAGAAGTCATCCGAAGTAAGAGTGATGTCATGTGTGCCACAGGGGAGTGTCATGGGTCCGTTGCTGTTCACGATATATGTAAATGACCTTGCGGATAACATCGGAAGTTCACTGAGGCTTTTTGCGGATGATGCTGCAGTGTATAGAGAGGTTGTAACAATGGGAAACTGTATTGAAATGCAGGAGGATCTGCATCGAATTCACGCATTTTGCAGGGAATGGCAGTTGAATCTCAATATAGATAAGTGTAATGTGCTGCGAATACATAAAAAGAAAGATCCTGTATCATTTAGCTACACTGTAGCAGGTCAGCAAATGGAAGCAGTTAATTCCATAAATTATCTGGGAATAGGCATTAGGAGTGATTTAAAATGGAACGACCGTATAAAATCAATCGTCGATAAAACAGATGCCAGACTTAGATTAATTGGAAGAATCCTAAGGAAATGCAGTCCGAAAACAAAATGTTCGAAAGTTTGTAGAGCTTATGGGACTTAACTACGGGGTCATCAGTCCCTAAACTTACAAACTACTTATGAACTAGCTAATACTAAGGACGGCAGAAATATTCATGCCCGAGGAGGGATTCGAACCCCCGACCGTAATGGCCGTGCAGACTGTGACTGGTGCGCCGCAAAACGCTCGGCCACCGCGGCCCACAGCTCACCGGTGTGGGATCCGTAGCAGGTGGTATTGATAGAGGAAGTGGAGAAGATCCAACGGAGAACAGCGCGCTTCGTTACAGGTTCATATGGTAATCGTGAAAGCGTTTCGGAGGTGATCGATAAACACCAGTGGAAGACTCTGCAGGAGAGACGCTCTGTCGCTCGGTACGGGAATTTGTTTAAGTTTCGTGAACGTACCTTTACCGAGGAGTCTAGCAGTATATTTCCCCCTACTACGTATATCTCGCGAAGAGATCATGAGGATAAAATCAGAGAGTCTTTCTTTCCGCGAACAATACGTGACTGGAATAGGAGGGAGAACCGATAGTGGTACTGAAGGTACCCTCCGCCACACACCATCGGGTGGCTTGCGGAGTATGAATGTGGAATGTAGATGTAGAATGGTTCGCGCGCTGACGCAAGCTGAAAAAAAAGTTTGAATCTTCCTAAATCTATGAGGACTTAACTGCTGAGTTTATCAGTCGCTAGGCTTACAAACTACTTTAAGTAACCTAAGGACAACACAACACTCATCCTCGAGGAAGGACTGGAAACCTCCGACGGGGAACACCTGCGCGCTCCAACACAAGCTGATAAGCAATGTGCGGAAGGGCTGCTCTTCCGTCACTCTGGACGAATCTCTTCAGTCGTCGGTGGTTCCGCTCTTACAGGGTCGTTTTTCGGCCGCAGCGATGTCGAAGATTTGAGGTTTGCCGACCGCAGCGCCGAAGATCTCGCGAAAAGACGACGAGGATGACTTCAGACTGAGACACTGGAGCCCACAAGCAGGCGTCGCGGCAGTCGGTGTATCCGTCGAGCCACTTGCCACTGCAGTAAGCAAAAGGAGGAAGTTGCCACGGTACAGAAGGTACTCGCAGCCGCAGACCGTGGATGCAGCGGTACGTGGAGCTGTCAGTACAGGCCGTCCCGACAGTAGCCAACCGTGGCCACTGCCTCACGAGTGCTGACCGACTGTCGCTTGCTACGAACACAAGGCTGCCGAGTTCCAAACTCGTCGGAATCTTCACTGATTGAAGGAAAAACTTACCGACTGCAGGCCTGCTAAAACTTTCAAGGGAATCTACGATACGTAGGAAGATACCGATCAATTTCCATGCTGTAACCCTTCTAAATAATAAAATCCGTTATTAACCCTTTCAGACCCTCTGGCTACAATTGTGTACATAATTTTTACATTGTCTAAGATAGATCAGAAATTTTTTTTCTCAATTGAAACAACATGTATATGACTATGAGTGTTGAACCTTTTCATCGTGCACACTTACTATCAATTGCGGAAGATCACTAGAAAAATACCAAGTAGTGAGTGTTGCACTAGGAAGCAGCTTGTAAACTCCAAAGAACACGCAGGTTGTGGGTTACTTGTATTCCACTGTACAACTGAAAAGTAGTAGTAAGTATTTTGCATGTCAACTATTGAATGATCAGTTTATTTAGCCCAAAAGTTAGTGTTAAAGAATTAATTATTTTAGTGCATAAAAAGAAATCTTGCTTTTCGGCAAATGCAATTTTGTAGTATGTAAATGGATGCATAAAACAGCGTAAATCTTGCTTCTAAAATCATTAAAAACATAACTTAAGAGGAATACAGCAAAAAAAAAAAAATAATAATAATTTCATTCCTCCAGAAACAAAATGAGGTCTGAAAGGGTTAAAGACAGTTTAGTAAATTACTTATTACCTTTCAAGCCGATCACATTTTGTAAGCGGAAGAGTCCTGCTATGCAGCGTATAATATCCTCATTATCGTTGGTATGCAGACGCTGTTGTTCAGATTATGAGATTGGAAATTGCGATGCCAAAAATGGTCCTTGTGTCGGCTGTTACTGCATCTGCTGTTTTATTGTGAAAAGATGTATATGTCCTGTTGTATTATGAAACAATTTGTATTTAATGTTGCATATAAAACAATTTATGTACGGTATTACATTGTGAAAGCAAATTTGTGTAGTGTTCAATGGATAAAAAAAGCAGCCCTCGCTCGCAAACAGTTACAACTCCGTAATCGAAGCTTTTTTAGTGGTATTAAGCCGTTATTCGATCTTTGATGTTGTACTTCGTGTAGTGTCCGAAATATTTCTTCCGACTTGATCCAAAGCATTTGTATTCCAGAAGCTGATTTTTAACTATTAACTTATTAAAACTTTGTTACTCGTTTATAATCTCTACTAATATTGTATAGCCAAAATGATGCCTCTGCTATCTCTCGTTTTAAACAAAGTATTTTGAAGCAATTGTTTTTTTTTTTTTTTTTTTTTTCAATACGGTTTTTCTCTGTACAGTAGCCTAGTTGTAATTGCGGCTACTAGATGGGACTACTGAGTTAACGTCTTCCTGTTCACAACTTCACGCCAGTCTGATGCCTACGTGCAGGCGTGCAGCCCATAGTGGCTAGCTTTTTCTAAAAAAAAATTCTTTTTAAACACTGTGACGTAAGCTTTACAGCTGAGTAGTATATTTTATTATGTGACTTGTTTTATTTTTATAATTTCTGATGAAGGCAATCTTAGTCAATGCCGAAAGCAGGTAAAATAATTTTTAATTTGCGACCGAGGGCTGCTTTTTTATCCATTGACGTTGTAACGGTCGCTGACAATAGCTGATATGTCTAAAATTTTAAGTGTGAACTGTTGTTATATGAAACAGTGTACGTAGTGTTGTGCTACGAAACGTGTATATACTGTTGTATTATGAAACTTTGTATGTGAAGTGTTGTATTATGAAACAATGTGTGTGTGTAGTGTTGTATTATGAAACAATGTGTGTGTATTGTTGTATTATGAAACAATGTCTGTGTCTAGTGTTGTATTATTAAACAATGTGTATGTAGTGTTTTAATATGGAACACAATGTGAGTGATGTGTGCAGTGATTGTCGATGTTGTAGACTACGGTAAGCCGAATGTTCTTCCATCCATTCTGATCTAAGTTTTCCGTGGTTTCGCTTCATTAGTGACGTGCTGAGCATCAATGTAAAGCTTCAAAACCATCATAAGTACACTTTGTATAAACACACCGAACAGCCAGAGAAGCTGGTACACCTGCGTAATCTCGTGTAGGGCCCACGCGAGCAGCAGAAGGGCCGCAACACGACATGGCGTGCGCTCGACTGATGTCTGAAGCAGTGCTGGAGGAGAGGAGAGGGAACTGACACCACACATCCTGCCGGGCTGTCCGTAATTCCGTAAGAGTGCCAGGAGATGCAGGTCGTTGCAGGCATCCCAGCTGTGCTCAGTAAAGTCCTTGTCTGGAGACTTTGGCGGCCAGCGGAGGAACGCTGTTCTGAGTGGGAGAGACTTCCCAGAGCAGCTCTGTCGCAATTCTGGTCGTGTGGGTGTCGCACTGGTATCCTGGAATTGTCCAAGTCCGTCGGAATGGGGATTGCGTTGGGATGGTTGGTTGAGATAGGGGGACTAAACTATTGAGGTTATCAGTCCCCTGGCGGGGAGGGGAAGGAGTGAGGATATGAAAGGAGGGGAGGGGGAAAGGAAATGCAGTCCGGGAACTAAAGAAGGAAGGAAGACTGCATTAGCTCAGGGCCCCGTGCTCGCCACGCACGTACTCACGAAATAACCGTGAGCCCACTGGGAGGTCCGTCGGAATGCTCAGTGGACGTGAATGAATACAGGTGATCAGCCAGGATTACATGTTGCCTGTTAGTCATGTCAGGGACCCATGTCACTCCATTACAGAGCCTTCAGCTTGAACTATCCCCTGATGACATGCAAGGTCCATGGTTTCGTGAGGTTGTCTCTATCCGCTCAAAAAATTAGAAACGAGACTCGTAACACCAGAAGACATGTTTCCAGTGATCAACAGTCCATTGTCGAGTTTGACGGGCCAAGTTGAGGTGCAAAATGTCGCGTCGCGCCGTCAGTGAGGGTGCACGAGCGGGCCTTCGACTACGAAAGCCCTTTTCGGCGATGTTTCGGTGAATGGTTCACACTTGTTGATAGACCAGCATCTAAATGTGCGGAGATGATCAAGGTATGTGCTTCATCGACTCTGGTACGCGTAACACTATAACATTATCGAAAATATTAAAAAAGATACGCAGTAGCGTCCCGAAAACTCGGTCTAATGTGAACCGAAGGTTGGCGGAGCTTGTGAAAATGCTGGGTTATCGGGAACGGTGTTAAAAAAGAATAGGTAAGATTTTTCCTTATAAAATACTTTCTATTGTTACTTTAGAATACAATTCACTGATGGAATACAGAAATACAAAATAAATGTAAGCCAATATCTAACAAATGAAATTCGTTACTTACACTCACGTCAACTTTACAAAACGCGGTTAAGAACAGACAAAGGCTGCAGGCAGACTGAGCGGCAGAGTGCGCGCGGCCGCGTCACATGTGTGTCACTGCTGTCTGCTGGAACCAATTTCATTGTTTTTCATCACGCCTAACCAGTACTTTAGATCAAGAGTGTTTTCACTATGAAAAGGCATCTACATAGTGCATTAATCAAACTGAAAGGATTTTTAAATAGAGTGTAGGTGGCACAAGAAAAGAGTTCTGGACCCATAAATAGCCTGTAACTGCTACACGCTATCATTTCACTTGTATCCTGCATTACGCGAGCACGGAATAATTCCAGGGGGTGCGTCGGGGTGTGGCCAAGTTATTTAGACTGCCGGCTTACCGAGAGCCGAGTTTTCGGTACTCTATTGTATTTCGATTTTCCTAATCTCATGTGTATCTGTGTGAGATATTATCGTTTTTCAACTTCGTATTCACAGAATATATGACAGTAACTGCGAATGGGCAAAGCCGAAAATGTGTGCCCGGGTCTCCCGCAGTTGCGCTGACCACTACACCACTGGGGACACCGTGATCAATGCCCCTGCAAGAACTACCGAAGCACGCCTCTCGTCAGATACAAATTCCCAGTGCATATTTTCATTTTCATTTTTCCGATTACAGCGCCGTCTACCATGAAAAGAAAAAAAAATGGTTTCTGTAGTATCGTCGCCGAAGGACCCCTGCAAGAGGCGCGCTTACGCGCCTGGCTCATCGTTTGGTGGCGCTACGAGCGGGCCGTTCTGCGCCGGCGTGTACTACAGTAGCTTCGACGCCGCGCAACCGAGGAACCAGTGGCTACGGCGCCTCGGGACCCCGCGCCCTCTGGACATGTGGCGTTTAAGGGCGGCATCAGGAGAAGTGCAAGCAGAGTGTGTATGGAATGGCCTAGAAAAAGCTAGGGGAGCTTCTAATAGTCCAGACCTAGTGATGTTTACAATATTCTGATTGTTGTAACCGTGTCTCTGTATAATAAAAGATAAGCATCTTTTTAACTCGTGGTTTCTTGTTTGCTTCACATCTAGCCTAAGTTGCTAGCCGGCCACTTCGGCAGACGACACGGCACACAACAGTTTCATACAAAAGGTACATATTGTTTTGAGGGAGATTCAAAATCCTGTTTAAGATATAAAGACACCCCCCTGTCGACACCACGGGGCAGGAGAATCGAAATCTGGCATAAATAATAGGGGTACCTGTTTAAGAAATCAAAGCTACCCCCCGCCGACACCGCGAGTAATGCGTAGGGAAGTTGAAGCTTTATGTATGTCCCTCTTCGAGGTTAACTGCTTTTAGAACAACTTTGTAATCCGATTTATGTTTTTCCAAGTATTCCGGAAAAAAAATTTGAAGTGCCTCAAATTGAAGATGGCGTGTGAGACTTTCTACCGTGCACCCTGTACACCCAAAAGTACAGTGATAATGGGTAGGGACACTATGCGTAGAGTAAGTTGGTAGTTTACATTCGATGGAAGGCGTGCTGGGGCAGACTGCACGGCAGCGGTGATCGCGGCGCCCCAGTGGTGCAGAGCTCAGTGCAAGTGCCTGTAGTCCACATTGCGGAGGAAGGTTGCCCAGTTTTCAGCCGATCTGTGCATCCCCCTCCATTACCACACTGGCAGCCAATAACATTCATTCTGCAAGCGCGTGGCTGGCCGTGAGTTACGCAATGCTTCTTCTGAAGGTTCCACTGTTCGCACTTGGCCGTAGCTCCTCCCCTCCACGCTTCCCCGATCGCTCCGCCTCTATGCGAGAAGCGCCTCCCTACATGACGCCAACTATAGTCAGCAGGACGATCCGTCCTGCAATACCGGGACAAGTTTATTTACTACAGTGGTCACTGGCAGCTAAAGTCTTCCATTTCTTTTTCTCTTGAGCCACAACAGCTGGAGGATGAAAATGAGACAACACATCAAAATGACAAAATGTTTGTTAAGCTAAAAGGACTTAACTGAAGGGTCATCAGTCCCTAAACTTACAAACTACTTATGAACTACCTTATACTAAAGACGACACAAACATCCATACCCGAGGGGGGATACGAACCCTCGACCATAGCGGCCGTGCAGACTGTGACTGACGCGCTACAGACTGTTCGGCCACTTCGGCCGGCAGACAACACATATACTGTATTTGTTGGCTGCCATTCTTATTGCATCCTACTGTTTGAGTGAACTGATGTTCACAAATGCATGATTTGCATGGCAAGGACGCCTTTTGGGGACATGTCAGAAGAATGTTCCTGGGGTTTCACAACAAACTGTTTGATTCGGGGCAGATAGCAGTGAGGCTGGGATGACTCGGTTGAAGCTGTGAACCGCTGGTGGCCGCGGTGGGCTGAGGTCTCACTGCTTTTTCGTTTTCCCTGCTCAAACTCAGTTCACTTAAGGAATATAACCTCTAAATAATTTTACGACACCTGACGATGATCAGTTAATCGAAACCAGAGGTTTATAGTGCCAGAAATAGGAATTGGTACCCCCTCTTAGAGTTTTCCGGTTCACTCCAGCTTTATTGTTGGAACGTGGAATATGCAGTTGTTGTTGTTGGGATTTTGAACTGCCATGTCATCAGTCTGCTAAATATGGAGTACATGAAATGGTGGCATTTAAAAACCAGTAGTCCGAGTGAGGTGGTGCATTGGTAACGCACTGGACTCGCATTCGGGAGGACGGTGGTTGAAATCCACTTCTGGCCATATAGATTTAGGTAATCCATGATTTCCTTAAATCACACCAGTCAAATGCCAGGATGGTTCCTTTGAACGGGCACGGCCGATTTCCTTCCCCATCCTTACCCAAAACTCCGAGCGTAAGCTCCGTCTCTAATGACCACGCTGGCGACAGGACGTTACAACCTAA
Source organism: Locusta migratoria (assembly GCA_026315105.1). Taxonomy (NCBI): domain Eukaryota; kingdom Metazoa; phylum Arthropoda; class Insecta; order Orthoptera; family Acrididae; genus Locusta; species Locusta migratoria. The sequence goes on from CM048747.1 coordinate 36,849,032, forward strand.
GCTTCCTTTGTACAAATCAGTAGCTGAAGCAGTCATGCGGTACCACGTGTCTAGCCACGCTGAAATACCACTGTAGTACATGGTGTGACCTCCACGGGCGGTAATGCAGGTGTAGTTTCTGTTATCCATTGGTCATACAGGTGGTGAATACTCTCTTGGAATTCATTATTCCTCGCCTACTCGACCTGTTGACGTAGTTCTGCAAGAGTTGTGGAATGACGATTCTGACGTGTCAGTTGTGGTCTCATGTGCGCGGTAGGAGACAAGTCCGGAGATGTTGCTGACCAGGGAAGTTGCTGCACATCTTGTAGAGTACAAGCACTGTTGGGACAACAGGTCTCCTACTTGTTGAGAGAATGGCGATCGATGGTCAGTGTTCCGTCCTCAAACGCCAAAGGTGAAGGACAGTTGCAGCTTATCACACTCCAGACTGGACCAGAATTTCGTATAGGGGTGTGAGAACGTTGCTAGCAGCACTGTTGCACAAGTGACGTAGCACATCCAACTTGTGTCTAAATCCTCCGGAAAGACCATCTCGCCACTCGGAAGGTCACAGTGTTTGCTCCTTCCAAAACCTCAGTTGGCTATAGGAAGCAGGAGTGTGTCTCCATCGCATGGCGCTTGTTAGCTTGATGTGTTTACATTAAGCCTGGGGGGCTCACAGTTCTTTTGTGACTACGTGCGTGGCTAGCACAGGTCCCGACCTAATGCAGTCCTTCTTTCCTACCTGGACTGTATTTCCTTTCTTTGCCCCTCCTTTCCATCATCACTCTTTTCCCTTTCCAGGGGAGGACTGTCGACTTAGTTTATTCCCCCTGTTCCAAATCACCAACCAACCAACCGACATCAAGTGAAGCCTTATGGCTGTAAGCAGTCCCTGTTAATAGGCACACACATATGGCACACTGGCAGCGATGTCTCTATGCTGTCTGTTGGCGGACAACAGTCAAACTATTATCTCTAGATCTACTATCCTGCAGTTGGTATCTGATGACATCGGCTTAAAATCGACGACGTCTGTGCAGACGTAGTAATTGTATTTTGGTAGTATAGGAACTTCAGAGTCTGTCGTAGCTCCATGGTAATGCTGTTGGTGATGACGATGACAATGATGATGATGGTGGTAATGACAAAAGTTTCAAGGAGCGTAGTTTAGAGGACACTGGTGGTGGAACAGATGAGTGCGGCAGGTGGGAACGCGGTCGGCTGAGCGTCGCCGGTGTGCTGTTGCAGAGACGAACGTGACGCTGACGGTGGTGCCGCGTCGCGAGTGGCTGGCGCAGCCGCCCCTGGAGACGGCGGCTCGCCTCAGGCTGCCCGTGCCGCTGGTCGTCGTCAGCCACTCCACCACCGAGGCCTGCGCCACGCAGGCCGCCTGCACGCACCTCATCCGCTACCTGCAGACCTTCCACATCGAGAGCAGCGGCTGGTCCGACATCATGTACAACTTCCTGGTGGGCGGCGACGGCGCCATCTACGAAGGCCGCGGCTGGTTCTCCGTCGGGGCGCACACCTTCGGCTACAACAACTGCAGCCTCGGACTCGACGTGGTCGGCACCTTCGACAAGGTCCTGCCCTCGGAGTCTCAGTTGCTCGCACTGCACCAGCTCCTGGAGTTCGGCGTCCAGGCGGGCTACATCACTGAGGACTATAAGCTGCTGGCCCACCGGCAGCTCGCCAACACCGACAGTCCGGGCGACAGGTTCTTTGAGGAGCTCCAGACGTGGCCACATTGGTCCCCAGACACTGGACCTTTGTGCGACAGTCCATCCATAGTACACGATATTCCTCTGAGGTAGGATCTCCCAAATTCCTGACACCCAGTGTCAACTGTGGTGCATATTGGAATTTTCGGATATCAGGTCTCCTGTTTCTGGAGACCAACAGTCACCAGCACATGAGACACCACATCAGGGCCTAAGATCCCTGTCAGCTCTATGAATGTTGCACATCTGTGACAACAGTAACCACATTTCCTCAGACATCCAGAAAACTCTGGATCATATTGGATATTTCAGAAGATGGGAGTCCAACTACACTGACACCAACAATCCTTTCTGGTGCATATTGGAAATACGTGATGTCAGGCTCTCATTTATCCTAGAGAGAGCTCTGGTGCACATTGAATACCTCTGGCAGTAAGATGACAGCTTGCTGAGATCACAGCTCTGCTTTACTGTGCACATTGTATCTGCATCATGCCTGAGCTGATGAAGCAACATCGATCAGGCTAACTGAAAGCCAAAGGAGCTACTAAAGTGTGTAAAAACCAGGTTCTATCCTTGTAGATTCAGATTCTCGCTCTGCAACAGCTGATAGAGCTGGAGATGTAGGAACGCTACATTGCCGAGGATTACAACCTGCCATAGCACTGGCAACTACCGAATACTGAGAGCCTGGGTACCAGTTTGTGGAACAGCCCTCCAATCCCTGGGTCTTTGTGTAGTAGTCCAGCCATAGTGCATGATTCAACTCTCAAATCCATTATACCACGTGTAAATTGTGGCGTCTTTCGGAATTTTATGACATCAGGTCTCCAGTTTCCTGAGTCCAACAGTCAACCTCGGTGTATATTGGACATCTCTGAAATCAGGCATTTAAGTTCGCTGTCAGCTCTGGCGCATGTTGGACATCCATGACAATAACACCCAAATCTCATGAGGCATCCAGACAGCTCTGATGCATATTGGACATTCCTGAAATTGGGGCCCAACTTCACTGGCACCACCAATCAGTTCTGATGCTAACAGAATATGCATTATGTGGAGATCTCGATTACCTGAGGCTATCAGACGTCTGTTGGTCATCTCTAGCGCTAATAACACAAGTCCTGAGATCACCAGCTCTGCTCCAGTTTGTTCACCGTATCTGCATCATATCTGAGGTGATAGAGCCACATCATCAGAGCAGGTTACTTGAAAGCCAAGGTGCTACTATAATGTGTTCAAAGGAAAAATGTATATTCGGATGCCGTATTAAACTGAACTTTAAGCTTAAACGATGAAGTGGCAGCCTTTACAAACCAGTTTCGCGGCAACCGCAGACTTCGTGTGTAATTCGACGGCAGTTTAATGTGAAACAAGCCAAAGGCCTCGTATGTTACAAAATAAAGCCCCCCCCACCATTTTATGTGATATATTACTATCTCATTTGTGTTCGAGATATAAAGAAATCATCACAGACTTATTGATAATTGTCTCATTGTTGCGAAAATCGCGATTATGCAGTGAGCTATTCTGACATAATTCGATTACGTGTGTATGTTGTGTGTGTGTGTGTGCGTGTGAGTGAGTGAGTGTGTGTGTGAGAGAGAGAGAGAGAGAGAGAGAGAATCTGAGAATCTCTTTCAGTAGATAGTGCACAGGCTGTGCATCCATAGCCGGGATCTAGAGAGATTCTTTCATGCTTTTTTTCTAAGAAACATGAAGTATCTTATTTAATTGTTGAATTTATTGTTTCTCCATGATTAAACATGTGGGAAGTAAAAAGGGAACAGAACAAAGAGTTTATGTAAACAAATGATGTAAGAAACCTTATTAGAAATAAGTTTTGTTCATACTTTGAAGGTCGTTGTACATTACAGTCTTTCAAAATAAAACATATTTTTACAACTACTGTTTCTACATTGTTTTGTTTTAATCAAAATTAATGATGAAGGAAGCCAGCAAGAGAAGATAATAGTTCGGTAATTATAATAAACATCTTCAAAGTCTCCTTGTCCTTTGTCCAGATCCTCCTCTTTCTTCCCCAACAGAACTCTACGGCTGCAGAGGATTTGAATTGCTGCTGCCCGCACACCAAATATGCTGTAAATAAAGGAAAGGTCGGTCAAAAACAAATTGTCAAATGCATACAGGAGAGATCAAATTCCAAGGACTTATGTGAAAATTCTTGAAGCTTTCTGTATGAACCAAACGTTATCAGCGGGAGTTGAAATAGCACAAAATTGAAAGAAAAATAAATCACATTTTCAGTTTTTGAGCTTATAATATAATTCGGAATTTTCTGTTTATAATGTTGCAAATTTTTTATTTTTTAATTTTATTTATTTATTTATTTATTTTTGTCAAAAGTAACCCAACTTGAGATGTGCTCGTATTCAAACCTTGGAGTTTCCGAAAAAATTAGATATGAAAGGTTGTGCATTTCAACTTCTCCTTGAGAAAATTGAATCATTCGTTTGGTACTATGATCATAGCAACCAGCTGTTTTTAAAGTTAAGATTTCGCTTTGTGTCTCGTTTGGAGTTGATCTGTTATGCAATATGAAAATATCAGTCAAGTTCGCAAAAGGTTTTAACGCTTTATTTTATAATAAGGTAACCAGTTTCCGATGACCATCTTATGATTGTGTATCTTCCGTGCTTGCTGTACTAAATTTGTGGTTAAATCCGCCTTATGCAAGACATCTTGTTTTATTTTAACACCCAGACACGTTTCGGCACTTATTCTGCCATCTTCCGTGGTCTGATGCGGAGGCAGTCACCGTACACCCATCGCCTCGGCGTCAACGTTGAGACGAAAAGGTCCGTGGGTGATCTTACAATAAATCGAAACCGGTTACCTTATTATAAAATAAAAACTTTAGCGAACTTGACAGATATTGCCATACTGATTCATATACCAGTTCGCTGCCTTCCTAGAAGGAAACAATTTTTTTCCAAATTCATTGATCTGTTATCTTTTTACTTTCAGTGGCGGGTGTCTTTTTAAACGATGTATAAGTGTGTGTAATTATTTAAAAAATATAAATTTCGTGGGAATGAGTTGAGAAACAACTTTATTGTAAACGATTCTGCTTCAGCACTTGTTTATGATACTTGGAAGTTCTAACGTTCGTCCAGACGTCATTTCACTGTAGAAATGTAGAACTGTTTCGGTTACTGGAGGTACAACTCACCAATGACTATTATATTGGAAGAATTAAGGTCATAGGGGAGAGTCGGGTAAGTTGACAATGAGTCTAAGATGACGAATTTTGAATTTCTCCGTTAACTCAACTGCCGGTGCTAGGTGCACTATGGAATTGCTTCCTTAGCCCCCTCTGCAGGCATGCCTGTCTAACTAGAACCGCTTCGTCATTTTGTTTGGTTGACAACGGAGGATTGAATGTGGACGCTGATTTCGTGACAGTTTTTCCTTCAGTCATTTAGACATAAAAGTATGACTTACATGAAACTTATTTAGTCATACTTTTACCTTAATGAATAATAGTTGGTTCCTCTTAAGCTTTATGGCTTTTCGATGCCTTAATAATAGTTTAATGAATTTATTCTGTGAGATTTTGTCCATATTAAAGTTCTTATCTGAAATGTCGACTGTTGTTAAGATGACGAATTTTGTATAGGCTAAGATGGCGAGTTCGTTATAAAGGGTTTTGTGGACACAGGAATAGAACCATTAAATTCACAGATATTTAGTGATGAAGACTTTGCGCCATCATTAACAACAGACAACATCAAAGAAATTCCCCCCGAAACACATGCTCTACCTGAGAGATCAGCAAACCCACCTGCAGAATTTGATGCTCTACTGGGGTTTTCATCTAACTCTGCAACTTTTTCTATTTTACCTCCGTTGCCCCAAATAGAATCTCTGCCAGGGCCTTCATCTAACCCAACATCTACTGCTGTTGTAGCATGCAGAACTTTATGTATCATCAGCGCCCTCATCCACCACTAACTCCTACCTCTGCTTTACGTCCGTTACCTCAAGATCACCTAAAGTTCGCCTCCGTAGCTCAGCGGTAGCGTCGCTGACTACCACGCAGGAGGCCCGGGTTCGATCCCTGGTAGGTGACTGGGTGTTGTGTGTTGTCCTAATCATCATCATCTCATCATCATTGGCACGCAAGTCCCCCACGCGGCGTCGAATAAAAAGACTTACACTAAGGCGGGCCGAACAATCCCGCAAGGAATCTCCCGGCCAAGAAAGCCATACGCTCATTTCCATTTTACCTAAAGGAGGTCCAAGAAAACGAAAAATTAGTTGGCATCTTTACACATAACAAGCATACCCGTGAAAATAGCACTGGAAGGAAACTGACAAAGAAAAGAGGAAACAGAGAAGAAGAAAGAAAATTAAAGAAAGATAAAGAATTGAAAGAGAATGGTAATGCAAGGGGAAAAAAAGTGAACAAAAGTCCTAACGTAAACTTGCGTTCGGCGGATGTTCTGGAACGAAACAAAGAGAAGATCCTAGAATGGACTTCTGCTGCTCGTCTTCGAACTCATCCGTTGAGATTGAGTACGCCGACAGTGATTCTGATTATGTCGATGAAAGAGACTGTATTCTTTGTGGAGAAGCTGGGAAGACTGAATTGTGATATCAATGTTCTCGATGCCAAGAGTGGGCTCATGTTCAGTGTACGGGTGATAATTACTGGGACTCAAAGAGAAATGCTATGTTTGTGACTTTTGTGATAAATAGATAACTTTCAATAAAACGTCTTTGTTTTCTAAATAAAATGTTCATTTCGTCATCCTACCCTCCTCGTATGGTAAGTTGACGAATGTTACTATTGCTAGTAAAAAATATAGAAAAACCTTAGTTTTAGGAAATGTTCAAGGGCTTGAATCTAAAGGGGATACATGAAGCAATCATTTTACTGCAAATTAAGTATTTGACTTCAATATAAGGGCCTTAATATCATCTTACCTTATATAGACACCTGGGGCATGCTGATCTTTTCAGACAATGTCGTCACGGTTGTGGCGGCTCATGTCGGTGCCAGCGATGCGTGTCGCCTTGGGTCGTAAGTGATTCTCTACTGTTTTGGTCGGCTATTTTAAGTGGGAAAGACTGCCAGTCCTGCTTGCAAATGAAGACACAGCTCACCATATGCAGCATAGTTAACAGGACCGAGACGAGTGGAGGGCCTGAATCAAACCGTGTAGGCCGCATATTCCTCGACTTGTTCATTTGGGTGGTGGGGTTCCGGGTTCCCTTAAATTATGTGATAAAAAGTGTCCATACATCTCTGAAAACATACGTTTTTCATATTACATCCATTGTGCTGCCACCTACTGTCAGGTACTCCATATCAGAGACCTCAACACTCATTAGACGTCGTACGAATGTACACTACATGCCGTTAAAATTGTTACACCAAGAAGAAATGCAGATGATAAACGGGTATTAATTGGACAAATATATTATACTCGAACTGACATTACATTTTCACTCAATTTGGGTGCATAGCAACCACCTCTGGCCGTAATAACGGCCTTGATACGCCTGGGCATTGAGTGAAACAGAGCTTGGATGGCGTGTACAGATACAGATGCCTATGCAGCTTCAACACGATACCACAGTTCATCAAGAGTAGTGACTGGCGTATTATGACGAACCAGTTGCTCGGCCACCATTGATCAGACGTTTTCAATTGGTGAGAAATCTGGAGAATGTACTGCCCAGGGCAGCAGTCGAACATTTTCCGTATCCAGAAAGGACCGTTCAATACCTGCAACATTCGGTCGTGCATTATCCTGCTGAAATGTAGGGTTTCGCGGGGATCGAATGAAGGGTAGAGCCACGGGTCGTAGCACATATGAAATGTAACGGCCTCTGTTCAAAGTGCCGTCGATGCGAACAACAGGTGACCGAGACGTGTAACCAATGGCACCCCATACCATCACGCCGGGTAATACGCCAGTATGGCGATGACGAATACACGCTTCCAATGTGCGTTCACCGCGATGTCGCCAAACACGAATGCGACCATCATGATGCTGTAAACAGAACCTGGATTCATCCGAAAAAATGACGTTTTACCTTTCGTGCACCTAGGTTCGTCGTTCCATACAACATAGCAGGCGCTCCTGTCTCTGATGCACCGTCGAGGGTAACCGCAGCCTGGTCTCCGAGCTGATAGTCCATGTTGCTGGAAACGTCGTCGAACTGTGCGTACAGATGCTTGTTATCTTGCAAACGTCTCCATCTGTTGACTCAGTGATCGAAACGTGGCTGCACGATCCGTTACAGCCATGCGGATAAAATGCCTGTCATCTCGACAACTAGTGATACGAGGCCGTTTGGATCCAGCACGGTGTTCTGTATTGCTCTGCTGAACCTACCGATTCCATATCGGATCGCGACCAACGCGAGTAACAATCAGAGATTTATGAAAGTAGGCATTTCTCCTCCTTACACGAGGCATCACAACAATGTTTCACCAGGCAACGCCGGTCAACTGCTGTTTGTGTATGAGAAATCGGTTCGAAACTTTCCTCATGTCAGCACGTTGTAGGTGTCGCCACCGCCGGCAACCTCTTGTGAATGATCTGAAAAGCCAATTATTTGCATATCACAGCATCTTCTTCCTGTTGGTTAAATTTCGCGTATGTACCACGTCATCTTCGTGGTCTAGCAGTTTTAATGACCAGAAGTGTAGAATGGGTCGCTCCGCGGAAGTCACGGTGATTGGGTGTCACTTGTGTCAGAAGTCTGTAGAGTACCAAACTCGTAAACATCCTCAGGTCCACTCTTTCTGGTGTGACAGTGAAGTGGAATCGTGAAGGGACACGTGCAGCCCGAAGGCGCACAGGCCGACCTCGTCTGTTGACAGACAGAGACCGTCGATAGTTGAAGAGGCTCGTACAGTAATCTGTCGAGACCATCACACAGGAATTCCAGACCGCATCAGCATCAACTCCAAGTCCTACGACAGCTAGGCAGGAGGTCAAGTGGCTGCCCATAAGCCGCACATCTCGCACGTCAATGCCAAACGACGCCTCGCTTGGCGCAAGGAGCGAAAACATTGGACGTTTGAACAGTGGAGAAACGTTGTGTGACGTGACGAATCACGGTACACAATGTGGCGATCCAATGGCAGGGTTGGGTTGTGGCGAATGTGTGAGTTAGAAGTAGATATCCCTGGAATAGTGAAGCAACTTAAATCACTTAAAACAAGAAAGTTTTCAGAATGAAACAGTCACTCTGCGGTGGAGTGTGCGCTGATATGAAACTTCCTGGCAGATTAAAATTGTTGTGAGGGCGGACCCTGAAGCGTGCCGGAATAGTTTCAGAAGCAGGGTAGCACTTCTTTCATGATCGTCCGCTGAATATATATCTCCGTACCATACGCCATACCATATCATCCGTATAAAAAGAGATCGAACCAATCGACATGTGAATTATCTCACAGAGTCCTGCTAGTGTGTGGGCGCTGACAGCTGAACGCGAACGTCGCCTCTCCCAGCCACTGCGCTGTCCCTGGTATCAAGAAATACCTGAAATCCTGCTCTCTCTGCGTACTCCTGAAACTATGGATCTCGGAATACCTGAACATTCTAACGATTTCCGAAACGGAATGTCCCACGTAGTTACAAAACCAATTTTAAATACCCCACCCTGTGTAACTGACGGTATTGAGACAGGATGTTTCGTATATTTGAAGCTACAATGAAGTCGTTACCATGTGGCTGCTACAGTTATTATGTGATTCCTTAAGGCGATCAGATGACAGTTAAGGGGGTAAGGGCGTCAAACTGTTTGATTTGGAGCAGGAGAGGCACCACATGACATTCTAATTTACAATAAGTGAAACTTTTCAGCATGACCAGGAAGGATTCAGGATTCACATTCATAGTAGTCGAAACTGCAAAAATAATAGAATGATTTTTTTTTTTTTTTTTTTGGTACACGGTAAATTTCATCCTTTTTTCACTTACCATGGTATGCACTTGTTATCATAGTTACACTTTTCTTCATAAGTAAAAGAAATTCTTCTACGTGACAAATTCATTAAATTAAAATTGTCTGCCCGAGCCGGGATTCGAACTAGGGACCTTTGCCTTTCGCGGGCGAGCGCTCTACCGAATGAACTATCCCGATACGCTTCAGGGTCCGTCCTCACAACTTCACTGCTGCCAGTACCTCGCCTCCAACTTTCCAAACTTGACTTTCATGCATTTATTTGTGTACATTGTGTAAATTAAAATGTCCTATGGTGCCTTTTATGCTCCAATTCGCAGGTTTCACGCCCCTACCCCCTTAATAAAGATGTTAAACAGTGCGAGATGTTCAGAAATGGATGATGATGACTGATATGATAGTGATTATGATGGTGAGAATGATATAAATGATACATATTTAATGACGACTCTCTCAGGGGACACGGCCAGCGGTATTCAAAGGGAAATCCACATCGCTCTGTCACAGATTTTATTTATATTTCTTATTTATCGTGCTCCGCAAGACCCAACTTAAAAGCAAGTCTCCATGGTAATGTAATGGATCGATACTTGAAATTCTAAGAGGAGAGTAGTAATAAATATAATGGAACGTATAGGAATCCTATGCACACAAGTAAATAAAATCGACAATCTAATCCAGAAATTAGCTCAATTTTTGAAGAAATGTTCCTCGTCAGAATAAAAGACCGATACACTAGCAAATACGTTAGTTTAAACTTTAAAGTGCGTGGGTTGCTAGTAATATTTTTGAATTTTTGTGGCAGCTTATCGGAAAGGGATGATGTAGAAAAATAACTCACTCCTTTCTGCACCAGTGATACAAATACAGAGTCGATTTCTGCCAACTATTAACTGAGTAAAAGCTACTAGTTCTTGGCAGTAAGCTGATATTCTTAACAACAAATGACATTAAAGATAACATGTATTGAGATTCCAGTGTCAGAATTCCCAGACAACTCATCAGGGGTCCATAAAAGGTTAGTGAGCTTGTACCACAGATTGCTCGAACCGCCAGTTTCTGTGCTATAAATACCGTTTGTGATTCAGAAGAGTTAACCCGAAAATACCGTACGTCGTTAGCGAATGAAAATAAGCAAAGTAGACTACTTTTCATGTTGTACTATCACCTATTTCAGATACCTGTCTAATGGTAAAGAACTCAGCATGTAGTTTTTGAACAAAATCCTCAACATGGTCTTCCACGACAGCCTACTATCTATCTGAACGCCTAGAAATTTGAACTCTTTCGTCTTAGTTACCAAATGCCCATTGCGTGTAATCAGAATGTCAGTTTTTGTTGTGTTGTGTGTTAAAAAACAGTAAAAAGTGAGTCTTATTATGATGCAGCATGAATATATTTTCGACAAACCTGAAGTTACTTCTTCAAGTGCATTATTTGATTCTACGTCAAAGACACTTGCCCGTCCTATTTTGAAGCATTGCTGCGCATTATTGGATCGTCGCCTGGTGGGACTGACAGTGAACATGTTGTTAGAAGAGCAGCTCGTTTTGTATTACCGTGATACAAGAGGGGGAGAGAGTCGTGGAAATGATGCACTCGCTAGCTGCGGTGGAAATCTCTAATAGAAAGGCGGTATTCGCTGCGGCGAGATCTATTAGTGAAATTTCTTTCCACGACTTTCTTCTTCGACTGCGAACATATTCCCACCAACAAAGAGCGACACTATAATTATAATAAAGTAAGAGATACACACAACGGAAAGTTTAGGTGTTTCCTTTTTTTTTTTTTTTTTTTTGCGCGAGAGAATGAAACGGTAGAGACATATGACAGCGGATCAATGATCCCTCTGCCATTACTTAAATGAAGAAAATCGGCCGGGTAGTTTGGTCTTTCCGAATGACTTTAGTTTTCGCAGATTCTTTTAATATATACGATTATCATTTTATATCAGTTGAAATCAGTTGTTAAATAAATATATACAAGTTTGACGTTATTAACATGATAGCTAGAGACTATCGGCTATCACCTAACCAGAGTTTCTTGAAATTACATTCATATACAAAAGTTGGTTATTTTCAGCTTGATTTTTCTATATTTTGATACAGTTGACATAAGCATTTGTAGTTTTTGGGTTTGAAATTATTTTAAAGTCATCTTGAGATGTGCATGATTATTACACTATTGTAGATGTCTTAAATGTTGATGGTGAACAATTTTCTACATTATTTTATTTCATTCTGAATTACTGGAGTGTGGAACTCACATAAGATGTCCTCCATGCATCCCTTAAGGGGGTCAGGACGTCAAGAGTGCTGACTTGTGGCAGTAGGGGCACGACTGCACACTTTAATTTCCACTGTCTGTATTTTTGCAAATAAATTCACAACATTTGATATCAGCATGGCTGGGAAGAATTCAGGATTCACAGTCATAAGCAGTGGCAGTTCCAAAACTGTGCTCCAGTGCGCGCGCAGTAGCTTCACAGTAGCTTCACAGTATACATATTCACTTATGAAATTTGTTATTACCAGTCCCACCGAATTCAAAAGCAATAGCATACATAACTACAACACTAGGAGAATGAATGATCTGCAATATTCAAGGTTAAATCTAGCTTTGGCACAGAAAGGGGTGAATTATGCTGTTACAAAAGTCTTTGGTCACCTACGAAACAGCATCAAAAGCCTGACAGATAGCCAAATAGCATTTAAAAATAAATTAAAAGAATTTCTGAATGGCAACTCCTTCTTCATTATAGATGAATTTTTAAATATAAATTAATAAATGTGAAAAATATAAAAAGATAAAAAGTTGTCTCATGTAATATTTAGTAAAAAGTAATAATTTGTAAAGACACCTTTCATTAACCTGACACATTCCACATCCTTATGAAGTGTCGTATTCATGAACTATGGAACAAGTACTAATCTAATCTAAATGTATCTGTATATGTTTAGAATACCAGTTTCTTTGTCTCTTCAGTGTATGATTGCCTGGAGCGTATAAGATTCTGTCTAATTGGACTGCAATAAAGTGATTATTAAATACTGTGCAGATATCCACATCAGAACCAGTTCTCCTGTCCACTGACCGTATATCCCCATCCCGGTGCTGCTGACCAGACGCTTCCTAAACGACTGACCACATGGTTGTAATCCAGACAGTGCCTCACAGAGGAAAGAGGATATAGCATTTTGGAACCAAACTGTACATTTGACATTAAATTATGTGAACTGGAAGTATCAATTTACCTTGAATACTAGCCTTTCAGTACATTTAAGGATACAGGGTACTTTTCCGGCTATATATTATGTAAAAATCAAAACCTATTTCTTGCAGGCACTGTTTATAATGTATATGATTTACAGTTTTTTTTGTTGATATCAGGTAATGCAGCACACTTTTTAAACAAATTAGAAGTATTTTGAATATTTTTGAACCTGCTTAGGGTTATTAATAAATTACAAAGAAATTGATGCAAATTTGTTTTCCAAAATGCTTCCTCAAAAATTTTATACATTTAAGGTAGACCAAATTTTTACCAGATATGTATGACATGATAGCTCACACAAGCAATTGATCTTCCATATTGGAGCCACATTTTATGCCAAAATTTCTCAGGACTTCCATCCTCACTATCACTCCATCACTGAAACATATCACTGCATGTAGTACACCAAATTTCAATGTATCGAGTCCTACAAAAACATTATTTTGTAATCTTTCCCATATGCATTCATTTGTATTCTGAATGCCTCCATGAAGCTAGTTACTAAGCAAAACAGGGTCACTCAGGTCTCTGAAAATTGGTTTTATTTAACTCCTAACAGGCTCAGGAAGAGAATACTTATGATGGTATATTTGACCTCTTTCTTTTGCTTTTTGGTAACGGGGCGTGGCGGTACACATGACCATAACTTAAAAATTTGGTATATGTAGGTTACTTTTCATTTGAAACCCTATAAAGTATATATCGATAAAATCAGGAAAGACTGCAGAATTTAATAAAGTCATAAAAATGTCGATTTTTCGACCATTTATAAGAACCATAAACTGAGGTTACTTTGATTCAAGAAGTTAAAATTTTTGTATACTTAGTAACAATGATAGCCTAAAACCATGAATTATGCCGTTATCCTAAATTCTTTTATATTTGTGATGTTTTTCTAGCACTTTACCTCTGTTTATAACCAAATTTTATTTTTCGTGAGTAAAAATTATTGAAATTAGGGCCCAAGTAACCCCCAAGTTTGGCTAATATGAATCCATGCATTATTATCCTTGTAAAAACCAGTTTAAAGGTGCATCGGGCGCAAGTAGGACCTGGAAATAAAGACATATAAATGTATTTTGGTGTGAAGAATGTTCTATTAATTTGAAATTTAATTGGAAAATATCCTAAAACTGCTCAATAAACTGCGTTTTTTTAATAAACTTATCAGCACTCGTTTACACTGTGCTAAATATTCATAATAATAAATTATGGTGCACAATAAAGTTAGTTTATGTTACTACTGAGAAGAAACTCCTTCTAATTAAAGTGGGTGGGTTAATTTTTTTTTAATTTCACACCACTTGTAGAATAAAACGTCCTTTTCTGAAATCCATGCCCAGGCCTTTCTTGTCGGTGTCATGCATTCAACAATGGCACCGTTGTCGCATACTGTCATTACTTGACTTGGAACTAAAACATTATTCCAAGCTACAAGAACAAAATCCAGCTCCTGTAAGAAACCTTTTAGCATCTCTTCATCTCCTTTATTTTCGTTGTCTGGAAGATTACTACTAAGGGGTGGATAAGAGGCCGGAAGTTTATAATGAATTGGAGAACGCTCATTTGTTAGCGTACAAATTTCATCTTCAGAAGTAAGTAAATTTCTCCTGAGATCCTAATACTATACGCCATTTTTTAGGTTATAAACATGCTGTTGAATAAATATATTAATTTTACTGGGCGTTCATTATTTACATAGTTAGAACAATAGTTATTTTGTGAAGGAATGTATATAACATGTAAATTTTACTTTACCATGCATGCAACTTCAGTGGGCAGCGCAGTGAAAGTAGAAGTTTTCTGGCAGCAACAATCCTTGGTTTCACTACACAACAGTGTAACGTTATCTGTGAGGAGAAGCGAAAAGCAGATGCAATGCTGAGGGCACTAGGCACTAGCTAGTGCTACCACTTGTAGACGAAATGATCAATCAGCTGTATACGTGCATTACAAAACGCCCAGAACTGATTTAAAATATTTTCACTTAAAATTTCCGAGCTGGTATGCCGTGGTCGATGAATAAGACTCTTCCCTAACGTTTCGTCTTCAGCTGCGGACGAATTGGGTCAAATCTAGTCTCCGATACCGCTTTGAACAATGACGTCATATTTTACGTAATTCCGTCCCGCGCCTGGTTTCAATACCGGTACTCACTTTTTACGTGTCTGATATTTTTTGAAGTTACCCTAAGTTTCACATTAAAGAAAGTTATCTGTAGCGCAGCCCTAAGAAGGTTAGGTAAAGGTTAAACAAGATTTTGTTTTATCTTTATTTTTTAGTACGTGAGGGCGCGTAGCGACCTAATCTCCGGTTCAGAAACACCCAATCGATTTATAGTTGTATGTTCGACATAAATATATCATTTCAGGACGTAGAACGTCGAGTGCAAGCTTTCTTTAAAATTACCTAATTATTAAATTTATTTTGAAGATGTGGTATCATTAAGTAGATTTGACCTATTTACGTGAAATCCAACTACCGATACGGTGTTGTGGTAAACATGTGTTCGTAGTATCTCTCGATTATGTATGATGTCATTGGTCAAAGCGGTATCGGAGACTAGAGTTTATCCGAAGAGTTTTATTCATCGACACGGCCTACCAGCCCGGGAATTTTAAGTGAAATTGACGCCGCTCGTGAAAGCCTACACTGTATGAACATTTAACCCTTTCAGACCTGATTTTTTCCTCTGTCAAGGAAATGATTTTTAATGCTGTAATACTCTTAAGTTAAATTTTCAATGATGTTAGAAGCAAGATTTCTGTAATTATATGCACCCATTTTCATTCTACAACATTGCATATACTGAAAAACAAGGCTTTTTTTAAGGACTGGATTAATTAATTTTGTAGTACCAACCGCTGTACTGAATTAACTGAACGTTCAATAACTATATCGCAAAATAACAACTACTACTTTCAGTTATACAGTGGAATGCAAGTAACCCACAATTTCCGTGTTCTTTGAAGTTCGCGAACTGCTGCGCAGTGCAACACTTGCTTCTTAATATTTTTATAGTGATGTTCCGCAGATGGCAGTTATTTATTTATTTTGCGTTCGATATGCCACATTCAAAACGAGAAACTAAATTAACATACAAATCTAACAAAACATTATTCATTATGAAATGAGTTATACTTATTAGAATGCTTATAAATTAAGAATTAAAGGGAACACAAATTTGTCAAAATAATTTACAACTAAACGGAAACTCTTAAATTAGAAAGCCAAGAAATGGCAGTGTCTGTAAGTCTATGCAGATCCTCCAGCGAACCGTCCTGAAAACCATGAATTTTACAATTAAATATGTGCTGCATCGTCTGTATTTCGCCGCAGTCACAGTGAGGATCGTCCACGTAGCCCCACTTGGCCATCAGCTCGTTGCACCGTCCAACACCGGTTCTCATTCTGATTAATGCCACCCAGGTTAATCGAGGGAGGTTGAAACCAGGAACACGATCAGCCGGGTTCTTAATGAGGTGTCCATTGTGAACATTCGCTTGCTGCCATAGGTGGTTCCATTCTGTTACGGTGTTCCGATTGTTCGACGAGTGATTCCAGAAGGGATTTCTAGACATTAATCGTGTCGGGCCATGTAGATCAGCGTGTATGGGAAGTGTGATGTCAGCAGCAATTTTTTCCATTTCTCTTTGGATTGCATGTTGTCTGCGGAGTGACGGAGGTTCAATATTTGCCAGCACAGAGAGCCATGGTGCTGGAGTAGGTCTCAGCGTTCCAGTTATTGTTCGCAAGGTGTCATTTAGGCGAACATCTACTTTGTTGACGTGCGAACTTTTAGCCCATACAGGTACGCAGTATTCTGCAACGCTGTAGATTAGAGCCATGGAGGAAGTTCCAAGTGTCGTAGCGTTGCTTCCCCAGGTAGAGCCTGCGAGTTTCTGAATGATATTGGCTCTGCCTCTGAGTTTTTGGCTGACGTCATGCAGGTGTTCTTTGAACGTTAGGCTGCGGTCCAGTTTAACACCTAGGTATTTCGGTGCTCTTTCGTGTCTTATGTTCTGGCCTGCTATATTTAAGCACAGCTTCCTTTCTGCTTGTTTGTTGTTCAGGTGCATCACTGTGCTTACTGTTCTTGATGCATTAAGGTTCAGATGCCAGGTCCTGTAGTAGTTAAGAAGCTGCAC
Source organism: Locusta migratoria (assembly GCA_026315105.1). NCBI lineage: Eukaryota > Metazoa > Arthropoda > Insecta > Orthoptera > Acrididae > Locusta > Locusta migratoria. The sequence goes on from CM048747.1 coordinate 36,866,107, forward strand.
CAAATCAGAATTTAAGCCTGATTCTAATTGTACGAATGACTCACCCTGCAGGGCAATGGCCAGGTCGTCGGCATATGCGAACTTCCGTGATTTGAGTTCCGGCATATCGGAGACGTCCAAATTAAACAGTATATGAGCTAGCACACAGCCTTGTGGGAATCCATTATTAAGTATGCAGGCTTTGCTTGTTTTTCCGTTAATATGTACTCTGTACTTCCTTGTGGATAGCATATTATAGAAGAGCTTTACTGACTTCTTACATTTGACTACTGTAGCAAGCTTATACAATAATCCTTTAAGCCAGACCGTGTCGTATGCAGCCGAGAGATCTATAAACACTACACCGGTCTTGGCAGTAACTGTGCATGATGAAATGATTGAACACTCAGGTGTCGTATACATGTTCTTTCCATTGAGAAAAAACGCTTCTGAACTATCTTAGACACCGTAGAAGTTATGTACACATTTGTAGCCAGAGGGTCCGAAAGGGTTAAAACATTTTTTTTCTTGTGGGTCCAAGTTATTTATTTATTTATTTAGCTTGATCAGATTAGGGCCATCAGGCCCTCTCTTACATCGGACCAGGGTTTTACACATACAGTATTTCTTTACATGTGAGTTACCTATAACATAATAATTATTTTTACAGATAAACAATTAATGATATAATTTATACAGATTGATTACATTTAAAAGGATGTAAATAAAAGGTATTGACTTAACTCTAAATGTAAATAAAAGGTATTGACTTAACTCTAATAGGATTAATACTAGCAGTAGCACTGAGACACCTTCTGGTGCTGCTGGTGTAATAATAGAAGTAACAACATTGATATTAGCAGATACAAGATGTACTTTTGAATATATCGAGACTGGTTTAGGCATGGCGAATTCTGACAGAAGGAAGTTAAGAAAGCTGTACCTGGCGAGAGCAATTGTAGTCGGAGAATATCTGGGAGGAGGAATGGATGTGACGTACCTGGACCATAGGGTAATAAAGACTGGCGTAATTATTGCTTGCCGCGGTGGAGTAGCCGAGCGGTCTAAAGCACCTCACCGAGGAGCGCGCGGTTTCTCGCCGTGGAGGTTCGAGTCCTCCCTGGGACATGGGTGTGTGTGTTTGTCCGTATATTAGTTTACCGAAGTTTAAGTAGTTTGTAAGCTATGGACTGATGACCACGCAGTTTGGTCCGATAGATTTACAGACATTTGAACATTTTTTTGAATTATTGCTTTAGTAGATAATCCATTAACTGTCGTTTGAAGCTGGCAGTGTTATTCAGTTCTCTGATATACTGAGGTAGATTGTTCCAGAGACTGGTTCCTGCTACTGAAAAGGGTATTGAGAAACCGGCTGAGTGATGGATAGGGATAGAAAGGGTTTTGTTCTGACAGGAACGAGTAGTTCTGTTATGTTTATCAGATAAGAGTATTAAGGTCGAGGAAAGACCCTGGGCTCAAGTAATCTCAATTTACGGTACCCTGTATCCTCAACCAATGGACCTGTAGTTTTGGGTCCAAGTTACACCCCTGGGCTGAAGTAATCTCAGTTTACGGTACCCTGTATCCTCAACTAATGGACCTGCTGTCTGCTGTTGCAGAGACGAACGTGACGCTGAGCGGCAAGCTGAAGATCATCCCGCGGCGCGACTGGCTGGCGCGGCCGCGGTCGGACCCGCCGACGCCGCTGCAGCCGCCGGTGCCGTACGTGATCGTCAGCCACTCGGCCACCGAGGGCTGCGACTCGCAGGCGTCGTGCACGCAGATGGCGCGCTTCATCCAGACCTTCCACATGGAGAGCCTCGGCTGGGCCGACGTCGGCTACAACTTCATGGTGGGCGGCGACGGCTACGTGTACGAGGGCCGCGGCTGGACCACCGTGGGCGCGCACACCTACGGCTACAACGACCGCAGCCTCGGCCTCAACATGATCGGCACCTTCATCAAGGAGCTGCCGCCCGCCAAGCAGATGGTCGCCCTGCGGCAGCTCATAGCGATGGGCGTCAGCGAGGGCTACGTCGCCGAGAACTACACCCTGCTGGCGCACCGCCAGCTGTCCGCCACCGAGAGCCCCGGCACCAGATTCTTCGAGGAGCTCATGACGTGGCCCCACTGGTCCTCCACCCCCTGAGGTGAGGGACCCGAATCATTGGGACCACCGATCACCTCTGGTGCATAATGGACATCTCTGACAATTCTGTGAGATGACAAGACCTCAGTCGTCCTCCACTCCCTGAGGTGAGGGACCCAAATCATCAATCATCTCTGGTGCATAATGGACATGTCTGACGGCAGAGTTACAGTTCCGAGAGATGATGAGGCCTCACTGGTCCTCCACTCCCTGAGGTGGGGGACCCAAATCACTGAAACCGCCAGTCATCTCTGGTGCATGACATCTCTGACAGTGGGGTTCTGTTTCCCGGAGATCACCAGTTACTGCACACTGGATGCCTCTGATCAGGGATGCAATTACCAGAGACCAACTCGGATCTGGTGCATGTTGGATACGTACAATGCTAGGACCAAATTCTTGAGACCATCAGTTCATCTTTGGCGCATTAAGTATGCCTCCATGATCAAACATCAATAAAGCGAGAAAACCCTAATCCCTGTGACTGCCAGTGATCGCTGTTACCATGATGGCAGGGTTCCAGTTCCCTGCATATTACCTCTAGTGCATGTTAGACACATCGTATCAGGGACCCAACTACGACAGGCCCAATAATGAGTTCTGGTGCACGATGCATAACTACGACATCAAAACTGCAGTTTCCTTAGACCACCAGTTCACCTGTGGTCCATATTGGACACCTTATTTGCGTTATAGAAGTTTTCGCATTCCGTTTTTGTGTGGTGTGGTACATCAACCGTGTTAAGTCGAATTCTTGAATAAATTAAATGACACGTTTCGCCCGGTTAGGGCATCTTCAGATGTCTGATCTCCCTGTAGAGTAGGTCTTCTCCTCATTTATAGGACATGCGCCAGTATTGGTACTGGTACTGCCTGGGCAGCGTTCATATGCGTACACACTTGAACGCTGCCTAAGGCAGTACCAGTAAGAATACCGACGCATTTCGTATAAATGAGGCGAAGACCTACTCTATGGTACAGGGACATGTGACAAGATATCTGAAGCTGACCTGGTGGGACGCGTCGTTTGAATAAACAATTTTGCAACCAAGACATTCTTTTTTTTCAAGAATTGAAGAACTCCTCGGTTCACCTGTGTACAGAAACGAAAAGGCCGTAGAAGAAGATAGCACTAGAAGCGTCGAAACTATGAGAGTCTAGAAAAGGAGGAACAGGTTAGTGATGTAGCCTCCAAAGGCCACCTAATCATCACAACTATTGCATAGAATTGCCAGCCACGTCCACATTGTGATATTGCCATGTTTGGAAGTCGAATAAACAGTTTCCTGCTGACAAAATGTAGTGGACTTATTATGAAAAAAGAAAACAATTTCTCTTGTTCACTGTAAGTGTGTAATCAAAAACCGCAACAACGGAAGACGTGCATTTCAGAACAGAACATAGAAAACTTCGAGAGTCATGGCAGGAAATGACAAACTTTCGTAAAGTAAGTACGTACACAGATCGCCAATTTATTCAAAGGTACAAAAGACTGATTCAACAAAATGAAAATACCAATAATCTTTGTTTGTAAATTCGAGCAAACAAGGGGCAAAAAGTAACTACATGATCAGAAGATTTGTATACTGAGAGAAGAAAATACTAAATGACGACCACTACTACGAACTTATTTTGCGGTAGCCGAGGACTCTCCTCTGGTGTTGTGTATGTGCAGCAGATAATCTCCAATTCGAAAGCAGTTAAATGCGAAACAAGGGTGAAGGACCTTGTGGTCTCCAGATGCCATATAATATACAAAGTGCGTAATAAAAAATAATAAATAATGAACACTAACAAACTATGGTCCCAGATTCCTGATACCAATGCCCAATAAACATGGACTGTAACCTCCATACCTAAAGACCTGTGAGCACTTGATGAGTGGAAGTTAAGTGCTTACTTTAACGAGAGAAAATAAATACTTGTATAATTTTAGAACCCATGTGTACTGATGTAAGGAACTGGTCCGTAAAGTCTGTCGGTGATGTTGTTTTCGTAATTTGAGGATACACGCGAATCTCTTCCAGACAGTGGTGCTGATACTGTGCTTCTAAAGCCGTTATCTACAGACATTTGTTTATACCTCTTTTTAGAAGAAAATTTTATTTACATTTTCAGTTTATTTGTTCTCCCTGATTAAATCAGTGTAAAAAGGGGTAATGGCACAGTTTGAGTATATGTAAACAAGTAATGTACGAAATATTATTATGAATAAAATTTTCGATCACTTTTTAAAAGTTGTATATTACAGTCTTTCAAAATGATAACATGGTACTCTATATTGTTGTCTTGATACACTCTATTGTTTTCAGCTAAATTTGTGTTGATAAATAGTGGAAGAGAAAAAATATATGAATATATTGATAATGAACATTTTTCTTTTCGCTTCATGTTTTCCTTATCCTGTTTCTTCCCCAACAGAGCTCGTCTTCTGTGCTCAGCATAAATGGTGAAACTATTGACTCACAATTTCATTAGCCACTGACATCGCAACAAAAAAACGTAAATGTATTCCAAATAGAACTAAATCAAACTTTCAAAAGCACATCCAAACAGAACAGACAAAAAATCAATTAAAATATTGATTGGAGGAATGTTCAATCACCTAAGCTACATGGTCAACAAATTTTCCGAAAAGCAGAGAGAGACTTTGGCCTATGGTTTGAGATCACTTCATTATCTCGTTATAAACGATGGTGATTACCAGTCATTGTCAGATTGTCAGTCCGATTTCAAAATATGAACTTTATGCAATTTTCAAGAATATTTATTTGCCTGAATCGCTTGTAAATATATTCTGAGGGCTAATTTTATCGAAATTCACTTCACGAAAGGAATACTGCTTTTTCTCCCGTACACTTGTTTCGCTTTTGGACGTGACATACTTGTGGAATGTCCGATCATATTGTAAAAAATATATAAACTGAACACAGTTCAGAGTTCATATCACTAAAACAGTTCAGAAAATTATAAAATGACATTGACGCCAGCCAGGAGCAAGTGAGAAGCAGACTGATGTAATCTGAAGATCGCAATTCGGTTTCGCTGAAACTAGTTATCAGAGTATACTTACAAGCGATCTACAGAAATAAATCGTCTTGGAAAAAGATGTGTCTGTAGTTCATTTATAAATCAGAGTTACTACTGCGGAATTCGCCTTTCAAGAAATGTGCTCTGTTTCATCGTCCAGTTACGAAGGAGTTCGGTGGAGCAATAGCCGAGTCGGCACTTGGTAATCTCTTGTCACGGTCGATGTGGTCCAAGTTACGTCTGTTTGTAGAGTAGGGAATGCATATCTGTGTACATCTAATAGATACGCTTTCGATGACACATTGCTGTACCTGTGTCACTCACCTTCTGTTATAAGGAATTTATTGAATTTAGCGGCCAGTCGTTTGAATTTTAAATCGCCTGTCTCACTGCTTCTGTTATTAGGGTGTTCAGTAGCAAGACGTAAAGAGTGTCCTCCTTTTATGACTAACTAGATGACCCGGTAAACTTCCTGTCACTTACCTCTTAATATAAACCATATTAATTCCAATCATATGTATTTTAGACCCAGTAGCTTTCTACAGGCATCATCAGATAGTCTCAGTATCGGTTCGATAGTGGGCGGAAAGAGTGGGCAAATCACGTACACATGTCCACGATAATGTTCATGTCACATTCGTGAAAATTCAGGGAAGGTTTAAACGGTGATAAAATATGGAAAAATTGCGAGGAAAATTGAAATTTAAAACATGTAAAATAATGACTTCGTTGTTGTATTGCGCGCGTTCAGAAATATACTTTGAAAGAGTAAAGTTCTCTTTACACGATCTAAACCCGTATATGAACTGTCAAAGATAAAAATGAATACCTGTTCGTTAGTCTCGCTAAAACTCGGAAATGGCTGAACCGATTTGGCTACATATCATTACATAAATCACTGAATCTATTGTGATGAAATCCGGTGTGGAGATAGCTTGAGCGCTGACGTACTGTATAAGATACTTTAGAAAGTACGTAATTCATGATATTTTTTGATTTGAAGTATATAAAGCGAAATATCGAACAATAACCACTCTCTATTTACTCTTTGACCTCTTAACTATTTTTCAGAAGTTATTATTAACTTTTACAAATGCATTGTCCCTTTTGTAAAAAGTGGATAGAACGGCAGAACAACAGAAGTACTTGTCAGTTTTCCACAAATTTTCCTATTTTCTGGCCAACTATTCCAAACTTTGACTTCACCAAAACCTTCATCTCTCTTTCAACGTCGAATGTGCAAAATTGTATCGCAATCAGATGAATGGTATCGATATTTCATAGAAAAATCTCTTTTTATTTTTTCTAAATTTTCCAATTTTTCGGGAAACTTTTCCAAAAAAAAAAAAAAAAAAAAAAAAAAAAAAAAAAAAAAAAGCACTCCGTCGTTCGAATTGTCAGTTATAGTGCTGAATTCAATAAAAACACTGAAAAATGCACTTTCAGTTTTCCGCAAATTTTCCAATTTTCCGGTAGATTTTTGAAAAAAACTTATTTCATACAAACACTGTCCTGTCAAGCCATACTCAAGTATTGCTCTTAAAACCACGCGGCAATTGATTTTTATTCATAGAGAAAATCGCTTTCGGTTTTTCCTAAATTTTCCTACTTTCCGAGTGACTTTTCTAAATTTTTATTTGATGCTAACCATCCTCTTGCTTTCAACATGAAACGTACAAAATTTTACCGCAATTGGACGAACGGTATTGATAGCTTACTGGAAAAAGCTGTTTTAGTTTTTCCCGATTTTCCTCTTTTCCAGACAACTTTTTCTATATTTTATCACCGTTTAAACCTTCCCTGGACTTAGACGAATATTTCAAGACTAAAATTAGCTAAATCGGTTTAGCCGTTCTCGAGTTTTAGCGAGACTAACGGACAGCAAGACACACCAAATCCTCTACTTCGTTCTCAGGTTTTTTGTGGAGAATAGACTAGTATTGTGGTTGCGATATCTCAGTAGAAAGTTGTGCGTCATTGTTTGTTCTGAATTCTTAAGTGTTCATGGAAGATACTCTATCACGTTAAGTGAGGCTCGCTGTATGTTACAAAACACGTAGGTTATTTATGTTTACTACCTGTTCTCTCATTTCGTGCTATTTTTCTCATGGGCCCAATTCAAAGTAAAATTACTAATATTGTTCTAAGAATATTTTTATAAAAGATTTAAATTTCAAACTTACTGTTTTCTTTGTAAACTATTTCCCAGTGTTCATTCTATAAATTCTCACTAAATACTGTAACTGAATCAGTATACTTAATACTAATTCAATTACGTTACTCCGAGAAGGTCCAGTTGATATTCTCGATGTTTTTAAAGAACTTCACGATAAGCTAAACTACTGCTTTGGTAATTCTTATGTCACTTTTCTGAAATTTTGAAAATTTTCTTCATATTTTGCGCACTTTGTTCCCCAGAAAAGAACGCGATAGCTATGAAGTAAGTGTACATATGAAGAGTGTTAATTAAAACACAAGGGCCGTTACCCACTTTCGCGAACGTCACCTGATTCGGACGCTTCCATCATGGTATTGTTCTTAGGGTGGCCAGCAGTGGATATGAGTTTAACCACTCAAGTATTTCAGAACCACAGTGACGACGCAGGCTGCTGAACATCTAGACCTAAGGGTGCTGCAGTCCGGTAAGCTATTAATGCTATTTAAGGAGTACAGAGATCTTAACTTCTTGAAGCGTGCCGGCCGCGGTGGCCGAGGAGACTGAGGCGCTCCAGTCACGGTCTGCACGGCCACTACGGTCAGGGGTTCGAATCCCCCCTCGGGCATGGATATTTATGCCGTCCTAGTTCGTAAGTAGTTCATAAGTAGTTTGTAAGTTTAGGGACTGATAACCCCGCAGTTAAGTCCCATAAGCTTAACAAACATTTGAACATTTTTTTTTTTTTTTCTTGAAGCGTCTGCCTACTGATATTCAGCTGGTGCAGCTGTAAACCGTACTCTGTAGTTATAGGTTGTCTGAAGAAAAAAGAAGGGATTTACTGAAAATGCTTCCATAGTGGATACAGTAAAACTTCTGAATAACGGACACCAATGGGGAAAACCAAACTGTCCGCTTTTAAGAAGTGTCCGCTGTTAAGAAAAGGATAAAATACAAAATAGTAAACTACCGTTTATCCGAAATGATCAGTATGGCGGCCGGTTCGGATAACGAAAATCTCGGATAAAACCAAAGTCTCCTGTTTTCATACGAGAAACACACCGAATTACGTCAATACCGCTAAGTGTGATCGTAAAACGTGCGAATGCCACGCCGCGTCTTGAACCGACCCAGTCAACCATAATTTCCGTGGAATTCTTACTCCTTTCCTTCAATGAGCTTATAAAAAGGAAGTAGAGGACCTTAACTAGCACGCCTTTGGCTCTTATTTGTTCATGTCACAAAAATAAAGCCTCTTCTGACTGAGGATGTGAACCTTTTCTCAATCTTTTTCGAGATTTCATTGCGCTGCTTGTCGCTTGAGTGGAACAAAATGTTTAAATATCTGATCAATTTGTTTTTCAATCAGTAATTGCACTCATACTTCAGCTTTCCCTTGTTTCCCACCTGAGCTTTAATTTCCATGCAGCTGCTCATCGTGTCTTCAAACTTCTCTTATTTTCCTGTAGGCGGTATCCATCTTTCCCCTAGTTATACATTCTTCTATGGTCTTACATCTTCCTACCCAACCCTGCTTAGCCAATCTGCACTTCGTGTCAACCTCATTTTCAGCCTTATGTACTCCTTTTTTTTCTGCTTCACTTCCTGCATTTATATATTTTCTCATTTCATCAATTAAGTTCAGCATCTCTTGTGTTATCTAAGGATTTCTATGAGGCCTTGTCCTTCTACCTATATGATCCTTTGCGACCTCCACTGCTGTGTCTCTTAGAGCTTCTGAGTTTACGTTTACACTGTCATGGTGGTTCTGGTAACATGCATATCTGATTGTAACTGAAGGTGGAGATGACAGCTGGTAATGGATAATTGAATGTCCAGCTCCACGACATCAATGGAGTTACAGTATTTTCTGTGATTTGTCGAAGGCATTTGATTGTGTGAACCACATCCCAGTAAGATGATTAGAATTCTTTGGTATCACAGGAAGTGCTGGAAAATAGTTCAAGACATACCTTAGTAACAGTAAACAAAGGGTGTCAGTCCAAGGAACTAGTAAATTAAGCCGTCAGTCACCACCAGATTCAGAAAAAAATAACATGTGGTGTCCCAAAAGGATCCATCTTAGGGCCATTGCTTTTTATTGTGTGCATGAATAACCTCTCATCAGTTACACTGCCAGAAGCAGAGTTCGTTTTGTTTGCAGATGATACAAGTATTGCAATAAATAGCATATCGAGCATAGCTATAGAAAGGCCTGCTAATGATATCATTATGAACGTTAATAAGCGGTTTGTCAACTCATTGGCATTAAACTTTGAAAAGACTCACTACATGCAGTTCGGAACATGTAAGAGGTTTCCATCCAGTATATGCAGAAAGTATGAAGAAGAGTATATACAAGAGGTTGACAGTATTAAATTCCTTGAATTACAACTTGATAAAAAATTCCGTTGGTAGGAGCACACCATACAACTGTAAAACGACTTAAGAAATCTGTATTTGCAATTCAATTATTATCAAACTAGTTGACATAAAAATAAGAAAAACTTTTATAGTTTACTTACTTTCATTACATAATGTAATGTATAATAATATTTTGGAGTAACTCTTCCAGGCAAGCAATAGTTTTAAGTGTTCAGAAGCATGTAATACGTATTATTTGTGGAGTAAATTCACGGAAATTCGGTAGAAGCCTCTTCAAAGAACTGGGTATACTAACTACATCTCAGTATATTTATTCCTTAATGTCATTTATCATAAATAATATATTCCTTTTTCCAACAAACAGATCAATTCGTACATACAATACTAGGAACAAAAACAATCTACACAAGTCTTAAAAGCACTTACTTGAGTTTAGAAGAGGTCCACTACTCAGATATTTTTTTATAATTTGCCAGAAACGATAAAAAATAAATATCAGTTTAAGAGGAGCCTGAAAGACTTACTAGAGGCCGACTTCTGCTGCAATGACGAATTTTTGAATAGATCCATATAATGTGTGTATTCATACTATTAGTATCATTACATAAAATTGTAAACAAAAATGAAATATATTGGCTTGATCCACATCCACGAGAGTCTTTTCAATATGGATCTATGGAACGAGCAACCATTCTAATTTAAAAGGGGCACCATGTGGTTTGCAAGGAAACACTTGGTGAAATCGAAGGGGTGAGAAATATGGCTATTGCTCTATAAGTATGTTCGAGATTGCAATGGGCCTACAATGCTGTATAACTAAACTGTAATGTCAAGACGGCGGTAAGCAAGGTGGTCGAACAAACGTTAGGTATACTACTACGTGCTTGGATGTGGATATCAGTTGTACTTCAGTACAACCTCATAATGCAGATAGAGGTGTAGCCACATATTTTCTCTGTGTAGAGAAATATTGAGTGTAATTTGTCTCTTGTGAGAAGGTGTAGAGTCCTCCATCAGGTATGGGTGTGTGTGTTGTTCTAATGTAATTTATTATAAGTATTATAAGTAGTTTGATGATCACTGCAGATTGTTCCCACCGCTTTACAAACATTTAAATATTTGACCTTAAATAACGAGCACATTGAAAGACCACATAGAAAATAGCGACGGGAAAGAGAATCAAAGGTTATGTTTAATTTGCAGAACACTTAGAAGATGCAACAGCTCGAATAAATAACTGCCTGCGCTACACGTGTGCGTCCCATTTTCAATTAATGCTTCGCACTGTGGGATCCCCACCTAGAGGGTTTGATGGAGGATGTAGAGAAAGTTCAATAAGGGGCAGCTTGTTTTATATTATTACTAGCTGCAAGTACCCCGCTTTACCCGGGTTTAAAATAAGGTTTTCTGTAGAAGCGCACAAAACCGTTTATTTGCATGTAATGAAAGGGTACATTTATGTTAAAGCAATGTGATACACATTTTGGCAGTTCCATTTGGAGTATGTACAAAAAGATTTTCGTCTTTACCCACTTTGGAGCAGGCCACATACAACTGTCCATGAGAGAAGCATGGTGTTTGCAAGTCTAGAGAGAATAGTCCTGTGACTTGTTGATTGTCATGGCAAAGCACAGTTCCAAAGGGATACGAGGGGGGGGGGGGGGGTTCATTATCACACGGCATAGGACAGGCACATGGCCAGAGTGAGTTTGGGATGGAACGAAACCTATTTAAGAACATTCCCCATGTAATTTTATGTACGTATTCCAAATTTCACGTTATTTGGTAGTCTGGATATTGAGTTATAAGGGAACAGAAAAACAGACAACAAATGCGTCTTATATGTACAGAGATTGCAATCGTAGTCTGTAAGACAAGTAAGCGAACGAAATTTCTTGTTTTCAAGGTCAAGTGTACAACATTTCATCAAGATCGGAGCGAAACTGGGGATTTTGGCGAAATCCGTAAGTACCCTACACCATGCACTGAACGAAATTTTATGTAGACATTGCCCTTCCTCTTGTTTTGAAGGTCAATTGTGCAAAATTACATCAAGATCAGTGCGAAGATATAGATTTACACGGACACATTGAAAATACACTTTCATTTTTCCTCAAATTTTCCGGTTGGCTAACCAAAAAAAAAAAAAAAAAAAAAAAAAAAAAAAGGGAACGAAATCTGTTTCAGAATCTTCCCAGTGTAATTTTGTGTACGTGTACCAAATTTCACGTTATTTGGTTGTCTGGATCTTGAGAAAACAGACAGACAACAAATGCGTCTTATAACTATAGAGACGATACAGGGTAGACAGTGTCACGGAAATGACGCACGAGTTGGGATGGAAATCGTCAAAATCAAGGCGTTATTCGTTACAGCGAGATCTATTTGCGAAATTTCTGTTACCAACTTTATTCTTCGAATGTGAACATTATTTGTTAGCATCCACCTACACAGTGAGAAATGATAATCACCTTCAAATAAGAGAAATCAGATGGAAACCGCTATTGCATAGTGGAACGGTAGAGAAATATCATAAAAGCCGTTCGATGAACTCTCTACCATGCACTGAAATGTGATATGCAGAGTCTCGATGTAGATGCAGAACCGCCAGTGAATGCGTGCTGCAATTCGAAAGCTGAATGTGCGCAACAGCTGTACCTGGAAACGTACGCACTGACACACATTCGTACCACGGCGACGCCCCAGTGCAGGCTGTTGGGCCGTTGACTCGTACTGCGCGTTATCTCAGCAGACGGGCTCGACGCGTGGCTTACTTAACAGACGCCCACAGCTGGCGGTCGTCATCTGCAGCAGCGCTGCTGCAAAAACGAACGGCGCATCTGGCTCTGCTGCGCAACTGACGAATTTATTCGCAATCGAACACTCCACTGGCGATGCATTATCACTGGAGTCGTCTCGCTACCACGTGTAGGTGTGATGTATTCCTCCAGTGGCAAACACCAACCAGCTGCTTTTATGGATGTTTTAATCCTATAACTACTTTTTGAGCCACTAAAGGCTCATCATCAGTGGATACATTGTTCTGGTTTTCAGTCCAGAAACTGATTTGATGCAGCTCTCCACCCTACTCCAGGACGGGTTCAGGAAGTATCGTTCATGTGAATCTCATCTTGCCCTTTTCTCACATAATATTTTGCGAGCCATGGATGAAGGGCAACAGGCGGATTGTGTTTGCCTCGACTTCAAAAAGGCGTTTGACGCGGTGCCACACTGCAGACTGCTAACGAAGATACGAGCTTATGGAGTGGGTTCACAGATTTGTGACTGGCTGGAAGACTTCCTAAGTAACAGAACGCAGTACGTTGTTCTCGACGGCGAGTGTTCATCACAGACGAGTGTATCGTCAGGAGTGCCCCAGGGGAGTGTGATAGGATCGCTATTATTTTCTATCTATATAAATGATCTGATGGACGGAGCAACTTGTAATTTACGGCTGTTTGCTGCTGATGCTGTGGTGTATGACTGTAATAGCATATAGGCTGACTTAGACAAAATTTTTAGTTTGTGTGAAGAATGGCAGCTAGCTCTCAATGTAGAAAAATGTAAGGTGATGCGCATGAGTAGGAAAAATAATCCCATAATGTTCGAATACAGCATTAGTAATGAGCTTCTTGATGCTGTCGCGTCGTTCAAATATCTAGGTGTAACATTTCAGAGCGTTGTGAGTAAGGCGGACAGCCGACTTCGGTGTGTTGGGAGAATTTTGGGAAGATGTAATTCATCTCTAAAGGAGACCGCGTATAAAACGCTTGTACGACCACGTCTTGAGTATTGATCAAGTATTTGGGGCCCGCGGCAGATCAGTTTGAAGGAAGACATAGAGGTGGTTCAGAGACGAGCAGCTAGATTTGTTACCGGTAGGTTCGACCAATGCGCGAGTATCACGGAAATGCTCCGGAAACTCAATTGGGGGTCCCTGGAGGAAAGACGACGTTCTTTTCGTGAATTTCTGTTGAGGAGATTTAGAGTGCCGGAATTTGAAGCCGAGTGTAGTACGATCTTGCTGCCGCCTATTTACATTTCGTGTAGCGATCACAAAGACAAAATAAGAGAAATTAGGGCTCGTACTGAGGTATATAGACATTTTTTCCTCGTTCTATTTGGGAGTGGAATAGGAAAGGAAATACCTAGTAGTAGTACAGTGTACCCTCCGCCACGCACCTTACGGTGGATTGCGGAGTATGTATGTAGATGCAGAACCTGAGCAAGCCTTTTCATCTCCTCATAAGAACGGCAACCTACATCCATTTGAATCTGATTACTATATTCGTCTCTTGCTCTTCCTCTGCGATTTTTACTCCACACACTTCCCTCCAACGCTAAATTCACAATTCCTTGATGTCTAAGAATATGTCCCACCATTCTATCTCTTCTTTTAGTCAAGGTATGCCAGAAATTACTTTTCTCCCCAATTCTGTTCAGTACCTCCTCATTAGTTACGCGATCCACCCACCTAATCTTCAGAATTCTTCTGTAGCACCACATTTCAAAAGCCTCTATCCACTTCCGTTCCGCACTGTTTATCGTCCATGTTTCACTCCCATACAAGGCAACACTCCACACAAATGCCTTCAGAAAGGACTTCCTTAAGCTTTAATTAATGTTATTATGAACATTTATTGTCTTCAAGTTTACGCTGTCATGGTGGTTCTGGTAACATGCATATCTGATTGTCACCGAAGGTGGAGAGAACAGCTGGTGATGAATAATTGAATGTTCAGCTCCACATCAGTGGAGTTACAGTCCTGAAGATGGTCCACAATAAGGACCGAAATTAGTTGACTAAATAAATAATTCATTGCACTCTAGACTGATTTAGGTACATACTAGCTGAAAACCTGGCGTTTCCCGGGTGTTTATTTATTTATTCCTGCCTTGAGTTCGTAGTTCTCTTAGCCCTTCTCTCTCTGTGCATTTCTCTCTTTCTAAAATGATGTCATATTTCTTGGACAATATATAAGAAATAACGCTGTCTTGCATAATGTACAAAATTATAAGTGCAATATCCAAACAAAGAAAGATAGTAGTCAAATTACAAATGACTTATAAAATTCGTACGATGTCATATTTATTGAATTGTTACAATTAAATTGAATTAATTAATTTTACTCATTATTGAGGAAATGTCGCTGATAAAGCGGAACTGAAAAATATTCCTATCAGATTGCAACAGTTTATGCACTTACCGTTTATCAGGAAAGTAAGTACTGTAGATGAAATCACACGTAAAAATGCACTCGCTTCGAAGAATCCAATCACGAAATTTAACAATAATGATTGTAATAGTATCATAGATCGATCACTTGACGTAATGCGCGAAACGTCAAATCGATTTTTTAAAGTGATGCATTAAAAGAAATTTCTTTTTTACTGCTTTATTTATTTATTCTTATATTTCCTTATTCGTATGCTTATTCTTGCAGAGAAAGAGCTGAAGACATTGTAGCACGCATAGACCAAAGATACAGTCTGTGGCATTACGTTTCGCTGTATGTAACCTCCTTGCTAAAGAGTCGCAAACGTCATCTCTGGCCTTCAGTCCGAATTTTTTAATAATTTGACGACTTTCAGCTACCTTATCTTCCACCCCTTATAGCTATCGCCATCGAACTGCTATGGCGTACAACGGGAGAATTCGGACAACAATTACACACAGATCATTCGTTTGCGTTCTTTGCAGAGCGAAATATTAACACACACATGTAGAATTTTATATACACCCATAACTTTCCATCCCAATATACTACACTCTTTTATCATTATCAACCCTCAAGCAACAATGCAAGCAATAAAACCATTTTCAAAGAGTAATTATTGTTCCGCATTTCGCATTATACTCCTCAAATTACTAAATATCAGATCGCTATAAAACCGTGCCTAAAACCTTCTCAGGTATAAATTAGTAACTGTACAAATATTTAAGTTTCTGCGTCTTGTCGTTCGGACGTGATAAGCGTACACCGAACAGACATTCACATTAATATATATAGATAAATAGCTATTCGATCGCCATAAAACCGTGCCTAAAGCCTTCCCCGGGTAGACTTTAGTAACTGTATAAATTTTTAGCTCTTTATGTCTTGTGGTTCAGGCGTGATAAGCGTACACCGAACAGACATTCACATTAATATATATAGATAAATAGCTATACGATCGCCATAAAACCGTGCCTAAAGCCTTCCCCGGGTAGACTTTAGTAACTGTATAAATTTTTAGCTTTTTATGTCTTGTGGTTCAGGCGTGATAAACGTACACCGAACAGTCAGTCACATTTATAGATATAGATTAGCACCATTGGCCTCTCGTTCTGGGGCCTCCAAATCTCAAAAGTTACTTTTTTGATAGTAATCCATGTATTTCCAAGTGGACGGGGGGGGGGGGGGTAGGGCGTCGTTTTGCCGCCGCCCCGGGCATCCGACAGCCTTCAGCCCCTTTTTCACGATCCACTTTCTTGCGAAAATCGACTTCTCGAAGCGTGGACGGCTTTTCTGGCGCCGTGTAAGTCAGAAGGTAACCAAGACGCGAGTGCGGCTATGACGTCAATAACCTTTCGATTGTGCCGAGTGTGGAGTTCTAAATTTTCGAGTGCGGTGAACACAGTGCATGCGCAGAAGCAGAGGCTGCATTGCCCAGCAGAAGAGTCGAGGCAGGTGGTAAGTACGAGGCGCGTCCAGAACGCAAGTTCCGTTTGGTAATAAAATGAAATTGTACACAGATACAGAAGAAATTTTTATTGCACAAAATTGTAAAACTCTTAAACTACTTTTCCACATTAATGCCGAAATTTTGTAGGCACTTGTCATAGCGTTCCACAAGTTGTTGCATGCATCCTTCATCCTTCACAGAAGGTTGCCGCCTGTGTATTCAACCACGTGGTAACAGCTCTTTATCATCGTTGAAGTGTTGACCACCAAGGACAGATTTTGGGTGTAGGAAGAGATGAAAGTCGCTAGGAGAGAGGTCCGAGCTGTATGGAGGATGATCAAACAGGTCCCATTGAAATTTCCATAAGAATTGTTTGGTCACATTCGGTGTTTGAATTCGGCATTATCGTGAAAAAAAAATCTTTTGACAGTAATCCTCTTCTTACATCTAAAATCTGTCCTTGGTCGACAACACTTCAACGATGATGACGAGCTGAAAGAACATTTACCACATGGTTGAACACACAGGCGGCAACATTCTATGAAAAAGGCACACAAAACCTTGTGCCATGCTATGACAATTGCCTACAAAATTTCGGAAGCTATGTAGAAAAGTAGTTTAACAGTTGTAGATTTTTGTACAAACAATATTTTTTTCTGTATCTGTACCCGTTCGTTTAATATAACCAAACGGAACTTACTTTCTGCACGTGCATCGTAGTATAGTACGGAATAAATATCTAGTGAGCCATCACTGGCATTTTTACTTCTCGTTTTCCATCTAAATAATGCAAAGCATGTTGATTGTGGATTACTTTTTATTTTTTTGGTATAAATGGAGTGGACGAAAGAAAGCAGCAAAGCCCTTATTTCGTCTTATGAATAGGAGAGAGCCCTCGTAGATACAGAACATCAGTTATATCACAATAAGGTCAATTTAACCCCCTCTAGTATCATTTGTGATCTTTGTGTTTTACGGTGACTGCAGATACTAATTGAAAACGTAATTTTCAAGAATGCACGAAAAGAAATTCTCAAAGTTGTGGCAAATGAAGTAACAGCAGTTTCCACGATAGTTACAGCTGAAGATTGTAAAACTAAATTTGGAACTCTGCATGCGGCCACATTACGTCGCAGAGTTAAAATAAATTCGCTAGAGCGAAAGGAGTGGGTGTTGTGCAGCAGATGTTTCCCAAACGCTTCTCTTCCTGACTCTATGCTTTTTGCTTTCTGCCTTCCTGCAAAGCGACGGCGCTTACTACCGTTGCTGCAGCCAATGCTACAAGATTTTTATCAATTTCCCTGTGTTGGATGAAAGGTTTTGATTGCAATGCAAATCAGCACATGAATTGTTACACAACCACAGTGCGAAAACTGTACAGCGTACAGCACACACACAAATTTCGAAGCAATCGTATAAACGCAAACGATCACGCAAAACAAATGAAAGACGGAACCACCAGAGTGCTGCAGTCGACACACTCGGTTCGAGTTGTCAACCGAGACAAGAAAGTCGCTCGTGTAACAGGGGCTTACGTCCGCCACCGACAGCAAGTCCTCGTTCGATCAGGTAGGCACACAATGTGATAAATAAATAACATATTCACAGAATATATGACTTCAACTGCGAATGGGCAAAGCTGAAAATGTGGACCCAGCCGGGATTCGAGCCCGGGTCTCCTGCTTTCTAGGCAGTTGCGCTGACCCCTACACCACTGGGGACACAGTGATCACCGCATCTGCAAGGACTACCTAAGCAGGCCTCCCGTCAGAGATAATTTTCCAGCTCTACTCTGCCCACAGTACTCAAATCCCGACTGAGTACACATTTTCGGCTTTGCCCATGCACAGTTGATGTCATATATTCTGTGAATATGAAAGATTAACAATTGCAGGATGAGAAGTGACGTTTGTTCTTTCGGAATAGTACATTCACTAAGTGTGTTTGCCTCTGTAATTTATAAAATAATAGGTGACGGGAAATTTTAATGCGGTAGGTCAACACAAGAGAAATGTTACACTTTCTGCGGAGCTATGATCATAGTTTATTGTATCATTTTCCAAAGAGTTACACCACAAAGATATAATTTTTTAAATGGAACAATAGTTTTTTCTATCGTTTATTGGATTCGTTTAAACCAGCTGTGTCCAAATCAATTTAAACTACATTCCTATCACTGTCAGTTTGGGAGCTACAACTTTTCAAAGTTCCGGGCGCGGAAGTTGCGATAGCGTAGCTGACTGGCCGAGTGGCTATCCCCTGGGGCACGGCGCACTGTCTCATGACCACCAGCCAGTTAGCTACGCTGTCGTAGCCTCCGACCCCTAAACTTTGAAGCGTTGTAGCTCCGAAACTAACAGTGATAGGAATGTAGTTTAAATTGATTTGGACGCAGCTGGTTTCAACGAATCCAATGCACAATAGAAAAAAAACTATTGTTCAATTTAAAAAATTATATCTTTGTGCTGTAACTCTTTGGAATATGATACAATAAACTATGTTCATATCTCCGCAGAAAGTGTAACACTTCTTGTGTTGACCTACCGCATTAAAATTTCTCGTCACCTATTATTTTATAAATTACAGAGGCAAACACACTTAGTGAAACACCCTGTATATAAGACAGTGACAGGCAATGGTCCTTTCGTTAGTGGGGAGGGGTGGGCAAGTTTGGAGCCCTTACTCTTACGGGAATTAGTACATAGTGACTACGAGTTAGAGTTGACATGTTCCACATCCACGAGGATCTCCTCAACAAATCTAATCTAATCTAAAGTACTGTGAGCAGGTTAAAGTTGGAAATTTGTGTCTGACGGGAGGCGTGCTTAGATAATCCTTGCCGTTGCGATAATCACGGTGTCCGCAGTGGTGTAGGGGTCAGCGCAACTGACTAGAAAATGAGACCCAGGTTCGACTCCCAGCTGGGTACACATTTTCAGCTTTGCCCATTCGCAGTTGATGTCATATAATGTTGAATATGAAAACAGTAACAACTGTAGGATCAGAAGTGACGTCTGTTCTTTCGGAATAGACGCCACATGTATATATAAATAAACAACATTTCTGCAGGATTGGAACCACAGAACCTTTGTTACGTTATAGGTATAAGCTACTACGCTACCATCTACACCCATAGTCCGGTGTGTGGCGGCGGGTACTCTGCGTACCGTTGTCCCCTCCTCCTTTCACAGTCTCGTATGGCTCGCAGGAAAAAGAAAATGATTGCCTCGGTGTGGGCCCTAATCTCTCTGGTCTTATGCTTGTGGTCGCATCGGGAGATATGCATACTGGTTCTCTCTTCATGAAACGTGTGGTCTTGGAACTGTAATGAAAGCGCGTACCGCGATCCAGAATGCCTTGCAGGCGTACTGCGTGCCACATCTCTGACTGTCCGAGCGATATCGATTGTCGGTCGCGCGCAAGGAGTCGACTTTAAACAGTAACAGTGGAGAGTGTGCCTGACAGCGGGCAGATCTAGCTAACTACAGCAGTGGCGCGAACGAAATAGTTGTTACTGAAGCTGGTGCAACTAATTTAACGTGAATCATATTGATCAGCCACGCTAAACTATCGCGTGTCTTTACAGTCAGTGGAATGTTTATTTCTATTAGAGCGTTCGTGTCGTCGAGAGAAACAATGAACCGCGCCGCGACGTTATGGTTTTATATATGGACTGGATCTAATGCCAAGAGTATCTAACTAACATGGAATTTTGATCTCGTAAAGTATAAACTTTCGTCACAACCGTGACGTCAAGATTATCGGACAACCGCGCCCATCGCACTTGAACAGCATATTGGAGCAGCATAGACTGTAATACATGCGCAATACTTGATTCATTCCGGAACTGGTCAGTCACTCATTCACGTTGCGTACTATTGGTTTAGAACAGTGTGTGAACCTTCAACCTAACTGTGATTATCTTTCTTTTGCTACAGTGCAATCAGATGTTGTTGCATTATTTCAATAGACTGGTTCAAGGTTGAATTAACTTGTATTAATGAATAAATCCTTTACCGACGATATAGCATCAGGGTGAAGTGCATAGTTTGGAAGTGGAGTGTATTAATGGGTCATGGGAATAATTGTGCGCAGTCGGTTTTAATATAAGATTGGTAAAACGCATATATTCCCGGGAAATACCGGGTTACCAGCTAGTATAAAGTCCGATCAAGCCGGTACCACGTCGTAGCAGAGAAGCGACGCAACTGTCCCCGAATTGAAGCGACTGATCGCCGCCATTTGCAGGGAAGAATCGTAGTAGTGGGGTTATGATTTGAGTACATGAGACGCAACAAGAGCGAAATAAAGCACAAAATAAACGCATGTTAGTTTTAAAAAATTACTGTTTATTGCTGTCTGTTTAAAAAGTATTCTTAAATGAATGAAGTTTCCTAATTTTCGAAATAACGTCTGCCTAGAGACACCAAATTTAAGAATGTAAGGTTCTTTTCTGATAAGGTGGAGCGAATTATCATTGAGATATTTGCATAAGATGATTCCTTGAAACTTGTAAAACAGCAGAGATTGCGATTATTTTTTAATTCGCGTAATTTTCTGTCAGGTCCTGTTTACTTTTCGCCGACTACTCTGTACGTTTAGCACGCTTATTTTTGTACATAACATTTTTGTCTACATTCCTTTCCATATTACGTACAATTTTGCTTTCAACTTGCTCGAATTTGGGTATGAATAATTGTAATAATTCATAAAATTTTAAATACGCATTTCATTGGCACATTACTTTTTAACAGAGATAGTACTTCTCAAAGTGGTTGAGTATGCAGCATTCGATCAAGTAATGACCATTTACGAAGTACAACTAACACCTGTTAAGTGTCTAAAAACAATTATTCGACCTACTTCTGCATCATACTTATATGTGTTAAATACCTCTTATACGCCTAGATGGTAAGGCATCAAATAAAACAGAGGTGATATCGGGCTTTCCATAGGGTAGTGTTATTGTTCCTCTGCTGTTCGTTATTTACATAAACGATTTAGAGGAAAATCTAAGTAGCTCTCTTAGGTTGTTTGCAGATGACGCCGTCATTTACCGTCTAGTAAAATCATCTAAAGATCAAAACCAACTGCAGAACGATTTGAATAAGATATCTCTATTGTGTAAAAATTGGCAATTGACTTTAAATAATGAGAAGTGTGAAGTCGTCCACATGACTACGAAAAGAAATCCGTTAAACTTTGTTTACATGATAAATCAATCAAATGTGAAGACCGTAAACTCCCCCTACCTAGGAATTACTATTACTTCAGACTTAAATTGGAAAGAACACGTAGATAATATCGTGGGAAAGGCGAACCAGAAACTGCGTTTTATTGGCAGAATCCTTAAAAGATGCAACAGAACTACAAAAGAAACTGCATACATTACGCTTGTCCGTCCATTTTTGGAGTATTGCAGCCCAGTGTGGGATCCTTATGAGGTAGGTTTGATGGAGGACATCGAAAGAGTCCAAAGAAGGGCAGCTCGTTTCGTATTGCCACGATATAGGGGAGATAGCGTTACGGAAATGATACAGGATCTGGGATGGGTATCATTACAACAACGGCGCTTATCGCTGCGTCGTGGGCTACTTGCGAAACTCCAATCGCCAACATTCTCCTCCAAATACGAAAATATATTGTTGACCCTCACTTACATAGGTAGAAATGATCATCAGAATAAAATACGGGAAATCAGAGCTCGAACAGAGAGATTCAGGTGTGCTTTCTTCTCGCGCGCTATTCGAGAATGGAATGGGAGATAAATAGTATAATTGTGGTTCGATGAAACCTCTGCCAGGCACTTAAATGTGATTTGCAGAGTATCCCATGTAGATGTAGATGTAGATTCATTCAGCTCAAATTAGTATTTTTAGTAATTTATATGCAAATAAAATATAAGTACTTGACATGCACCAAAGTACGTTTCTCAATTTTAGAGAATCATTTATAAGAGGAAACCTAAACAAAAAATGACTAATCTGTGTAATGTAACATTGTTTCTATCTTCGTCTTTGCTTCCGTTGTCACTGTTACAATTAAAAGCAGCCCACGAGTGAGGACGCGACACTAGCGCCAGCGAGCGGTCTAGTTTTTATTTAGTAAGTCTATGAGTCCGATACCCATGTGGTGTGCTGTTAAAATGGCAGTCAAGTTTGTTTGTTGCCGCGAGGAGCGGTGCACGTGGCGTTAGCCAGTGTGTGCAGGTGTTGCTGGCAGGGAGTGAGCGGGGCTTCGCGTCGGCCAGTGCTGTGGGCCTCGCCGCAGCCGCCGTGGCTCTGGCTGTCCACGCTGACCGCTCGCCTCGCCACACAGTTAGCAGAGCGGCCTGGTCGATACACCGCCTGTCGATAGCCGCCTGTCGACCGCCGCCGTCGCGTGTTCGACACCCCCCTCCCCCATAATTAACACCCCACGCGGCCGCACCGTGTAGTCGCGTGCTCAACACGTGTCACTGCACTCCACTCCACACCGATGCCATCTCTCACCATTCACACATCTACTCACCTACTCCACAATCCACCCAAAGGTGCGTGGCGGAGGGGACTTACTTGCTTTCCTGTTCCACTCCCAAATACGAGGGAAAAACGAACACTTGTGTGCATCCATAAGAGCCCTGATATCTCTGATCTTATCCTTGTGGGCTAGGTTGGCGCCAGTAGACTTACTGACTAAACACGAAATCTCGAAAACCACTTCACCTATGAATCTGAAATTTGGCACGAATATAGTTTTATAGGTAGTAAGTGTAAGCTAAGAGAGTATTTCGTGATAAGTGCATGGCATACTTCTCTACAATTTCATTCCGATTTTCACGAAATTTCGCGCGCTACCTTGGAAACAAGAAGAACGTTACCGACTACTTTAAGTTTCATACGGTGCATGGGGAAGGGTACTTTGCAATATAAAAATGGATGTCTAAATAACTTGGTCGCGCCATAACTTGAGAACGGCTCGAACGATTTCACAGATCCTTTTTTTGTTGTTTTCGTTATTCTCAGAACCACGGTTGTATGAAATAAAACTTGAATATTTGAGAGCAACAAAGTGCGTTTTTAAATCTGACCATGCGTTTCTATTGCATAGAAATCTATAGTTTTGTTCCGATATTGATGAAATTTTGCACACACCACCTTAAAAACAAGAGGGATGTCACTGTCTGTATAAAATTCCGTTTGGTTCATGGTGAAGGGTACTTAACTTACGGAATTATTACAAAATGCATAGCTTTTGTCGAATATTTATGAATTTTTGCACCTATGACTTTTAAACCAAGAGGAAGATCACTGGGTACATAAATGTTTGTATGGTACATGACAGAGGGTACCTTGCAGAAACTTTGCTGAGAGAGGGAAAGGTGGAAACGAACAGAGAGATGGGAGAGAAAGAGGTGGATGGAGAGAGGGGGGGGGGGAGGGGAGGCGGACTACGAGAGTGTAGGATAAATAAACACCCGGGCAACGCCGGGTTTACAGCTAGTCAGTTATAAAACTAGTCGCCCGCCTCTGAAGTGCCTCTATATCCTTCTTTAAACCGACCTGGTGGGGGATTCCAAACACTGGAGCAATAGTCAAGACGTGGTCGTACAAACGTTTTATATGCGGTCTCCTTTACAAACAAATCACACCTTTCCAAAATTAACCCAATAAAGCGAGTCTAACCACAGTCTATCACAGACAGTCGCAAAACTCTCGAGGGAAAAAAAAAAAAAAATGCAGCTGAAGCGATACTAGCGCAACAAGCGGCCAGTAGCTAGTAACAGTAGAATGTCGTGATACAAACTGAGAAGTTGCCGTTTTTAATGCTGTTACTTTCATATTTCCTTGTCACTAAACGTTGTTGTATACTTTCTAATACAAATATGAAAACATCATTAAAGTAATAGCACTGCTTCTCTTAATGGCACACTGTAATCACAAATTGTCATTGCTGTGTAATTCAGACAGTTCACAATACCCGAGTCAAATTCATTTCGTCCCAAAAATATTGGAAAGCAGAAATGAATTGCAACCTGATGAGCTGAAGTATATAAAAGAAATTGATTACGATTATGATCGCGTGCTCGGTGCGTACTGACATGTTCCACGAGTTTTGTTTCAGCGGCTTTAGTGTAGTTTCAAGACTACACGTGATTTTTACATTGTAGATGACTAGATTATGCATCCCCTTACAAACCCTCCTTTCACCTTGTCCTTGCTTCTGTGCTTTTTGTCTACCTATCTTTTTTTTTTTTTTAATTTACTTCGCAGGTATCAAATTGAATATCTTCAAGAATGTGGCAAGCTAATATTAACAGTTTATAATATTTATTTGTACTTAACCATTCACTTTATCAAACTAGGTAACCGCCAAAATATGTTAGTATATAAAATTTTTGTGAAACTGAGGTAAGAAACTAAGTAGGCTCTACTGAAATAGTTGATTAACTACTACTGGAAGCATTCGCACATTACTTTCATACAGCAGTAATATTATGAAATAGTAGTCAAGTATTTGCGTTTCGGATTAAGAGCAGAAGTTTGGAATGAATGCATTGATAAGGACTTACTTCTAAGCCTAAAAGTATAACTAACAACCGTAAATGATCACTTGTTATTTTTCACATTATTCTCTTATTTCTGAGCATTCTTTGAAAATGAGATATTTCCGAATTATATTTTTGACAGTTGCCACATTCACAGCGCCGCAAAAGCTCGTAAATACGAAGGTATTCTGAATGTGCTGCTTCAGTCCAAATACACATTCATTACTCAATCGCCTCGCGGTGTGATTTCACGACCGAGCCGCTTGGCAGCTCTGCAGGCGCGAAGTTGCAGAAAATCACTGGGAGTTTCGAGACACTTATGTTAGACTCTGTTCCAACTCACTGTGGCAAATCATTTATATAGACATAAAATAATAGCGGTCCTATCACACTTCCATGGGGCACCCCTGACGATACCCTAGTGTCTAATGAACACTCGCCATGGAGGACAACGTAGTAGGTTCTATTGCTTAAGTAGCCTTCGAGCCACTCACATATTTGGGTATGGTACCGTGACAAAGACCTCTCGAGAAATATTCGGTTTGGCTATTGCCCTTCATCCACAGCACACAAGATGTCATCAAAGAAAAGTGCAAGCTCGGTTTCTCACGATCCATGCTTCCTAAAGCCGTGCTGATGCATGGCCATAGCCGGCGATATTTTCTACAATTCCTCAGCTCACAACACCCCGATTTTTTCCCCTCTGGGGGGACTGCAAAGACAAACATGTAGATTGTTTCAAAATACGCGTCCGCTTGTAAAAGTCACACAAACATGAAGACAAATGAAAAAAAATGTAGTTAATTGTTGTTTTCTTCATTGTAAGGAAAATGCAGTCCTTGTGGGATTCCCGCGCAGTAGTGGACCTGCGCCCTTAGGCGCCTCCACGTCGGAGGTTCGAGTCCTCCCTTGGACCTGGGTGTGTATGTTGTCCTTAGCGTAAGTTAGTTAAGTAGTTTGTAAGTCCACGGACAGATGGCTACGTGTTTTTAAGGGGATTAAATAGCATGGTCATCAGTCCGCTTAAAAACTAATGTTAAATAATTAACACCCACTAGCCTAGTATATCCACACACACACACACACACACACACACACACACACACACACACACACACACTGAATATTGAAATAGTGGTGTTTTCTTCGTTATTCAATAATGAAGACGCATGAGATGTAAGCTGAACATAGTTCAAATGTAAACATGCGCATATTTATCTCTAAAAAATTTAACAATTCTAGGGCCAACCATAAAAATCTCATTTTAAAAACCGATGCAAAATAGTTTTATACATGAGTTACAGGCGATAAACGATGGAGGAGGAGCTGTCCAAGATACACCGAAAAACTTAAAAATATATCGTAGTAAGTTTTTTAGTTTTGTAAATACGCACTTAAAAGTAAGTTATACATGTACAAAATGAAAAGATATTTCTGCTCTCTGATACAAAGGAAGACGTAAAAGGCGTACTGATGCTACAACTGCAGTGAAACATGCACGGGTAACAAGGAAAACAAAACACATAGTGTTTGGCTCCAGGTTGACCTTTCCAATTAAAAACTGAAGAAATAGAATTGTGTCACACACGGAACTCCAGCAAGAGCAGCTTACGGTAAGCTTCAGAAGTTTTTGGAGAGGAGGTTATGTCAAAAGCTCCAGTTTGTCGTTGGCATAAAATGTTTAGTGAAGGCAGAACGCATGTTGAAGATGAAGACCGCAGTGGACGACGATCAACCTCACAGACGGATGTTAACTTGACCAGGGTGCGTCAACTCGAACGATGTGATCGAAGACTATAAGTGAAAATGATTGCAGAAGAACTGAACATCAATCGAGAAACGGTTCGTCTAATAATAACTGAAGATCTTGGAATGAGAAAGATTTGCGCAAAAACTCAGGTAAAACTGAAGGCTGAACATAAAATATCTCGTGATTTCGAAGTATCCATATTGGATAGGTTTTCATTATACACAGATAATAAATTACAAAATAAAATAATCCATAATAACAAACCTACAGGTAAATGGTACAAAAATCTGGCATATATAAACTGCTGGAAGACGCCCAAAAGGACGACCGAAGACGCGTTGGAAGGATCGGGTATTGGCAGTCCTCAAACAACAGCGGTAGAAGATGAAGCTGCAGAACGACAACATGGGACCGACATCTGTGTCCAGTATTGAGATTGTGACTGACTGATGTTTTGTTTTTAATTTTGTTTTTATTTTTTTAATATATTCGTTTCGCATTTTTTTTTCCCTATTGCGCAGTCTGTATTCCTTTATAGCTGTGGTTGGACCCGTTTTTATTGTGCTGTAGGCCTCAAAGTCCCACGAATGCAATAAATGATCGTGATGGTGATGCTGATATATAAACTCACATAATCCTCCACTTGCTTCTACGTGGGACAAACAGGGAGACCTTTTCAAATCGCTACAAGGAGTAAATGGGTGTGGGCGACAGTGCCCTGCTGAAGCAACACACCCCGTCTGTTGCGAGAATGGCAAAAGGGTGGGTCTTACAATATTCCACAAATACCGAGCGATGGTCGGCGTTCCCTCCATACACCCTAAAGGAGACCGACGGTTGTAGCTGACCGCCCCCGAGACCACGAGGGCAGCGGTGTGGCCAGTGCATTATGAGACAGCGTAGCCCGGGTCTACGACGTACGACCTCCCGACCGTCACCTGCGTGTGTGCATGGTCTGCTTTCATCACCAGAGACCACCGCCAGCCATGGCAAGTGTTCGTCTGACGGCAGCAGTCGAGCCGTGCACGTTGATGCTGTGCCGTGACGGTCTTCATGTGTGCCTGCCCCAAGTCGCAGTTCTGCACACTACTGTAAAATTGTGACTAACACTGGTTCATACTTTCAGTTCCATCGAATTGAATAGAAGTTGACAAACAATATTTGAACACATTAACTACACTACACTTAATGGAATGCTTGAGCATGTATGTGTATACTACAAAAGTACTAAAATGCTTTGTCATATCAGAACAGTTTTCGGCTTACTTGTTCAGAAAATGTAAATGAATATGTTGTATTTTAATGCGGTATCACTAATAACGAGATAAAATGGCGATTTGTTTTGGCAAAAATATACAATCAGCTGCTTTTATGGATGTGTTTATTCGTTCTTAGCTAGTTTGCAATCCACTGCAGGATCATCATGAATGGTCAACTTTCAGAAGCATTACCTTATCTTCACGTCGGGGGTTCGAATGTTTCCTCGGGCATGGATGTTTGTGCCGTCTTTAGTATAAGCTAATTCATAAGTAGTTTGTAAATTTAGGGACTGATGACCCCGTAGTTAAGTCCCATAAGCTTAACAAACATTTGAACATTTTTGAACAAACATTCATTTTTATATATATACCGGGTGATCAAAAGTCAGTATAAATGTGAAAACTTAATACATCACGGAATGATGTAGATAGAGAGGTAAAAATTGACACACATGATTGGAATGACATGGATTTTATTAGAACCACAAAAAAGTATTGCTAGACACGTGAAAGATCTTTTACGCGCGTCGTTTGGTGATGATCGTGTGCTCAGCCACCACTTTCGTCATGCTTGGCCTCCCAGGTCCCCAGACCTCAGTCCGTGCGATTATTGGCTTTGAGGTTACCTGAAGTCCCAAGTGCGTCGTGATCGACCGACATCTCTAGGGATGCTGACAGACAACATCCGACGCCAATGCCTCACCGTAACTCCGGACATGCTTTACAGTGCTGTTCACAACATTATTCCTCGACTACAGCTATTGTTGAGCAATGATGGTGAACATAATGAGTATTTCCTGTAAAGAACATCGTCTTTGCTTTGTCTTAATTTGTTATGGTAATTATTGCTTTTCTGGTCAGATGAAGCGCCATCTGTCGGACATTTTTTTGGACTTCGGTGTTTTTTTTTTTTTTTTTTCCTTGTTCTAATAAAACCACATGTGGATGACTCTGTTTGTTTGATCTCGTGTTGTAAATATCCTCAAGAATGTATCAGTAAAATTTACCGCTGATAGGTCGCCGAACTCGCGCTGTTCCTTTTTCATTTTCCAAGAGTCTAGATACAGTACAGACTGATGACAATATAACGTAGACATAGGTAAAAAAAAAAAAAAAATGCACCTGTCTGATTGTATCGAAATAGTGTTCCGAATCTGTCATTTCTTTCTAAGGAATCAGATGTTTTACTTTGCCACTCGCTACAAGCAACGGTAAGAAATGGAAGTGGTGTACCGGTTGCGAGAAATGCACGCATACGGAGCGTCTTTCTCACAAACGTTGAAGTGTAGGTACGCACGCTGAGTAACAGAGGCACGCAGAAAGTGGTGTATGTGTTTGTGGGGACTCGGGTGGCAGCAGTCGTGATGCAGACAGGCGCGGTGAGACAATGGGCCGGCTCACAATGGCCACCAGACGCCTCGTCACGACCACAACAGCTCGCCGGCCGCGCTGTCCAGTCAGCACAACACTGACGTCAGCACACCTAGTGGGAAACAAAATTAAAAAAAGAACCAGACGTGTCGCGAAGGAATTAAACGATTGGATAGGATATCGCCAGATGTGCTGCACATGTACAGCAGTGTTACCGATACATAAAAAAATTACACTACTGGCCATTAAAACTGCTACACCACGAAGATGACGTGCTACATACGCGACATTTAACCGACAGTTAGAAGATGCTGTGATATGCAAATGATTAGCTTTTCAGAGCATTCATACAAGGTTGGCACCGGTGGCGACACCTACAACGTGCTGACATGAGGAAAGTTTCCAACCGATTTCTCATACACAAACAGCAGTTGACCGGCGTTGCCTGTTGAAACGTTGTTGTGGTGCCTCGTGTAAGGAGGAGAAACGCGTACCATCAAGTTTTCGACTTTGATAAAGGTCAGATTGTAGCCTATCGCTATTGCGGTTTATCGTATCGCGATTGCTGCTCGCGTTGGTCCCGATCCAATGACTGTTAGCAGAATCTGTGGGTTCAGGAGGAAAATACGGAACGCCGTGTTCGATCCTCAAATGTTTGTTCAAATGTTTGTAAATCTATCGGACCAAACTGCGTGCTCATCAGTCCTAGGTAAACTAACCTAAGGACAACACACACACCCATGCCCCACTGAGGACTCGAGCCTCCACGGCGAGCAACCGCGCGCTCCGTAGCGAGACGCTTTAGACCGCTCGGCTACTCCACCGCGGCCCCAATGGCCTCGTATCATTAGCAGTCGAGATGACAGGCATCTTATCCGCATGGCTGTAACGGATCGTGCAGCCACGTCTCGATCCTTGACTCAAGAGATGGGGACGTTGGTAAGACAACAAACCATCTGGACGAACAGTTCGACGACGTTTCCAACAGCATGGACTATTAGCACGGATACCATGGCTGCGGTTACCCTGGACGCTGCATTATAGGAGCGGCTGCGATGGTGTACGCAACGACTAAGCTGGGTGCACGAATGGCAAAACGTCATTTTTTTCGGATGAATCCAGGTTCTGTTTACAGCACCATGATGGTCGCATCCGTGTTTGGAGACATCCTGGTGAACGCACATTGGAAGCGTGTATTCGTCATCGCCATACTGGCGTATCATCCGGCGTGATGTTATGGGGTGCCATTGGTTACCCGTCTCGGTCACCTCTTGTTCACAATGACGGCACTTTGAACAGTTGCTCTTACATTTCAGAGTGTTACGACCCTTGGGTCTACCCTTCATTCGATCCCTGCGAAACCCTACATTTCAGCAGGATAATGCACGACCGCATGTTGCAGGTCCTGTTCGGGCCTTTCCGGATACGGAAAATGTTCGACTGCTGCCCTGGCCAGTACATTCTCCAGATCTTTCACCAGATGAAAACTTCTGGTCAATGGTGGTCGACAAACTGGCTCGTCACAATACACCAGTCACTACTCTTGATGAACTGTGGTATCGTGTTGAAGCTACATAGGCATCTGTACCTGTACACGCCGTCCAAGCTCTGTTTGACTCAGTGCCCAGTCGTATCAAGGCCGTTATTACGGCCAGAGGTGGTTGTTCTGGGTACTGATTTCTCTGGATCTATGCTCCCAAATTGCTTGAAAATGTAATCACATGCCAGTTCTAGTTTTTTCCAATGAATACCGGTTTATCATCTGCATTTCTTCTTGGTATAGCAATTTTAATGGCCAGTAGTGTAAGTCGCTGCTCACATTTAAAATTCCACTGGATAAGTGAAATAAAGTTCACTAAAATTCCGCTAGATATAGTTACACTTTACAATGACGGGGAAAACATAATATAGAACTGTCCACCTGAGAAGACGTCGATTTTTTAGACCGAGCGAGGTGGCTGTGGTAGTGGTAACACTGTAAACCTCCATTCGGGAGGACGGTGGTTCAAATGCAGTCACTCTTAGGTTTTTAGTGATTTCTGTAAATCACTACATGCAAATAATGGTTCCATTGAAAATGCATAGCCGATTTGCTCCCTGTAATAGATTTAGCCATAGATATGTATCTTTTCTAAGTATGTAATAGCAGAAGAGACACGTATATACAGCCATTTTTATATCTACAGGCTACATATCCGTTGGTACATGATTCACAATTTGCTGTAATATTGATAAATTCTAAAAAAAAAAAAAAAAAAAAAAAAAAAAAAAAAAAAAAAAATATGCTTTGCTACGTAGCAAAAGATTTTATGAGACCACACAAATATACTGCAATGTAAATTATGTTACGAAAATGCTTTGTCAAATCTTTAACTTTACTGTATTGAAACTTTTGTAAAATTAATTTTATTTGTGTATAGTTTACAAAAATCTAGTAATAACAGTGACTAGTAACATTATGCAATTATTCATATTACTACATGAAGATACGTACTAAATTTCCTGAGGTTATCTATAATACACTAAACAGTTTGTCATAACCGTATGAAACAAAACTTTACGGATGTTTTAATATTTAACAAATTTCAATTATGTAAACAAACTCATACTTTTCTAATCCTAATTTGCATACGCAACTAATCTCTGTTTTCATTTAATATATAAATATATCTAAAAGTAATTATGATTTAGACTGAAAAATTTACATTCATTTTACGGAAATTGAATTCAGTAACAATATTCTATCAACTTTGTTCTGGAACATTGTAGAAACCAACATTATCTATCTATCTATATATATATATATATATATATATATATATATATATATATATATATATATATATATATATATGGGTGTAGTCCATGTAGTAATCTATGTGTGGTTCAGATTTTGTGAACATAACAGTCTCTTTGCCATGTTAACAGTCACCGATGCAATAAAAAATTAATATTTGATGCAAGATTTGTAGTTGCTATGACATTCAAGAACCTTCGCTAACAGCTAACAGCATGCCGAATGACTGTCAGGTGATGTGGTATACCATTCTGACGTTGTTGTGGTGGTTTCTGTATTATAAAATAGACAGAAGTCGTTAAATCCCACATCATTTACCAAACAATCCGGGCGTGAGCTCCGTCTCTAATGACCACGCTACCGACGGGACGCTAAACCCTAAGCTCCCTTCCTTCCTTTGATTTTAAGCCGATAACAGCCGATATAACCTGGGGGATAAGATGTGTCGATAATAGTTTGAATGTCGACCACCAACAGATATTGGCCGGCCGCGGTGGCCGAGGGGACTGCGGCGCGCCAGTCACGGTCTGCACGGCCACTACGGTTGGGGGTCGAATTCCCCCTCGGGCATGGATATTTGTGCCGTCCTTAGTGTTAGCTAGTTCATAAATAGTTTGTAAGTTTAGGGACTGATAACCCCGTAGTTAAGTCCCATAAGCTATACAAACATTTGAAAAAAAAAATAGTTATTAGAAACATTAAATGAAGCAGCATTGGCCGTAAGGAATCTTTTGCATTTACTGTCGCAAATCGATTTCAGTTATCTTAGTAACCATCCTCAGTGGAGATGCAGAAATTCACATCGGCATTACACGTATATCTGACGTATTCCATAATACAGTTTCCAGATATTGCAACGTCAGATAAGTGTGCAATGCGAAAATTCATACAACACCATTTCTGCATCTGCACTGAGGATAGTTACTATGATAACTGAAATCGATTTGCGACATAAATTGCAAAAGATTTTTACGGCCAATGCTGCTTCATTTAATGTTTATAATAATTATTTTGTGACCGTTGAGCGCATCATTCCATATAATGGAATCAAACCTTTAGATATTGTGGCGGCACAGCTGCCACATGTTATATGGAGATTCTATATCCAAGGACATGAAACTGGATTATATTAGTTCCGTATTTAAGAAAGGACATAGCAAAATTTGCTCGAACTATCAAGGAATTTGTGTTACATCCACGTCAATGAGGATTTTTGGGGAAATAATTAAAAATAAACTGGAAAAAATTTTAGAACCCAAGAAAACTAATGCGGTTTCACAGCTGGTAAATCATGTGTAGACCATATTTTCAAATTACGACAGATTTTGGAGAAAACATACGGAAAAATCGAAAAATGCAGGATTTATTTTTATAGATCTAGAAATGGTGTATGATACTGTTCCGAGGAAACTACTCTGGAGAGCACTACATATGGCAAACATAAATACTTCTTTAATTAAAATAATACAACAGAAGTATAAAGATAATATTTCGCAAATAAAAATTGGTAATACACTTTCACAGAAATTTAGAACAAGCAAAGGTCTGTTGCAAGGCTGTGCCATGTCACCAACATTATTCAAAATCTATATAAATGTCTTAGAACGTAGTCCCAGAAATGTAATAGTATGGGGTTAGAAATTAGAGATGGAGTTTATATACATCATTTATTATTTGCTGATGATCAACTCGTCATATCACAAGAAGGGGAGGATTCAAACTATAACTGTAATCAACTAGCAATAACATACAAAAATTTGGGTTTGAAGATTAATTATCAAAAAACCGAATATTTGACTAATGATCCAAATGAACTATACATAGAGGGAAGGAAAATTAAAAAAATTAACACTTTTTGTTATTTGGGATCCATTTTAGAAATTGAGGGAAAATCCGACTCAGAAATTAATAAAAGAATTAGCAGTGGTCGAAAGGTGATTAGGATGCTCAACTCAGTCCTATGGAGCAGAAATGTAATGAACAGAACAAAAAAAAAAAATCATATATAAATCTATATTTGAGAGTGCAGTTCTGTACGGAGCGGAAACCTGGACCTTTAACCTGAAGCACACTCAGAAAGTACAAGCTCTAGAAATGGATTTCTGGAGAATATTGGCCAGAATTTCCAAGAAAGAAAAAAAGGAGAAATGCCGAAGTAATAAAGAGGATGGAAATAAAAGAATAAATGAAGCGATGGATAGAAAGAAATTACGGTGGTACGGGCATGTACGAAGAATGGAGGGCACCAGAATACCGAAACTGGTACTGGAGTGGCAACCTGAGGGGAGAAGAAGAAGAGGACGACCGGTGACCACCTGGATCAAAAATGTACAGAAGAAGACACACGAGATAGAGACACCTGGAGAAATATAGTGAATAATGAGTGTAAAACCTTATGTACTCGTTGTACTCATTTCTGGGCAAATTATTATGTTGGAGGTAAACCAATGTATTGAGGAAAATCTCAATAAATAAGAAATAGATTAGCTGCCACAGCGCTGTCTGCGCGTGCCGTCCAGTAAGGGTTGTTTACAACCAGAACGCCCAGCGTGACGTCAACGTGTGGAGCAAACAGGCGGCAGGCCACAGAGGCTTCCTACAACCAACTGAGCCAGTCTCTAAGGGGCCAGCAGTGGCCTTCCGAGTACTGGGAGGGCCCTTTCAGAAAATTTTCACACGCCCGTGCTACGGCACTTGTGCAACGATGGTGGTTGCAATGGCCACGTTGACATCCCCACACCCATACATGGGTTTATGGACGCCCATGCAACACAGACGTCCGCCAAGATGGTCGCATTGTAAGGGCAGAACAGGCAGCAGGGTTTGTGACCGCGGAAGCGTTAACTGTTGTAAGCTAGGGTATAATAACCAAGCAGTTAAGTCCCATAGTTTTACAAACATTGGAACAAACAGAATCAGCAAACAAGTTTTTTCTTCCAAAACGTCCAAGACATTATACCACCAAGACAGCAAAAAAGATGTACTCATCCCCTTCATAGGTCACATTCTATTGGTAGTGTACCAACAAGTCTTTCTGCATAATACAAACTCTCTTGATATACATTAATCATTGTCTAACCACTTTGTAAATATTTCACTGTTTCATCCTTTATTTGTATATTTGTTACTGGATGAAACATGTTCACTGCTACTCCGACAATATACTATTAAAATTCTGTATGATGTGTAAAACATAATTAAGAAATTAAGTCTATTATATATTTTTTATACATACACTACGTCGCAAACCAAAGAACATTACTTAAAGGAGTGTGGCATCTACTATATCCAGACTCTTTGCACTCACATACTGTGGTACTGATGGCCTTCGTAGTTTCGTCCCCCTAAAACTATCAACCAGCAACAACGGAATTCATATCCAATATTTATGCTATTTGTAACATTCTAACGCCAAATGTAGCGACATAGTGTCATGTGTGATCACTGTCAGTGCCCAAGGCACAACATGCATATGCTCTTACATATAGTAAAAACACAGTAAGAACATAAAATATAAAAACCTAACGTTTCATTCCGTTTTTTGTCTGTCCCCAATCGCTAAAGTTCAGTAATTTACAAGAAACACCATCACAGCGTGACGGCCTCGCGCATCGGAACATAGCGCTGCACTCGGCCGCTCCGCTGCGGCAATGTTTTCTGTATTATTACAGTGCACTAAACATAAAAACAAGTTTTTTAAAATTGTTGATCTAACTATAGGTTTTTTTATGTGATGTATTTCATGCAAAACACAGACGTCTGCACCGAGGTATTTTATTACTTTGAACGTTATTATGTTGATAGTTGACACTGACAGATCAATAATGCTAGCATAATCTTCGTCACACTACCGAAGACAAGACAATTCACTGCTGGAATAAAAATAAAAAGAACAACACTCACGCTCACACCCACAACCACGTACATACGGCAACACGCCGTGCCAAGCGGCGAAAAGGCGTAGCAGAAGCATGTTGTTCAGAAAGAAGAACGTCACTTTAAGGACTGATACACAAAATACGATTGTTGTCGAGGAACAACTCTGGTAACGAAAGGGTTATCTATATTACAAAGGATTGATGTTTTGGGAGTTCTCGGGCAAGATCTTGTACTGAGGTATGACGGTGCTGGTTACTGTGATTTTTCCCTGCAGAGTAGCAGACGAACACTGATGCAGTGGATTTGACGGCCGCCGGTTAGCGGGTTCCTCTAAATTCATCCACTTGTACTACATCAAGGCGACCGGTGAAAAATGCCTGCAGCTCAAGGTAAAGCTACGAGGAGGAATGAAACCGCGATGTGAATGTTACCGAATGTTACTGAAGCTTCGGTCTGCCTGAGCTTCTCCAGTCCTACACCCGCGTTGAGGCAAGTTTACACGACGACACTAGGTTTGGTGAAACTGAGCTGCTGGTCACCGCGCATGCGCAGCTGGCGTACGCGCAACTGGTTTGTGAAACTGAAACAGTTTCGGCGCCTCCCAACTTTTACGAAACTGTTTACGCGAGATTTTAGGTTAGGTGATAACCGAAATAAAACAAAAATATATAATGAAGAAATTGTTCGTTTTTTGGATATTTATGCAATGCATAAGTGTTTGTGGGACTTTAATGACGAAAATTTCCGAAATAAGCAGCGACATGTTGCTGCTCTAGAAACTATTTTACTTGAGCTGAATATTGATGGGTTGACAGTAAGTGAACTACAAACGAAGATACATTCAATCAGAAATACTTACACCAACGAACTGAGAAAAATGCAGTCCAGTAAAACATCTGGATGTGGGGCGGCGCAAGTTTATAAGACGAAGATACCTTGGTTTGAACTGGCTGACTCTTTCTTAAGAAAAATTGTACATGGAAGAAAAGGGTACACAAATCTGGTAAGCTGAATTATTTTATTTTAAATATTTATTTAAAATGTGTTTTACATTGACATTTATTTGTAAATATTTAAAACGCGGCAGTGTTGACATTCACAATTGTAAATATCTAAAACGTGACGTCCCGGTTTTCTACATTCACAGTCTTTTTGGATACTTTTAAACAAGCTGATATTGCCATGGTACTGATCACTCTGCAAGAAAGTGGTTAGCTAATGATTGTCTTATTAATGCAGCCTGCCTTGAATAGTTATTGCTGCCAGCATGCAGCCTTGTATCAATTAGTCCAGCAGCATTTATCTCTCTCCACGTTCCTGGCTGGTAAAATCCACTGTCCACATTTTCTTGATCAACCAATTGTGGCTGCACATATTGCTGAGGAGCTGTTTTTCTTTGCCAGTTGTGTAAAGCATGGGTGCTGTAGAGACGAATATGAATCCCCACTTGCCAAGAAACGTAGTGTAATTTGTAATTTCAGTTCTGGTGACAACGCTTCACGCATAACAGTATCTTGTTTCTGTATTGCATTATTGACTTTGTTTAAAAGAAATGTAAACAGCTCTGGTGACATTCTAAGATGATTACAATAACTGTTAGGGTCTTCAACAACAATTTCTTTCAGCAAGGTTGCTGAGCAGCCGAGCTGATGTCGTTTCTTAATCCAGTCACGAACCGAAACACGTTTCTTATACTTTTTTCTGTTTAGTCTTATGCAGCGATTTTGCACAGACAAGCAACAGCTCCGCCACAACTTGCACAGCTGCCAAAACTTTCATTTTACGACGACTACAGTACTCACAAAACAACGAAACTGAAGTGTGTGTTTTTGGCGCCGTATCGACAGACATACACGAAACCAATTGCACGCAACTCATTTCACGCAACCAGTGTCGCAACCTAGTGTCGTCGTGTAGACTAGCCTTTACGCCACAAGGCGCGCGCCAGCTGCGACCGAGATGGCGGCAGTCTACTAAGGCAGCGCTTGTGCTGCTGCTGACCTGGATTCCAATTGATGACAAGTCACGAACAGTTTGGTGTAATTGTGTGCTGCTGTTTTCCGAACTGTTTACGTCGAGTTGCTTAGCCCACACAAAGAGCACGACACGGAATACACCTTAGATGGGTCAACCCGCGTGTCGCAGGAGCCATGCGGGTTGCCGGACTGATGAATGTAGGCGCGGGTACCGCAATGGCGACCACAGATTATAACCGTGATGTTGGACAGGAAAGGAAGCACTAATAAGCAAAGGGGTGTAATTAGTGGAATACTCTGCAGGAGAGACGCTCTGTCGCTCGGTACGGGCTTTTGTCGAAGTTTCGAGAACATACCTTTACCGTAGAGTCTGGCAGTATATTGCTCCCTCCTACGTATATCTCGCGAAGAGACCGTGAGGATAAAATCAGAGAGATTGGAGCCCACACAGAGGCATACCGACAATCCTTCTTTCCGCGAACAATACGTGACTGGAATAGGAGGGAAAATCGATAGTGGTACTCAAGGTACCCTACCCTCCGCCACACACCGTCAGGTGGCTTGCGGAGTATGGTTGTAGATGTAGATGTAGATGTAGCAAAATTGAAAAAAAAAAAAAAAAAAAAAAAAAGAAAGAAAGAAAGAAGTTAGTTCAACTGTAAAAGGAGATCCCACTATATTTTGTGGCACAGGAATATAGGTATGAAGAATGTAAAACAATCTTACTACATGGAATATCGACTTTTTGTAATTATTTTCGGCTAACAGCGGCATCATCATCATTATTATTTTTTGAGGAAATAGAAATTTCGAAAGTCAATGTGGTTGATTTATTATAGAAAAATAAAATAAAAACTTTTTTAGTTGATGTACAGGTAGTTGAGACTGGGCGACATAGTTTCGCCAAAACTATTTGTACAAAATAAACTATAAAAGGTAGAAAAGCGACTGTGGCCTGTGACTATCATAAATAAATAGATTCATTGACAAGCCTACTTCATCACTCCTCCAATCTGTTTGTAGGAAGACGGATAGAAACCACTTACATTTCTATGCGTCCAGGTTGTTTGCCGACGTTCACAATGAAGTTAAATTACAGCAGTTTTGAGTAACAGTTTTATGCAATGGAAGGACTGGAGATCAATTATTTACTCGACGAAGAATCAGGTAAATACTTCCTGCATGAAAAAGAAAAGCTCTCTTACTATACAGGGTAGACATAACCTACATCTACATATATATACTCCGCAATCCACATAAAGGTGAGTACCACCCTACTGGCTTTCCTCTCCCACTCCCATATAGAACGAGGGAAAAACGAATCTTTCTCTTTGTGCCTTATTTGTTTAGTTGAGTGCATGAAGGCATATGTGTGAAAACAACAATTGGACTTTTCTAGGCAAGATATCGTGATGGATTCATTAAACCGTTTAGTTCATCACTTATATTTCAGGCCCTCTTAATGATACGAGCGAGGACCAAAGATACGATCCACAACTCTACAGCAGGGATCAACAAATTTCAGTGACTCAGGTTTCAAAAAATGTTCAAATGTTTGCATAGCTTATGGGACTTAACTACGGGGTCATCAGTCCCTAAACTTACAAACTACTTCTGAACTAGCTAACACTAAGGACGGCACAAATATCCATGCCCGAGGGGGGATTCGAACCCCCGACCGTAGCGGCCGTGCAGACCGCAGGTTTCAGAAGAGCGATCCACGCACTGTGCAGTACAAGTATTCTGTCGCTGACACTGAAGATTCCAAATCCTATGATATGAGAAAGCCTTAGGTCCATCCAAATGATTTACTGTGAAGGCTCTGTACGATTCACCAGTTAAAATTGATACTATGAAATACAAAGATCTTCAGTCACTAGTACAATATGTGCCACCTATTCATCACAGTTTCTATAAGAACATCGAACATGGGAGAACAGATAAGAAGACGAAGAAGAAGCCGCACAAACCGCAAACTCTGCTACAGTAGAAGATACAAAAAAAAGTTCAAATGTCAGACTTGGAACATGACTGTGTGGGAATCGAAATAAAAACTTCGTTAGCACTTAAAGCTATATTTTCATTATGTGATGAAACCACGTTAGTTGCAGCGTTTACTGTAAAATAAAACTTCTTCCCGTGAAAAATACCAACAATATGGAATAAATCATGGGCCCCAAGAGGGTGTAAGGGATAAATTTGAAAGAAAAGGGTTCATGCATGGTCTAACAAAGACAATTACTGCGCATTAACAACATTTTATTATTCTATGATACTTGTTAAGTTCACAAATACATGTAGACTGTGACGTTATTAATCCAATTAAAATAACATTTAACTGGAATTTTCAAATGAAGCTTAACTTTTGAGCCCATTTACTCAAAACCGGTGTTCAGGCACTTACATCCCTTTCCTTTGCTGCGCCTCAAATGTTAACTGTGTCGATTGCTAGAAGTGCGACGACGACATGATAATATGACAATGAACAACAGACGACGATGATTACATTGTTGACAATTATAGCGTCGATGACATCAAGAATGGCAATCTTTTACAGAGACTACAAATTCAGCTCGAAGTTCAATGCGAGAAGCTTACAACAGTTACCACAACGAAACCCTATCACGTAATTGGGTAGAGAATTTTAAGGAATTCTGGTCGTATGTAAAGTATACTAGCGGCAAAACTCAATCAGTTCCTTTTACTACACGATAGCGATGCTGGTGCTACCTACGTCAGTTCTGCTAAAGCAGAAGTGCTTAACACAGCATTCAGAAATGCCTTCGCTACAAACGACGAAACAAATAGTGCAGAATTCTTATCAAGAACAGCTACCAGCATGCGTAATTTAAAAGTAGAGACCCCTGGACTATTAAGGCAACTTAACCCTTTAATGTACAGCGTAGCTGATCAGCTACATTCCTTACTTTTTCCATTATCTCTGACTGATCAACATTTTATCACAAATTCATTTATAGCTATGAGTACATAGTGTTACATATGCTAGAAGCAGGTTCTGCAAATTATAAATTGCAGAGTGCTACTGCATCATTTCGAGTTAGCTGCACTGAATTACTCGTAACATGTGCCTTTGTTTATTATAGTATACCTCCTTTGCCATGTACAAGTAGTCAATCACGTAGTACTGTTGCACTATGAGTTACTTTCTGTAAAGATTAGAGGCATTATAGTGACTTTACTGCATCGGGTAGATCATGTTCAAATGTTTGTTAAGCTTATGGGACTTAACTACGGGGTCATCATTCCCTAAACTTACAAACTACTTATGAACTACTTACGAACTAGGACGGCACAAATATCCATGCCCGAGGGGGGATTCGAACCCCCGACCGTAGTGGGTAGATCATGGAAGCACTAAATAGCAGACCAGCTATGAACTTTTTCTTGCTAGTAGTGCATAATAATTTTAAGGAATTTTTTAAATATTTTCTCATTATATACTAGCTATATATTAATCGTGGTAGTTTTTATAGCTGTAGCAGTACACCCCAAATGCAATAATCCATCACGTTGACATCTGGACTTTGAGACAGCCAGTCGTTAGGTTCGATGATGTTAGGAGTATTAATTCTTACCAATGTCACAGTATCCATTGCTGTTTGGGCCTTCGCACCGTCTTGTTGCCATGTCCATTCGTGATCACTCATAGGTGTGTTAATGTCTTAGGACATGTGGGTGCACACCTCGCCTCTATACACCAACTGGTTCACTGTTCCCTTCTTTCTACAATATCCTGGCAGATGTCCTTGACATGGTGCATCGCCTTCAATGAACCGTAATTCTGTTTTGCCATCCCAAGAGGCCACACCGTAGCACATGATTATGGCTGTTGCTTATCATATTCCACCATTAGATCTGTCTGGGAAATGTTGGTTATAACTTGAACAGCACGGTAAATTCGTTCATTTTGCCGGTTTAGCGGAAGATGCAGAGATAAAAGCTTCATCAGAAAACTACACTTGATTCGACTTACCGTGTTCGTGGAAACGTTGTATCAGAGAGGCACACTTCACTTCTTCGAGGTGTCTGGTGTACTTCAGTAAGAACGTTGCACTTTATTCTTCTGTAGCACTTCATCTCGGATGCTTGAATATTGCCAAACACTGAACCTCTAGATACGTGTAGTTCGCGAGCAATTTCACGCTGGCTGTTTGGTCTTTCTGGTGTCACAGCAAGCTCCAGCACTGTCGTTTTCGTAGGTGTCGTGATTTGACACGTCACTTCAGATTCTCGCTTACGCGCTTTTGCAGCAAGTGACCCTTCCCTCTTTATTACTGATACTGAAAGGTTATCATCTCTCTCTAGGTCGTTTAAAAAACAAACAAAAACCTATACAATTCTTGATAGGGAGAAGGGGGATGATGTAAGATACCTGCTATAGGAAGGTATACATTTCATATTCAAATGTACTGCGAATTTGAGACCGGCCGAGGGGACTGAGGCGCTCCAGTCACGGTCTGCACGGCCACTACGATCCGGGGTTTGAATCCCCCCTTGGGCATAGATATTTGTGCCGTCCTAGTTCGTAAGTAGTTCATAAATAGTTTGTAAGTTTAGGGACTGATGACCCCGTAGTTAAGTCCCATAGACTATACAAACATTTGAACATTTTTTTTTTTTTTTTTAATTTGAGACCAGTGTCAAGCTAGTCAGGCATGGGTTGTTTACCTTTGGTTGCAAACTTATTTTTCGATGGCAGTACTATCGATATTGGAGACGGTGATAGTATTGTTGCCGGAAAGTAAGGCTGCGATTATTGAGAGTGCAGACTTTGCTAGGCGCGCGGATGAGATTGCAGAAGCGTGGGGACCGTGGTTGTGTGCAGTTGT
The DNA here is from genome assembly GCA_026315105.1 of Locusta migratoria. Taxonomy (NCBI): domain Eukaryota; kingdom Metazoa; phylum Arthropoda; class Insecta; order Orthoptera; family Acrididae; genus Locusta; species Locusta migratoria. Next base: position 36,908,883 of record CM048747.1, read on the forward strand.
CGTTCCGGCGGGATAGCCGAGGAGATGAGATTTTGAGACTTGAATGCTGAGCCAAGCTGTTTGTTTAAGACATGGAGACGAAAGGAATAGATGACGTTGGAGAAACGGTCTTTTGAAGTTTTTACAAGGTAAAGTTTTTCATGAAATACTTGGCATGTTTCTATGGCACAACTTCGCATTGTTAGGTTGAACTGATGTTAACAGTAACTGCCGGGAAAGATCTTGCTGTAAGCTTGTGGTCTCACGATTCATGCTAGGGATCCCTTTCTGTGTTAGGAAAAGTATTTATTGTAATAGTTTAGTTTTGATAGTGCGGTTTTTATTAAATAGGAATTTCATGGGTAGTGTTCTTGAAATATGGTATTGTTGTAAATATTTTGTGTAAATCGAGTTATATTTATTAAGAGTAAAGAAATGTTTATCTTCGTTTAAAAATAATTTTGTAGGCAAATTAAATATCTGAGTTATGTTTTTCTCTGAAAGATGTAAAATCCAAAACACGACATTGTTAGTAATTTTCATGAAGTGACTTCAGTTAGAAGATAAACCAAATATTTCATTTTTTATTATTAGATCGAGTTTCTTAAACAGGATACCAGTTTATCCCTCCTCACATTTTTATTAAAAGTGCCATAGATGTTTTCTGCAGTTACCTTTCCAGTAGTTAGTACAGCAGGAAGCAGTTTGGTGTTGCGCAAATTTATGCAGTAAGTGAAAGTGAGAAAGAATCAGTTTTTGTTGTCATGCTTACAGTTCAGTATGATTTGCAGATTTCAGGGTAGGACAATTCATACAGTTCAGTTCAGTACAGGTTAACAAGTGTTGGCATTGAGTCACATTGCATTGATAAATATTGTGTTCGTTACATTCGGTTAAAGATTTTTAGTTCAGTCAGAAACAAGTTTGTATGGCCAGAATTATGAACACAGTATCAGTAATTTCCAGACAGTTAATTTTGTTACGACAGTTTCATACAGAAATAATTAGCAGTTTGTGTTTCATTATAATAAACAATATGCAGTCAGATAGGTTTTGCAATACCTACATTGACATAGAATACATTTAAAAAAATACGCAGTCAGATAAACTTAACGTTGTGTAAAGGCATTCAGATAGAACAAGTTCAAACACATTCAGTTACATTTCATTCAAGTAGCGTCAGTCAGTTACATTTCTTAGATAATATGGTAAAACACATAACTTTCGCAGCAGACGTAAATTTTGTAATAGAGTAGGACAAGCTAGAAACTTTCAATACAACATCGCAAAACCAATTTTTACTTATTGCACTGAAGAACTGTGGCAAAATGTGCCTTCTTTTCTTCAGCCCCCGCGTCGAATGTTCTATCTTGAAAAGGACTATCGCTTCGCGTTGGAGATTAGTTAGTTAATACAACCTGAAGAGAAACAATTAATGTGTAGATTACATACGTAATATACACAATGGAACAGTACAAAACTATACAACGGTACATAACACATATTATTACACATGCAATCCGTCTTATTATAGAAAATCCAAATTTCCTGCTTTTCTGTGGGAAACTCTGTAGTTTCCGTGAACTATACCACCAGTATCAAACTATATGACGAAACTTTTCAAACGCTTTTGCGGAATTTTCATTTAAGGATTAGTCACCAATCGTTAGGAGATGACGATGGTTTCACTAACTGACTGTGACTTGTAAGGCGCGTTACTGTGTATGTATTATTCTGTCCAGCCTTTCCTCCTCTTGACGCAGCCTTGTAATTTTTATAACTTTGAGAAAAATTTCATGAACTAGTTGTACAGCGTTGATGCCCATTTTAATATTTATTTTGATTGTTTTCAATTATAATAATTAGTAATTTTAATCTAATTGCTAATCGGTCCACAATATTTTCTGATTACCCTGTCTTTCAGTAACACAAGTAGATTCGATGGTTTCCCTTCACGTTTGCTTGTGACATTTTGTTGCCCACAGGGAAAACATGGTTTTTCCAAGTCTAAGTTGCAAATAGACATTATCTGGCATTGGGGCTTAATTTACAGTCATCGTGAAAGCCAAACTACTTGAAGCCTTTCGAACGATACTGGGGCTTCTGACGGTACCATTCGAATACGTGGCCACAGAACGGCTTCTCCTTTAAACTTTCCAGTGGAAAAGATTGATTGACGAACATTTCCAGTGGTGCTATGAATGACCAAACATATACCGGTTTATTCAAATTACGCACCAGAAAATGGGTGAAACAACTTTCAATCGAAGATTGTATGGTGTAATTTCTGGTACATCCTGAGAATTTAAAAATTGATTTGAAAAATTTGCCACTTCTTTTTCATCAACAGTAGTGTCTATTGAATTAAAATACATCAGACCACCAGGCAACAACTCTTGAATGTAGAAGCTAATGTCTTCAACATTTTTTGTTGCCAAAATAGCATGGTTACCGAGCCAATAGACTATTTTCCTGTATTAAAAATATGGTTTAAAGTGTTGTTATTCTGACTGATTATAACACTCAAATAGTTGGTAATTTCTGAAACCTACTCAAATAGTTATTTCCGGTCATTATTCTAAAAAGGTTATTTTCATGAAATAAAAAATTAAAAAAGGCATTAAAACTAAAGATTAGATCATGTGATCGGAAACGCTCTGTTATTTGCTTAAGATATAGTGATGTGACAACACTCGAACAAGACGTAGCAATATGTGTGTTAGAGCAGTGTCAGAGAAAGTTATTATATTTTCCTTCATTTCCTGGATATATTTTATTTATTTTTGTGATGGAAAACACATTTATAACTTTTAAGTAAAAATTGATTTTTTTTGTGAAGGCTGATAATGGAATACTTCTGAGAGTTGATGGTATTGTGGTATCTTAGATTTTCAAAAAATAAAAATAATAATAATAAAAAAAAACCACCCACATTTTTACGTGCCTGAAATACGAAAAATGAAAACCGCGTTTAAAGTAAAATATAACTACATGTAAACCTAAATGCTACTTCTTCGTTTCAACAGATTGACTCTAGAAAATGCACATTATTATATTCCACAAACGTATGTAAACAAGCACTGCCTCTTAGATTAATTCTTCATTTTTCTAACAAATACATCTCACATTAAAATTAACACTGTTACTAGCGACTACTGTAAAATCACATTGTAAGTGCGCAACTATGTATTTAGAGTTAGAATCCACATTAAGTCTTGTATATAACTAAATTAATGTTCCGCACTACTGACTTTTCACACATCATTATGCATTTTTTCTTGAAGATTGGTTACAAAGAAATTTCTGGGGTTAAATCACAAGTTAGGAGGCTAAAGAAAGTGAAAGGACAAGTAAGAGGACAAGAATTTTGGCTTATGAACCAATATTAAATATTTTCCAAGAAAAATGACGGACGAAGTTTTGCATTCCCTTTATCTCACTTTGTTGACGCGGAATAATGCGATATTGTGAAATAGAATGGAATTATTGACAAAATAAGTAGGCATTTCAAGTTATATAAAAAATATTTGCATTCACCAGCAATGCAAAGGCGATTTTGACGCTTTTTTAAATGAATCTATCATATACTGAAACAATGCATGGAATTGGAAACCAACATGAAATTTGTACTTTCCGCAACTACATTAGAAAACAAACATAATAAAAAATAAAAATCGCAGGTTTCCCCTTTGGAGGCTCGAGTCCTCTCTCGGGCACGCATGTGTATGTTGTTCTTAAAATAAGTTTGTTTAAGTAGTTGGTAAGTTTAGGGAGCGATGACCACTGCAGTTAAGTCCCGTAGCTTTACAATCTTTTGGAGTAAATCGCTGGCGTGTCATAACGTGTACAGCTGTTTCGCAAATGTAAACATCAGCTCCCCAATTTGTACATCATAATAATTTACACCTTTGCAATTGCATGTAATGATGTGATGAACTAATAGAATAATAATTAAAAGCCTTGCAAACTAGATTCAACAAACAGGTAGACTCCCAACTAGGCCAATACCAGGCTGGTTTCCGGGTGAGTAGATTCTGCACCGAGCAGATTCAATACCTGAAGAAACTCATCTCATATAGGAGCTGAGGGGGAGGTCCCTGGGTAGCCATTATGACATATTTCGAAAAGGCATACGACTCAATAGATCTATAGAGCCTCTTCTCCACCTTGTGGGAACTAGGCCTAGATGAGAAGACTACCAGACTGGTCCAGGCTACCATGGATAACACCACCTCCAAAGTCAAGTGTAGGGGTGAACTCTCAGCGAGCTTTCCCATCCAGACAGGAATCAGGCAGGGGGATGGACTTCCACAATGTCACCAGAAGCAGGACTGAAGTTTGGCTACAAGAAAGATAACCTCACTGTACCATATCTAACCTTTGCTGATGATGTACAAATGCTTGTATAGCTTATGGGACTCAACTACGGGGCCATCAGTCCCGAAACTTACAAACTACTTATGAACTATCTAACACTAAGGACGGCACAAATATCCATGCCCGAGGGGGGATTCGTGCAGACCGTGACTGGAGCCCCTCAATCTCCTCGACCACAACGGCCGGCCTTTGCTGATGATCTCACCCTATTGACCAACAGCATTGAGAAGGCTACTCATCAACTATAGAGCCTCTACAATGTTGCAGTAAAAACCGGCTTTAAAATCAATATACAGAAGACTGAGCTCATCACCTTCTTCTACAATCCCACTAGGAAACAACAATATCTGTAAAGTTCCTGCAGTCGAGTACTTGGGAGAATGGATTTCAGCAAGCGAGAGCGAAACCTTGCCCGTAGACACCAGGTACATGAAGTTAGAGAGGGCCTGTCATTCCTGTAAGAATATCTATACCTCCGAGTACCTATCCAAGAACTTAAAACTGAAACACTACAACTCGGTAGTAAGACCATCTGCACTCTATGCCTCCGAGTGCCTCTTGATGAATCGAAAGGGCCCACACAGGAAACTAGAACTTAAAGAGAGGAAGATCTTGAGGAGAATATTAGGACCCATAAGAGAGGAAGATGGTACTTACAGAAACAGGCACAATAACGAACTGTATGAACACCAGGAAGATATAGTCACACGTGTGAGGTAAAAGCGACTGACCTTCTACGGGCACATGACCCGCATGAATCACTCGAGGCTCACCAAGAAGATCCTCACAGTGACAAGCAGGGCAAAGGCGTCCAAAGCCAAGTGGTTCGCCTCTGTTAGATCAGACTAAGAGGAACTGCAGATCCCATTACAGATATCCGAGAACCGAACGCAGTACCGTCAGGCCATCCTACATGGAGTCTTCCCACTATCTCTCACAAGTAATAAATGTACAGGCACGACCAGACCTAAAAAGGGCGGATGAGAGGAAGCTGGCTCACAGCCAGAAGATGAAGGCGTACTGGGCCAAGAAAAAGCAGATGACCCTAACTGAGAGTTAAGACGAGCCTCGTGGTCCCTAGTAGGCTGAAACGAACTGAAAAAAAATTATCATTTGGAGTATTTATCCTCAGAGAAATAAACGCGTGAAAAGAACGCTGTCTCGTTTTTATGTCTACGAACGATTTTCAGTCATATTTTAAGCAATTCACAATGCCTGGAGCGTGCAAGAGACACGTATTTGTACAGAGCTGTATTACGCAACATTTGTAGGCTATTCCCAGAAACATGACTGCCAAAACAAAACATCACTGTTAGTGAGCAGGAACATTGCAGGATCGTGTTCTTGACGTCACAGGCATGACGTGTGGTGGTGCATTTTAGCAGGCTTTGAAATTACTTGAATGTCATCCTTTTCCGTTTTTAAATACCGAAATTCTCGAAGAAAAAAAAAGCATGCTGGGACCATAATATGATTTAATTAACCATTTAAGACGATTTCCAGAAAACATTCGAATGCCCTGATATGCAGCAAGTAATTAGTATATCCGGAAAGACACTCAAAATTAGTTTTTTTTTTTTTTTGAGTTGGTTTACGTTTTAGGAGGCGATCCACTTATAATATTGAAAAAAGATATAAAATAGCCAAGATCGCTTATCATCAATTTTTATTAACAACGACCGGTTTCGCTGAACTATGTCTTTTTATTTTTTATTTATTTTATTTATTTGTTTTTTCTGTTCCATAGGACCCACTTCAGGAGTAAGACTCCATGGTCATGGAACAAGTCAATACATTAATTGTTACACAATAATGGTAATAGAAAAATTTTAAGTAGTCCTTTGCACACGACAATCTTAAGACAAAGTGAAAAGAATCAATAAAGAAAAAATAAATTAGCTTAATTGTTTAACTTTTCTAGGAGTTCCTCGACAGAATAAAAGGAGTGAGCCACGAGGTAACTCTTCAATTTAGATTTGAAAGCATGTGGATTAGTGCTAAGATTCTTAAGTTCTTGTGGCAGCTTATTGAAAATGGATGCCGCAGAATACTGCACCCCTTTCTGCACAAGTGTTAAGGTGGTGTGGTGCAAATGTAGATTAGACATCTGTCTAGTATTCACCGAGTGAAAGCTACTGACTCGTGGGAATAAGCTGATATTATTAACAACAAACGACATTAAAGAAAAAACGTATTGTGACGCCAGAGTCAAAATTCCCAGACTACTGAAAAGGGGTCGACATGACGTTCGCGAACTTACACCAGATATTGCTCGAACCGCCCGTTTTTGAGCCAGAAATATCCTTTTTGCATCAGGCCAGTTACCCCAAAAAACAATGCCGTACGTCATAAGTGAGTGAAAGTAAGCGAAATAGACTACTTTTCGTGTTGAAAAATCACTTATCTCAGATATTGTTCTAATGGTAAATATAGCAGAATTTAGTTTTGGAACAAGATCCTGAACATGGGCTTTCCATGACAGCTTACTGTCTATATGAACACCTAGAAATTTGAACTGTTCAGTCTCACTTATCACGTGCCCATTATGTGTAATCATAATGTCAGATTTCGTCAAATTAGGTGTTAGAAATTGTAAAAACTGAGTTTTACTGTGATATAACATCAACTTGTTTTCTATTAGCCATGAACTTATCTCTTGAACTGCATTATTTGATACTGTGTCAATATTACGAGCAACATCCTTCATTACCAAGCTGGTATCATCAGCAAACAAAAATATTTTACAATCACCTGTTATACTCGAAGGCATATCATTTATATAAATAAGAAACAGCAATGGTCCCAAAACAGACCCCTGGGGCACCCCATACTTAATTTTGCCCCATTGGGATTGCACGTCATAGCCATTTTCTACACTGCGGAGAATTACCTTCTGTTGTCTATTATTAAAGTAAGAGGTGAACCAGTTGTGGGCTACTCCCCGTATTCCATAATGTTCCAACTTCTGCAACAATATTTTGTGATCAACACAATCAAACGCTTTTGTTAAATCAAAGAAGACGCCTAATGTCCGTAGCCTCTTATTTAACCCATCAAGTGCCTCACAGAGAAACGAAAATATAGCGTTTTCGGTCGTTAAACCACTTCTAAAACCAAACTGTACGTTTGACAGGAAATTATGTGAACTGAAATGATCAATTAATCTTGAATATACAGCCTTTTCAATAACTTTGGAAAAAACCGATGGCATAGAAATAGGTCTATAGTTGTCTACATTATCCCTTTCTCCTTTTTTATAAAGCGGTTTCACTACTGAGTACTTTAATCTGTTAGGAAACTGACCATTCTGAAAGGAAAAATTACAAATATGTCAGCATCATCAGGTCAAATAAAATATTTTACAAGGCCATAATCTTGTAATGTCAAACCGACAACAGTGCAGAATCTCTGGCAATTTGACGCATTGCGTATTTGGAAGCAGTTATATTTCACCGTTTCCAATATCCAGAAATTGCTTCAAAAATATTTGCTTCGCTGGTTTATTGTGCAATGGTACTCGCATGTTTATGATCAATCGCAGTACCTCGGCACTTCGCCACGAACGCGATTGTTTTAGACCTGCGTTAATCTCATCGCCAGAGGTAGGGCGAGAAAGGACTGGCAGTGCCCGCTCGTTACGAGAGAGCGCAATAATTTGTTGCCTGTTAGAGGCGCAGAGCCACACGCAGAGCCACGTCACCCGGCTCTGTCGCACTCCAGTAATCCTTTTTCGATAACAACAGCGCTGCTGGAGTTTAATACTCATGGGTGTGCTGCAGATAGTGAAGCCCTAATAACGAAAGCCGGCTCAAATTTTCGAAATGCCGTTGCTTTGACAGCGAAACATGGCCGAAGGGTGCGTTTCTCTCTGGCGTCCTTCCGAAGGCCGAGCACGTTGCGTTGACTCGTCTTCTGGCGCAGCTTGTCATCATCATCATCATCATCATCATCATCATCATTATGCCTTTCAGCGTTCAGTCTGGAGCATGTTGTTGTTATGGTCTTCAGTCCGGAGACTGGTTTGATGCAGCTCTCCACCCTACTCTATTCTGAGCAAGCCTCTTCATCTCCTCATAAGAACGGCAACCCACATCCACTTGAATCTGCTTACTATACGCGTCTCTTGGTCTCTCTCTGCGATTTTTACCCCCACACACTTCCCTCCAATGCTAAATTTACGATTCCTTGATGTCTAAGAATGTGTCCTACCAAGCGATCCCTTCTTTTAGTCAAGGTATGCCAGAAATTCCTTTTCCCACCAATTCTGTTCAGTACCTCTTCATTAGTTATGCGATCTACCCACCTAATCTTCAGCATTCTTCTGTAGCACCACATTTCAAAAGCCTCTATCCTCTTCCTGTCCGCACTGCTTATCGTCCATGTTTCACTCCCGTACAAGGCAACACTCCACACAAATGCCTTCAGAAAAGACTTCCTTACAGTTAAATTAATATCCGATGTTAGCAAATTTCTCTTTTTCAAAAATGCTTTTCTTCCCATTGCCATTCTGCATTTTATATCCTCTGTACTGCGACCATCGCATGTTATTTTACTACCCAAGTAACAAAACTCATCTACCATCTTCATCGTTTCGTTACCTAATCTAATTCCTTAAGCATCACCTGATTTTCTAAGACCGCATTCCATTATTTTTGTTTTGCTCTTGTTAACGTTCATTTTATGCGCTCTCTTCAACACACTGTCCATTCCATTCAACTGCTCTTCCAGGTCCTTTGGTGTCTCTGACAGAATTACAATGTTATCAGCAAAAAGCAATGTTTCTATTTCTTACCCCTGAACTTTAATCCCTATTCCAAATTTTTCCTTGCTTTCCTTCACCGCCTGCTCGATGTACAAATTGAATACCATCGGACAAAGGCTACAACCCTGTCTTACTCCCTTCCCAACTGATGCTTCCCTTTCATTCCCTTCGAGTCTAATAACTGCAGCTGGCTGTTGTACAAGTTGTAAATAACTCTCATTTCCCTGTATTTTACCCCTGCTGACTTCAGAATTTGAAAGCATAGTACATCTAATAAAATTCTTCCATGATCCCCTATTCAATGCTGACATTGATGCCTCATCTAATGTTATGCCTCTTACTTCAAAATCATTCTGCACCGAATCTAAGTATTTTCTTCTTGGTCTATCTCGACTCCTTTTACCCTCCGCTGCCGAGCTCATGAGTCTCCTAGGTAACCTTGCTTCTTCCATGCGTGTAACACGACCCCACCATCTCAGTCTGTTCACTCTATCTGCTTCATCTATGGTGTTCATTCCAAGTTTTTCTTTGATTTCCTCATTATGGACACCCTCCTGCCATTGTTCTCATCTATTAGTACCTCCATTCATTATTGCTACTTTCATATCTGTAGCCTCTACTTTATGAATAAGGTAACCTGTATCCACTTTCACTCCCATACTCCCATACAACAAAGTTGGTCGAAAGATAGAGCGGTGCACTGCTAACTTAGTCTTGGTACTTACTTCCTTCTTGCAGAAGAGAGTAGATCTTAGCTGAGCACTCACTGCATTAGCTTTGCTGCACCTCGATTCCAGTTCTTTCACTATGATGCCATCCTGTGAGAAAATACATCCCAGGTACTTGAAACTGTCTACCTGTTCTAACTTTGTCCCTCCTATTTGGCACTCAATCTGTTTGACTCTCTTTCCTACAGACATTACTTTCGGTTTGGAGATGCTGATCTTCATGTCATAATCCTTGCACCGAGTCTGAAATATTTGTTTGCAACCTTTCAATCAAATCTGCCATTACAACTAAGTCATCCGCATATACGAGACTGATTATTTTGTTTTCACCTATTTTAATCCCTGCCAGTCCACTGTTTTCAACATATGATCCATGAATAGCATGAAAAACAGTGGCGACAGATTACAGCTTTGTCTTACCCCTGAAACTACCCTGAACCATGAGCTTAATTTGCCATCTACTCTAACTGCTGTCTGACAGTCTACGTAAAGACCTTTAATTTCCTGCAGAAACATAGATACAATTTCCTGTTCGACTCATAGCACTTTTCCATTACCTGCCGTAGGCTAAAGATCTGGTCCTGACAGCCTCTAAGAGGCCTAAACCCACACTGATTTTTATCTAACTTGTCCTCAATTAATACTTGCACTCTCCTTTCAACAATAGCTGAGAATATTTTGCCTATAACGCTAATTAGCGCAGCTTGTGACGATACATAATTAAATTAATACTTTTTTTATCGACCAGCGACGCTTCTCGTAATATTTTATCTGTGAAAATGTTTCGCTCGTCTTTCTTTTCTTCCGGCTAGCCGAGAGGGCTGCACCCCGATCACACTCTCTTGTACGAGGCTGTTGAGTGCGGTTGTGTCGGCACACAGTTCTGTAACGTAAGTGTGAAGGCTTTGAAATTTTATTTTAAAATATACCCTTCGTTGTTAAGAGAAATGTCTCGGTCACGTTTTCATTTAATAATGTACCGTCCTTTCTTCTTAATTTTTAATTTTCTTTGAGGTTTTCAGCTCCTAGATATTAGGGCACCTGTATATAGACGGTCATGCGCATCAATTTCTGCTATAGCGCCAGCTCCCGCCGCCATTTTGGTTCCAGGCGGTTACAGCGTGAGCGTGTGGAAGGCGGAGTTTTTCTGCTGTTATTGCTTTCAACCGTCGCTTGTTTCATTTCTAACACACGTACCAAAAATAAAATATATATTTGTAACAAAAATTAATATCGTCGTAATAAGTTATTGTAATATGGTTTGACAAATCGTTAAATATGTTTTCTGGTATTTGCCCACATGAGTGTGTATTATAAGCAGCTCTTTCGCATTCGACAGCTCACTTTTATGGGCTACCACATGCACTACCAAACCTGTGCTAACATGCAAGAAATCTCCGTTTTCGAATGCCATACATTTGCTCCAGAATAGGCATACACTCTCAGGTTGCTACTTTTTACGACGTATTTTTCAGAATTCATATAAAATACTTTTTCAATGCACAAAATATATCACCATGATAAACTAGGATGCAGTAAAATATTTATATATACGAGATATTTCAATTTCTCATCTAACAATTTACTTTCTCTTTGGTCAATTTTGTGTAGTGTACTGATGATGGCAACGACCGTTGAACGCTCTTTGAAAATTCGAACAGGTTACCATCTTCTTGTATGTACACTTGTCCGGTCAGTAAATTAATTATCCTCCTAAAGCGAACATTCTCTTGCCAACATTAGCAAATTACACCGCCGATGCTGTAACTAAAATTAACATCGCAGTAGCTTCCAACATCGTTACGAGGTGTATGAGCCATTATAACTAGTAAAAACAGTGTGCATCATTTAAAAGTAATTAGTATTGTTTTTGTCTAAATGTTGCTACTGTATTAGTGCAAAGCGTCGAATCCTTTGCTGAAAATATAAAATAAAATAAAATATAAACATAAATAAAAAAGTATCGAAAGCTGTCGTTTACAAAGTGTTGAAATTGTGCATAACTACGAATAAGTCAACCCACCTCGCATAGCTTCGAACACCTTGTTGGTAACCATTTGTCACGACGAAAATTTATCAAGCATATTTGACGACCTTCAGGATTCATTGGAAACGAAAAAGAAAACCAAAACCATTTTCTGAACGATTATAACAATTCGGAGCTGCACAGCCCACCACGCTGAAAGAGTAATGTCTGTCCTATTCTACAATCGCGCGTCGAAGCGAAGGAACAAAAATGGCGGATGCGCATGTCCGTCTATATCCAGCTGCCCTACTCGATATTCCTTCGTAACATGATGTTCATACGCCATCACTTTCGCTTTGCGTATTTCCTTGGTTAAATCCCTATCAATTACTTTATATCCTTATCTTTTTTTTCCCTTTTAAAACCTGTTTACGTATTAACAGTTTCGCGAAGTCCTATAGATTCCTCTGTTTGTTATTTTCTTTATAAACTTTAGTACACGTTGCGACAACAATGACTTGCGAGGTGAACAGTCGGAACATTAAATTAATTCCGCGAAGTATCGTAAAATTTTACTAAAGCATTTTCAGCTGCTGTGATCAAGATCTCCAGAAAGAAGCTACAGCGGGTACTTTCCGTAAGTTTTCTCTGTAACGTTGCTTTTGTGTGTTGCCTGCATTCCGCTTTTCATTCTATTCAGTCATTTCGCGTATTAAATTCATCCACCCTTGTCTAAATTATTTGCTCAGATTTTTATCCGACTTTTCTATGAACGACATTGTAACAAACATCTTTAATCTTTTAATAGCGAAGTTTAACATTAATTCGCAACGTCACAAGAGTGAAGTCGCAAGCTGTTGATTCCCGCTTCGGTGCTTTTCATCTTCCGCCGCTGCCTCTCGTAGTGCAGTACACGGTGGCTGACTGATAAGGTAACGCCCTACCCTGGAAATAGCGTTAGCAATCTTTTCCAAGAACTTGCGCCCTCCCACGCTTCGCGGTACCTCCTTCATGTCGAGTCTACCGTCGCTATTCAGCTGCCGTCCATACCAGCATCTGAAAAGAAGGCACTCAAATTTTCATCGTACCAGTAAGCGGCATTAGACTTTGTATAGTAAAACAGAAAAGTTTACGCAGGTTATGAAGCTGGCCATACGATACGTACTATGAGCTGCGAACACGGCTATCGATGAACCTAATCACGGCTTTAATAACAGCCAATGATTTCTCACCTGGAAATATGTACAAAAACAATAAATAAATTAATTAAATTAAAGCAAATTGTTTAAAGAAGAAAAATAATTGGAAATACAGCAAAAATTATAATTGCTAAAAGAACATTTAATAAAATGTTACAACTTTTCATCTATACTGTGAGCATGCAGGCAGCTGTCGTAAGTAGAGTTGGCCACTGTTTCTATGTTTCAAAACAGTGTATCTATACGCGGAACTATTCAGTGACTCGAAACTACCACGTTTCATTGTTTCGAAACAGTAGTTTTTCATTCCGAATCTTGATAAAGGTCGTCACGGTGTTGAGCAAGATTCGAGCTCTCCACATATACTGAAATACATCTGACACAGTTTCAAGGGTGTCGAAATCTTATTGACACACTAAATCGCTCGCCTTAAAATTGCATTTTGGAAGAAATGTCGTACTCTGAAATAACAAATCAGTTTTATAAACTCTAACATGCAATAAAAAACGAACTCTGTTTGCATTAAAATTACATAAGTGTGAAAAAATATGCAGTGAAATTACACACAGCTCTCACGATAGGCTCATCTGTTCATCCACAATATTCATATTGACAGTAACATGAATAAACCATCAACATTTTATATAAGCCGCCGGTTTTTTATTAATAGACGGAGATCGCAGACGAAATTCCGACTAGAAGACATAATTATTATCCTTAACTCCTTGACAACCGAATGGAAACAACCGTATCATAACGACATTTGTGCTCGGGCACTCATTTGAACAAAAAGGTTTAATTTTTAATTTGGTTTTCTGATTATTAACTCAATATGGCCGTCTACAACACACAGTGGCACTGTACTTATATTTAAATAAAAATAAATAAATAAAATTAAAAAGAAGAGACAGAAGTACATTTTGTCAAAATGGGAGAGTGGAAACAAAGCAAAAACTGCATTACATTACAATTCAAATAATTTTGGAACATTTACACATATTTAAAATCAAAATCTTATAATATATTACCAACACACTTGATACTTATAGATTGTGTCCAGCGGTCTTAATAAACTTAATTATGATTTTATACACACCAATGTCTTTTGCAAACAAAAGGGAAGAAGCTGACTGGGGAAGGGGGTATCCCATCTTCACCAATGTCTGCAGGAAGTTCAAACGTTCATGGTCACCTGAAGAAGATGTGGTTGACATCAGCTTTCGTTTCAGGATGACACTCACATGCCGCCGAATCGTAGACGTTGATCCGATGCAGATGTTGTGGATAAGAGGCTTGATTAAAGCGAAGTCGAATGATGGTAGAAATAGCGGATCGGTCCAGATGAGTCCTTATAAACCATGGCTGCGTAGAAATCCGAGGTTGCAGCACTGCGTAAGAAGCGCCCTCCAATCCATCAACTTTCTCATTAAAGATTGAAATATAGCTACGTGAATCTGATGTAAGTAGGCTATATTAGTAGAATTTCGTCACGACTGCAGCAGTGGAGTAACGGGCGAGTCAACTGTGTTATTACTTCTATAGGACCTTTATTATGCTCAGAGTCTGTTCGTGAAAAAAAAAAATCCTCTTATTTTGTTTTGAGGATTATAGCACTCTATGATTCAGTATTTAACATGTATAGTAACCACAATTTTTCGGATGGATATGGAGATCAGCAATTATAATTCCACATTTCAGTATGGGCTTTACCCATTCTTAATTTCTAAGTGGGCGTGGGAATGACGTTTCTCACTATTTTCACAGTTTCTTTCCTCAATCAGTTCGTGTCCTTATTTCTTCCCCTATTATTTTTTGAATGGATATATTTTATAAAGGTAGTTAGAGAGTTCCACTTGCACTCGGAAGTAGTTCCACTTCTTCGTTAATAGTTTGTGGAATAAGTACCACACATTACTGAAATTTGAGATTCGTTCGTAAAATTCTAATGTAGACTTTGACAAAGTCAATTCAGCTTTTACGAGGGGGTTTCGAAAGTCAGTGCAAAGTCCGAGAGATGGCACCACCTGCGCGTATCGATATCATGTTCAGTTAGTAGCATCTTTGAAAAGAACGTACACCAATTTTCAGCCACATTGGTCTATTTCTTTGTGTTTGGCGTTCGTGTGAATCAAGGAAGTCGAGTGATTGTCAAAGAATGGACGAAACAGAATTTCATGTGCTGATTAAACATTATGAAACGCAAAACGCCTCAGAAGACTAAAGAGATGGTTGATAAACATTATGGTGACTCTGTACCTTCCGATTAGATCAGTTTATAAGTGGTTTCATAATTTTCGGAGTGGCCATATGGGCACAAGTGACTCTGACCGTACTGGACGCCCTGTGGAGGTTACGACTCCAGAAATAATTGATAAAATCCGTGATACGGTGATAGTTGACAGATGAGTTAAGGTGCGTGAGATTGCTAGTGCTGTGAGCATCTCGAATGAACGGGTACATAATATATTGCATAAACATTTGGACATCCGCAAGATGGGTGCCTCGATTGCCCACGTTTGACCAAAAACGGAATCGTGTGTGGTGTTGCAAGGAAGGTGTGCAGCTGTTCAGGAACAATCCTCAGGACTTTAAGCGTCGTTTCGTCACTGTGGATGAATTATTATGGCCCTGAGACCAAAGAACAATCTAAACAATGTGTTACCAAGGGAGAAAATGCACCAAAAAAGGCGAAGCGTGGTCCTTCGTCCGGAGAGGTTAATGCAGGGATAATCCTCGCCGACTATCTGGAACAGAGTAAAACTATTACAGGTGCGTATTATTCATCGTTATTGGACCGTTTGAAAACCGAGCTGCAAGAAAAACGCCGGCGATTGGCCCACAAAAAGTCCTTTTCCATCACGACAATGCGCCAGGACACACCTCAGCAGTTGTGGTCGCAAAATTATTGGAAGTAGGATTTCAACTCGTTTCACATCCCCCCTGTTCTGCAGACTTGGTTCCCTTGGACTACTATTTGTTCCACAATATGAAGAAATGGCTGGCAGGACGAAGATTTCGTTCAAACGAGGAGGTGATTGCAGAAACTAATAGCTATTTTGCAGGTTTGGACAATTCCTATTATTCGGAAGATATCAAGAAATTACAACGGCGTTGGACGAAGTGTATATGTCCAAAAGGAGACTGTGTCGAAAAATAATTTTATAAACACGTTATTAATTTTTATTTTTGCATGGACGTTTCAAACGCCCCTATATAGCAACTCTTCAAGAATCTGCCATTTCACTGCATGTCCGTCAATATGTACAATGTGTGCAAGAAATTCTTAGAACTTCTACTTGTTTAGTTGTGGGAAAATGTGACAGAAAATTTCCAGAATATACTTGCAGACTCGAGCCTGCATCCGAATAGCAGTAAGTGTGAACGTTTTAAGAACTGTTTTTTTTTTTTTAAATAATTTCCGGCACATAATGTACTGGCAGTTGGTATTGTGCAGCTTAGGAAAACGTTTGTTCACTAAATAAAACCAGTGTTCAACCCATGGCGAAACTTTTCTAACAGTTCACGCAGTCAAGTGTCCAGCAACACACTAAACGTCTGCAACACAAGCTGAATCCTTGATGTGCATCAGAAATGATTGATTCATGCCTGTATATATATATATATATATATATATATATATATATATATATATATATATATATATATATATATAAACTGAATGACTATGACGGCCCAGTACACCCTCATGAAAACAGCCCATGAATTTTGATAAAATAGTATAATTGGTAGTGAAGTTCCCGATTAGTAAATCTAACATGTTCGTGTTTATTGTAGACATTAAAGATGAGATATATAGGCCTATACTGTCACACAACTCAATCTGTTTAATTCTTTTGAAACAAGTGTTCCGAAACATAACATCATAGTATTTCATTTGTTTCGAAACAGTCCCATGTTTCAGTTTGCCCATCTCGAAAAACCAAAAAGTGAACGTTTCGTTTCTTTCAACAATGGGAGGCTTTGCGCAAAAGATTATTGGGCCGTTTACACGCTGTCTGACTCAACAGATCAGGCTATCGGGCAGTTTATATAACACACTTGTTGAGTGAGCAGTTGCTGCTAACAACATTCATTCACTGAATTCCTGATAACAGCTCGTAGAGCCTCTTCGTATCTGTCGCGTGTAAACACGTGCGATGCTGTCAGCTGATAGGCGGAATACGTGGTTTTAAAACGACGGTATTACAAGGAGTTAGTAACAGTAAACACGCAACTGTTTTAATACGCAGACAAACCCTGTTCTGCGAGAACGCTGTCCCTTTATTTCCCTTTGTGACTCATACTACAACACGACTCATATGTCACGGTTTAACAGTAACCATTACAAGAACAAACGTTAAAGCCTTTTCATTGTTTCCAGGCACCCACGATTGCCGTTTGTTGCAAGCACGTAACTTCAAGCTCAAACACGTCTCAGGCGCTACATCTGATGAAAGCTGAAATTTATTCACAACCTGTTTTTAATCTGACGGATGTACTGGGTCTCTTTACGATAAGAAGAATACAATAATTTAAAAAACTTCATGTCATAAATATCACATGGGATAGTCCTAAAAACAAAGTAAATTGACGAAGGGTGCAAAATGAAGGAATATTATTTAGTTATCAGAACGTTAAGTTAGAAAGTTAAAAGCTACGATCTCGGAAAGAAGACATATTGAGGAGCGTGGATGTAGAATTGTTGGAGTGCAAGTGGAAAACAGCAACGAGCCTCAAGTAGGCCTACAGTAGAAAAAGTTTATTTACATTTAATCATTACCCGTTTAAATTCATAGTCTGGTGGTTATTACATTCCTGCTGGGCTAGTAGGAGTTAATTGTTTTGTATTCTGAGATAAATACCGTCTTAACAGCAAACATATCATGAATCATCTGCCTTCTGACTAGTTTGTTACATAGTTCTTCGAATTCCAACCTTTTCATCCCAGAGTAGCATTGCAATGCAATGAAATCTTTATGTTTTTTTGTTTGCTTACGACGATAACACGTTCCTATCCCTGCAACGTACAGTACATGAAGATCAAAGTCCAAAAATGTTACTTTGTGTTGTACCTGAAGTTCACAAATGACGGCATGTGTTCGTAACGAGCGCTTCGCCGTTCACTGTGATCCACGTGCCTAGTAACAAGCGCAAGTTCTCTTTTTGCCAACTTTAACAACCCATTCTCAAGTGTACTAGTCCCGACAGTTCTCCAACTATAATCCATCATTTTCACAACGGCAGAGGCACAGTAAATCTCTGTAACGAACGCCAATCTGGCATCTTGTGATTTCCGTGATCTTAAATATGTATGTCCCGTTAGAATGTTTTTAACTATTTGGATGTTCAATTGCTGTCAGCAAAACAAGAAAAGGATTGTTTTGTTTTTGTGAATGTATTTTGTTTCAGTACGTTTGTACGAAAAAGTGAGTCACAAATATGTAGTAAGTGGCGATATCCAGACTATGATAGCGGCGGAGTGGCCGAGCGCATTGAGGCGCTATGCTCCGATGTGCGAGGCCGTTCCCCGTCGGGCGTTCGAATCCCCTCTCGAGCATGGATGTTTGTGTTGTCTTTAGTATAAGTTAGTTCATAAGTGGTTTGTAAATTTAGGGACTGATGATTGACATTGTAAAACAGAAAATCCTTTCGTTGTGAACATCTTGGAGTAAGAAAACTTTTTCAATCTTAAGCAGCCCGCCGAGAAAGTTCGATGCAAAAGCAATCTGCATGTTTCTACAGCACAATGGCTGATAGTTATTGCTGTTAGGACAGGTGTCGTTCAGATCAAAACAACTTTCAAAAACTTTGAACCTTGGACCTATTGCTTGGTTTTCCGCAAAGGAATACAAAAGAGATAATTGGAAATATCCACTTCCATGGTAGGCCTGCAACCCTAAGCTCTTCGAGGAAACGAAGAGAGATCTGAAGACAATGATTCCATACGTCAGAGATCAAGAGTGTAAGAAATTATATGAAGAGCTCACTGTTGAATGAAGCAATACAATAATAATCATTATTGAATTACAACCAGTGTTAATTACATCAAAAATTATGTTAACATAAAAAAAGTTCAAGTAATATTAATGTGTAAATCACTCCTATTTGTTACTTGTAAATTGTTTAAAAAATGAATGTAGCAATTTAATCGATGAAAGGAGAAAGTATAAAAATGCAGTAAATGAAACAGGCAAAAAGGAGTACAGACGACTGAGAAATGAGATTGACAGGAAGTGCAAAATGGCTAAGCAGGAATGGCTAGAAGGCAAATGCAAGGATGTAGAAGAATGTATAAGTAGGGGAAAAATAGATACAGCCTACCGGAAAATAAAAGAAACATTTGGCGATAAGAAACACAGCTCTATGAATATCAAGGACACTGATGGAAAACCAGTTCTCAGCAAAGAAGGGAAAGCTGAAAGGTGGAAAGAGTATATAGAGGGGCTCTATAAAGGAAATGAACTTCGAGACACTATTGTAGGAAGGGAAGAGGATGTAGATGATGATGAAATAGGAGATACTATATTGAGAGATGAATTTGACAGAGCACTAAAAGATCTAAGTCGAAACAAGGCACCTGGAGTAGATGATATCCCGTCAGAGCTACTGAAGTCTCTGGGAGAACCAGCCATGACAAAATTGTTTCACATTGTGTGTAAGATGTATGAGACAGGTGAAGTACCCTCATACTTTAAGAAAAATGTTATAATCCCGATTCCAAAGAAAGCGGGTGCAGACAGGTGTGAAAACTACAGAACCATCAGTTTAATAAATCATGGTTACAAAATATTAACACGAATTATATACAGAAGGATGGAAAAGCTGGTAGAAGCCGACCTCGGGGAA
Organism: Locusta migratoria; assembly: GCA_026315105.1. NCBI lineage: Eukaryota > Metazoa > Arthropoda > Insecta > Orthoptera > Acrididae > Locusta > Locusta migratoria. The sequence continues at coordinate 36,928,740 of CM048747.1, forward strand.
GATCAGTTTGGGTTCAGGAGAAATGTAGGAACACGGGAGGCAATACTCACTTTACGGCTTATCCTAGAAGATAGATTAAGAAAAGGCAAACCAACATTTCTAGCTTTTGTAGATTTGGAGAAGGCTTTTGACAATGTTGATTGGAATAAACTCTTTAAAGTTCTGAAGCAAGCAGGAGTAAAATATAGGGAGCGTAAGGTTATTTACAACTTGTACAAAAACCAGACAGCGGTTGTCAGAGTTGAAGGGCATGAAAGGGATGCAGTGGTTGGAAAGGGAGTAAGACAGGGTTGTAGCCTTTCCCCAATGTTGTTCAATTTGTACATTGAGCAAGCTATAAAGGAAAGCAAGGAGAAATTTGGAGAAGGAATTATAGTTCAGGGTGAAGAATTAAAAACATTGCGTTTTGCCGACGACATAGTAATTCTGTCAGATACCGCAAAGGACCTGGAAGAGCAATTGAACGGAATGGACAGTGTGCTGAAAGGTGAATATAAGATGAACATTAACAAGAGTAAAACTAGGGTAATAGAGTGCAGTGTAAGAAAATCAGGTGATGCTGAAGGAATTAGATTAGGTAACGAAACAATAAGATGAGTTTTGTTACTTGGGCAGTAAAATAACAAATGATGGTCGCAGTACAGAGGATATAAAATGCAGAATGGCATTGGGAAGAAAAGCATTTTTGAAAAAGAGAAATTTGTTGACATCGAATATTGATTTAAGCCTAAGGAAGTCCTTTCTGAAGGCATTTGTATGGAGTGTTGCCTTGTATGGGAGTGAAACATGGACGATAAGTAGTGTGGACAGAAAGAGGATAGAGGCGTTTGAAATGTGGTGCTACAGAAGAATGCTGAAGATTAGGTGGGTGGATCGCGTAACTAATGAGGAGGTACTGAACCGAATTGGGGAGAAAAGAAATTTCTGGCATACCTTGACTAAAAGAAGGGATAGATTGGTAGGGCACATTCTTAGACATCAAGGAATTGTGAATTTAGCGTTGGTGGGAAGTGTGTGGGGTAAAAATCGCAGAAGGAGACCAAGAGACGCGTATAGTGAGCAGATTCAAGTGGATGTGGGTTGTCGTTCTTATGAGGAGATGAAAAGGCTTGCTCAGGATAGAGTAGGGTGGAGAGCTGCATCAAACCAGTCTCTGGACTGAAGACCACAACAACAATAGTAACTTTATAACGAATAATATTAAAAGGTACTTACGGGTGTTTGTATTCTTCAAGGTGCTTCCTTGCCATCTGATTTGCAGGGTTCTGTGTGCATTTTTTGTATTTAAGTGGAAAACACATACTTGCGTCTTTGCGGAGTTTGGCTTTAGGCAGTTCTCTCTATAATATTTAGACATGTCCTCAAGTGCTTTCTCCAGTTTTTCCTCAATATCCTGGAAGCTTCGGGACTGCACAGCAATAGCCAGGTCATCAGCGTACAGGAAGTGTCTGGTACCTTTAGTTATTGGTTCATCGTTAGTGTATATATTATATAGAATTGCTGCCAGAACGCTTCCCTGCGCTAGGTCATTCTTTTGTTTTAAATGTTTATATATCGGCATAATTTCTAAAATGTTTAATTTCTTTCATTTAGGAACTTTATGCAAGATCTTCATGCTCTGACGAATGCCTTTGGATTTTATGCTTGCTCATCCGTATTACGGTTGCCAGTATGCTCGCGAAATCTAGCAAAAATGACCTAACCATTTGCCCATCATAAAACCTTTCGCAATCCCCGCAGTATAGTTTGTACACCCCCGATTTTCCATATTTATCCTCATTTGTCCGAACTTTGTGTCGCTGTTCTATTTCTAGCTTATTTCTTGTATTTAAGGTCACTTTAATATTAGTTTTGCGAAAACTTCTCCTCTACTTTGTGGGAGACGGAACCGTTAAATTTCATGGAGACGTATTTCCCGGTATTATGGGTTTGTTATACCCACTACTCTTTACCTCGCTGTACCATTCGTCAATTAATCTAGTACTGTAGCCGTTCTTACTGGCAATAATGAAACTGCGGGACTGAGAAATTTTCAATTACTATCTTAGCAATAAAATAACAGTCTTACGTAAACTAAAGATCACGCCCAGCAGTATGTGCAAATTGTGCAATATTATATGTTAGTGTATCTGGCACTTGATCACTTTTCAAATTAAGACGTTTGTCACTTTGGGCAGACAGAAGCTTAAAATTATGCACAGTTCAACTATAATGTGATTAGTTCATGTTGTCAGCGTGGAAAACTTCTATGTGTTCGGGAAAAAGGGGTAGCGCAATGTAATTTATGTATTCATTTTATGTATGATCTTTATTTACTTCAAGTCATCAATAATTCTCTGATGTCTTAACGCATCTCTCATCATCCAGACCCCTTATTCTTAACGGTATTTTCCACAGTTCCTTTCTTCGCCTCCTCGTACCTTATCACTCCACTTAAATGTCAACTTCCTTCAGCTGCACCACATCTCAAACGCTTACGTCCTCTTCTTTTCCGGATTTTAGTTCCCGATTCACTTCCATACAATACTATGCTAGAAGTGAGCATTCTCGGAAATTTCTTAATAAAATTTAGGCCTTTTCGAAACTAATCAATATGTTTTGTGTTCTTAGTTTTTGAAGGTGAAAAAACGCCTTTTGTTTGCTGCAATTGATTTTATTTCTCCCAGACGTGTTTCGCCTTTTATTTGAAAGGCATTTTCAGTGGCATCTACAAGTACTTTTTTGTGTGTGTGTGAGATATATTGTTTCGAGATTATAAACAGTTCACGTATTTGTTTACATAAGAGAAGGTGTTTTAACTTACATTTTCGTTGGCGTTAAATGTTAGTTTAAACTTCTTCTCTTGTGTAAACAAATACGTGAACTATTTGTAATCTCGAAACACTACATCTCACACACAAAAAAGTACTTGTAGATCCCACTGAAGATGCCTTTAAAATTAAAGACGAAACGCGTCTGGGAGAATTAAAATCAATTGCAGCAAACAAAAGGCGTTTTTTCACCGTCAAAAACGAAAAATTTCGGCGCTTGCCACCCAAACAACATGTTTTGTGTTATTTCACTTCCAAGGCGCAAGAATTCGTCCAGTCAATCTACTTCGTGGTCAATAATTTTCAAGTTAAATTTATCGCTCATTTCAGCTCTCCTACTGGTCATGACTTATGTCTTTCTTCAATTTACCCGTATTCCATATTCCGTACTTAGCCTTTTCATTTCGTTCTACTGCTAACGCTATTTTGTTTTTCATTGGCCCTGAGGATAGCTACATCAGCGAATTATATCAAATATGCCCTTTTACCTTAAATTTAAATCCCATTCATGAACCTTTCATTTGTTTCTGTCACTGATTCTTCATTGTATAGAAGTAGCGACAGACTTCAATCTGGCTTACACTAATTTCGATCCGAGCGCGACATTCTTCGACCTGCGGTATTGTTATTTCGTCTTGGTTCTTGCACTTCTCAGTGTAATTTTTCTGAGAATTTCGAACGTCTCGCTACGCTTTACATCGTCAAACACTTTTCCTAGGTCGACCAGTCCTATGAACGAGTCTTGATTTTTTTTCAGGCTTGCTTTCATTTTCAGTCAGAACGACAGGACTGTCTCTCTGGAGCCATTACCTTTCCTAAAGATAAAATGATCGTCATTAACATTCTCAGTTTTTTCACATTCTTTCGTGTACCGTTATTGTCAGGAACACAGATGCATTAAATGTTGACCTGATTATGAGATAGTTTTCACAACTGGCCTTCCTATCTTCAGGATCGACAAATAATATTTTTCTGAACGTCTGATGGTGTGTGGGATCTCATAGATTCTACATACCAACTTGATTAGGTGTTTGGTTGCCATTTTCCAAATGTTTTTAGAAATTCCGAACGAATGTTATCCATCCCTTCCTCCTTACTGACTACAGGTTCTCCAAATCTCTGTTTCATACTGGATTCCTTGTTTTCGTATAGGACTTCCGTGTAAGCTTTACACATATTCCTTTTCACCGCTGCATTTAACTGAAGGTTACTTTGACTCTTCCTAAACTCAGCCAAACTTTGTAAAGAAACCTACCTTTTTCTCGCATTGCAGCACCCGTGATTTGGGAGTAGCGACCTTGATTCGTAATCAGAACATTATCGATTTAAGAAAATCGTCATAAAAACCGGAGTGGAAGAAGTTTGGCTATGGGAAAGGTAAGGGCGCAAGAGAGGCAGTCCTGACATGGCGATTAGAAACGAGACTGAAGAAAAATCAAGACATGTTTATTACTGTCAGAAAATCAGGCGATGCTGAAGGAATTAGATTAGATAATGAGACAATAAAAGTAGTTTTGTTATGTGGGTAGCAAGATGACTTGTGATGGCCGAAGTAAAAAAGATATACATTGCAGAATGGCTATGGGAAGAAAAGCGTTTCTGAAGAAGTGAAATTTAAAAGTTAGGAAGTCCTTTCTGAAAGGATTTGTCTGGAGTTTAGTATTGTATGGCAGTGAAACGTGGACAATAAGAAGCTTGCAAAGGACGGTGTAGCGTGGAGAGCGGCATGAAACCAGTCTGCAGACTGAATATCACAATAGCATAATAATTTTAACATCTTACGATGAAAGTTTACAATTCGCTGTACTTTGTTTTTATTTATTTACTACGGAAACCTTCCAATAATCCCAAAAGTCTCTGATAGCCCTTATCAATGGTTGAACAGGAATTTACATAATAGAATATAATTGTGATGACATATGTGAGTACTACAGAAAAGTAGATAATAACAGAAAGAATTCAACTGTTAGTTTCCGAGCGCATTGTACATATGTAAAGTTCATCTCGAATGATGCAGCACTATTAGAGCACCATAATAACAACCCCCTTTTAAAAAATTTATGTTCCAGCACGAAAATCATAATTGGACCCTAAAATATGCATCTTCTACATAATGAAATGTTGGACTCATGACAGCAGTAGAGTTCTACCCGAAGAGATAGAATAGCATGGAGAAGCAAATGGAACAACGTTTCGCCATGTTAAAACAGTGACAAGGCGTACCGAAATTACAACTATGGTAAGATTGAACGCTAGAATGCTCTTCCAGTGATGTTATACAAAACAACAGTACAGAACAATTGTTATTGTTGTTGTTGTGGTCTTCAGTCCTGAGACTGGTTTGATATAGCTCTCCACGCTACCCTGTCCTGCGCGAGCCTCTTCATTTCCGAATAAGAACGCCAGCCAACATCCATTTGCATCCTCTTACTGTATCCGTCTGTCGGTCTCCCTCTGCAATTTTTACCCCATAGAAACTTACCCCCATCGAGCGAGATGGCACAGTGGTAACACGCTGGACTCGCATTCGGAAGGATGGTGGTTCAAATCCACCTCCAGCCATCCATATTTGGGTTTTCCCTGATTTTTCTAAATTACTCCAAGCAAATGCCGTGATGGTGCCTTTGAAAGGGCACGGCCGATTTCCATCCATATCCTTACCCAAACCCTCCGAGTGTAAGCTCCATCATTAAAAAAAAAAAAAAAAAAAAAAAAAAAAAAATATATATATATATATATATATATATATATATATATAAAAGTTCAAATGTTTGTCTATGGGACTTAACTACGGGGTCATCAGTCCCTAAACTTACAAACTACTTATGAACTAACTAAGACTAAGGACGGCACAAATATCCATGCCCGAGGGGGGATTCGAACCCCCGACCGTAGTAGCCGTGCAGACCGTGACTGAAGCGCCTCAGTCCCCGCGGCCACCGCGGCCGACCCGTCTCTAATGACCACGCTGTCGACGGGACGTTAAACTCCAAGCTTCCTTCATCCACGCTTACCTCCTGTACTAAATTGACGATTCCTTGATGTCTCAGAATGTGTCCCACCAATCGATCCCTTCGCTTAGTCAAGGTATGCCAGAAATTTCTTCCCTCCACAATTCTAACACCTCTTCATAAGCCTCCTATATAACACCACATTTCGAAATCTTCTTTCACCTTTCTGTCTGAACTTCAATCGTCCACGTTTTAGTCTCGTTCAATGCTACACTCCAGACAAACTCTTTCAAAAAGAACTTCCTAACATTTAAACTAATATTGGATATGAATATATTTCGCTTTTCAGAAATGCTTTTTTCCCATAGCCATTCTGCATTTTATAACCTTAGCTCGGCCATGAGAAGTTACTTTGCCACCCAAATAACGAAATTCTTAACAGAGAATATTGTTAAACGATACTCACTTGAAACAAGATATATTCGTTGTTTATTGATTTACTGTGTATTGTTATATATTTTGCAAACTTTGGACAAAGTTTCGAAAAGTTCATCAGCTGGTCAACGCTAAGTTGGAATTTGGCAAACGATTTTCTGTCAGTCTGTTTGTTTACAAAGAACTGCTTTTGTCAATGTGCTACGTAATAAGCTTGTATGGAAGGCCACGGCGGATTAGCCGTGCACACTGGAGTGCCTTGCTGCGGTGCTCGCGGCCGTTCGCTGTCGGTGGTTCGAGTCCTCCCTGGGGCATGGGTGTGTGTGTTGTCCTTAGGTTAGTTTACCTTAGTTTAAATAGTTTGTAAGCTACGGACTAATAACCCAGCAGTTGAGTCCGATAGACTTACAAACATTTGAACATTTGTATGGAAGTGTAATCGAAACATATTTTCTTTTCGTGTTATAATAACATTTCATAGACCAGTATTTTAACTTGGCAAGAAACGGAACATGAACACCTATTACAAGTTTGTATGTGTGGCCATAGTCCGCATCAATCGTCAAAATATTCGTTAATGGAAATAAAACGTCGTTTACTTGCTGCAATTTGGATAATGTATTACTGTTATAGTAATAAAAGTATGTTGTGATTTTATTAACAGAACCGTATTCAATAAAATTTGGCTGTCAGTCACGAAAGAGACTTTTCGAATTTCTTTTCCTTTTTCTATGAACAAACTTCGACTGAAACTATTTCATTCTGTGGTAGGATAAAATTGGTCGTCATCTTATCTATATATTGCGCTAATGAAACATTTTGTTTGTGATTAATTGCCAGGTACATATGACCTGGAAAAAAAAACTAAAAAAAAAAAAAAAAACACAAAAAGTCTCTTATGAATTTTCGCCCGCTACTCACTGTAAGTAAACAGTATCGTAATTAATTTTCGTCCGCTGAATAAGCAGAGATATACTTCAGAATTTCTCGTTAGAAATTATCTTACAGCATAACCTACGGTGCAACACCGTAACAAGCTTTTCAGACTGTAAACATCTACACTTAGAAATCACTATGACTTGTGTGGCAGGAGTCTGTTGCATTAGGCAGTTACTTACATGGTCAGTGCAGGATGTGTGAATAGACCATCGCGTACTCTGTCTAATTTCCTATTTTTGGTTACTTACACTACATGTACAAAAATGTACTGTATTAGAAAAAAATACTGTGATGCAGGAGGGTTGGGAATGTGGGAATGTTGACTTAGTATGAGTAATCTTGTCAGCTGATGTTTACTACTGTACTAGGTTGCACGCACGAACGTCGCTGCGCGAACAGCTGACACACTCGTAAAGCGTTCCAGTCGCTTATCTCGCGTCGGCTGCAGTTCAGGTTGCGTGCATGGATCGACCATTTCCTGTGAGAGCCAGCACGACCGCTGCTGTTTCCTTTGTGAGCGCTCTACCGCTGCCGAGTGTTGGCTCACACACACACACACACACACACACGATGTAGGTCTGGAAATATCGCCGCAGTTACTGCCGCCGCAGGTCGCTTTTGTACGACCCCACACGCGCGAACAATCCCACAGCAATATTTGAACGCCATTGTGTCGCAAAACTTCCATTACGGGAGAAGAATTGCTACTTTGGGCAGCGGTGGTGGTTGTTCAGCTCAGGTAGAACATAACAGCAAAAGAAATGTCGGGAGAGGAAATTTGTCAAACTAGATAGGGCACTATTCTTTGAACCTCTCGACAATTCATTACGAATGTTTTTGATAAATTTTCGTAACAATAACACCATTTCTCATTTCCATATCTATAGTTGTATTCTTTACATTAAAACGTAACTGCAATCGATGTAGAAGTTCTATAGCGACAACTATGTGTGTAGTCCTCGTTATGGTGTGTGGTGGAGAGTATCGTGAAACGGGGTGACTTGAGAGACGGGGGTGATATTAGACAAAATGACACACATTTGTAATTCTGCATTTTACCAGTTTTTAGTTTACATGCCGCGGTGGAGTAGCCGAGCGGTCTCGCTGCGGAGCGCGCGGTTGTTCGCCGTCGGAGGTTCGAGTCCTCCCTGGGGCATGGGTATGTGTGTTGTCCTTAGGTTAGTTTACCTTAGTTTAAGTAGTTTGTAAGATACGGACTGATGACCACACAGTTTGGGCCGATAGATTTACAAACATTTGAACATTTTTTACATAAACAAAAATTTTATCAATTTTGTCATAAACAGACATTTTTGAGTCCGAGGCTGTAATGTGAAATAACTTGTTGCTGAAGATCACCAACCAGCCACAATTAGTTTTATTATAATTTATTTATAAAGAACCATTACCGGTTTCGAATATTATACATTCATCTTCAAATGGTAACGTGCTTTCTAAACAACTGGTGTCCTATAATATACATAATTAATGAAACTTCCTGGCAGATTAAAATTGTGTGCCGGCATCGTGAGTCGTGTCGGGATAGCACAGTCGGTAGTGCGCTTGCTCGCGAATGGCAAAGGTCCCAGGTTCGAGTCCCGGTTCTGGCACACAATTTTAATCTGCCAGGAAGTTTCATATCAGCGCACACTCCGCTGCAGAGTGAAAGTTTCATTCTGGATACATAATTAATAGTTATACATGTGTAAAATACATTGATTATGTTCTTCGCTCGTTTTAGGATGAAACTTACTTATACTGTTCATCTGTAGAAGTACTCCAGATGGACAGTACAAGTAAGTTTCATCCTAAAACAAGCGAAGAACATAATCAATGTACTTTACACATGTATAACTATAAGTTCTGTATATCATAGGAAACCACTTATTTAGAAAGCATGTTACCATTTGAAGATGGTAATGGTTCTTTGTAAATAAATTATAATAAAACCAATTGTGGCTGGCTGCTGGTCTTCACCAACAAGTTATAAAAATTTTATCCTTTGTTTGGTTTGCACATAACTTCGGCTTTCTAACTGAAGTAAATTTATTCTTAAAATAGTAATGTTGGCAGCCATGTATGATTCGTAAGCAGGAAGTAAGATATCATCTATGATATTGTTCTAGAACTGTCTATACTTCATTACGTAAAAATAATTTTCGAGAAGAGGTACATTTCTGTATCTCCAGGGCTCTGGAATGAATATAAAATAACAAAAGCGGCATGTTTGTTAAGCTGTAAATTATAGTAATTATTTATACTGTTTGGGAACTTACCTGCAGTGACTTGAGATAGTTGTTGTGCAGACATAATTTCATTCCTACTAAAGATTTTTAAATTTATTCTTGCAGGAAATGCGACGTATTTATGTTTCAAGCGCTGGTAAACGCAAATATGCTCGTTGAAATAACTGTAAAAAGTTCTCCAAATTAATTCCGATATCACCAAAAAGTGTTTCGTGGGGAAAATAGTCATAGTTTCTGAAAATTCTAGAGCTGATTCTAGAAAAGTTGAAATTTGTAATACAAGATAAAAAAATTCAGACACTTTTGTACGGCCCCAAGTGGATGATATGAATTTAGTGTATCCTCATTAAATAAAGGCCCAACTATTTCCACCTCAACAACTTAAATATGGACTGATGAAATGTGCATCTAATATTATACAGTAAATTAAATTGTTCATGTAACAGGGCAAATTAATTTTATTTTAATAAACACATTTGTACATTTTTACAGGTAACTTTATGATGGGTTTAACATGTTATTCATGAGTTTTATGACTAAAGAATATAAAAAAAATTATATACATCCTTATTTTATTAAACGGTGAATGTCAAGATCAATACATGTCATACTGTGTCACCTCACTGACGTTCTGACATGATAAACACATTATATTTGAAGGATGTCTCAAGTCATTCTCAGTTCCAGAGTGACTTGAGAGAGCTAGTTTTTTTGTGTTATCTGATAATGAAATATTTTAATTCTAGTTTGAACATCAGTTGGTAAAGTTAAAGAAGTGACTAAACATTTAGGGCACAAAATGCGTATCTAATTGAAGTTATATTTGAATACCACTCCAGAGATGTTCAAAAGTGTCTCCAGTCACCCCATTTTCGGTACTCACACTAAGTTGAGCCCCTACTATCGTGTCAGATTTCCTGGTGCCCGGTGTAGTGCAGCAGCTTGACATGGAGTGGAATCAAAGAATTGTTTGAAGTTCTAGCAAAATAATTGAACCTTGTATTTCGGTTTTTAATTGTAAGGGCCTGCCTTGAGGACAACACTCTGCTTTTTCTTTTTAGCTGCAACGTCAGCGATAGGTATTTACATTCCATTCTACTGAACAACAGAAAAATAGTTTTAGCCTGCGAATGAATAAATAATTGTTAGTTTATATTTATCAGTTAGAAACAACATACAAGATGTTACTACAAGATAATTTTTTTCCCTTCGTTTTTTGAATACATCTCCTTCACACCTTGTCATCTAACCCTTTATGACATAACAGATATATAAATCTGTTTAGCGTAGATTTTTTTTTTCTTATGTTATGGTTAGACCTATTGTTATTTTATGAAAATTCATCGTGAAGTTGGGGAAGGATCAGCAACTGGATATGTAATGAAAACCATTTTTTGTCACAGTTGCACTATTTAGAATACGTCAACTGTTTATAATCTCGATCAATACATCTTACAAAAAAATGTACTAGTAGATCCCAATGAAGATGCCTTTAAAATAAAATACATGTTATGTTTGGTGTTATTTCACTTCCAAGGCGCAAGAATACGTCCAATCAATTACTTCGTGATCAATAATTTTCAAATTAAATTTATCGCTCCTTTCAGCTCTCCTACTGATCATGACTTGCGTCTTTCTTCAATTTACTCGTATTCCATATTCCGTACTTAGGCTTTTCATTTCGTTCTACTGCTAACGATATTCTTTCTCATTAGCACCGAGGATAGCTACATCAGCGAATTACATCAAATACGCCCTTTTACCTTGAACTTAAATCCCATTCATGAACGTTTCAAAAATGTTTCAAATGTTTGTATATCTACGGAGCAAACTGCGTGGTCATCAGTCCGTAGCTTACAAACTACTTAACCTGAGGTAAATCTACCTAAGGACAACACACACACATCCATGCCCCAGGGAGGACTCGAACCTCCGACGGCGAGCAACCGCGCGCTACGTAGCGAGGCGCCTTAGACCGCTCGGATACTCCACCGCGGCCATGAACCTTTCATTTGTTTCCGTCACTGATTCTTCATTGTATAGAAGTAACGAAAGACTTCAATCTGTCTTACACTATTTAGAAGTTGGTAACTAGTTTCGGACTTGTTCGTCCATTTTCAAACTATAGGGCTTATTCCAACCGTAACAATACACTACACGAAGCAAATGACATAAAATCTGTACGTTGTCCACTGTTAATACATGATTACATTGAAATTTACATTTCTGGCTTTATATTCAGTATTTCGGGGGGGGGGGGGGCAAAATATTCCAGGAAATTCATGACTAAATTGTTTGACAATAAACAAAATAACTAATAACAAAATGACACGTACAAAATTTGGTTCAACTGTCTCTTAAACAACGGAAGTTAGATTATCAACCGATGGAAATTCCAGAAAGGATTCAACAATATTGTGAGAAGGATATATTGCTTTACTGACCACAGAGTCAGATGAGCCGCAGAAAGGCACAAATAACAGAATAGAGCTGGTTAAAATAATCCTCGGCCGGAGACGGTGTATGTGTTTGTGTTTGTGTGAGTGTGTCTTTTTTTCTCTGTCCGACGAAGGCTGTAACAGACTAAAGTTTTTTTAAAGAAGCTGTAGATTACGTTAGATATGTACGCGTGTATTTTCTGATACGTCCCACTGAATGACGGAGAGCAGCGACGTTTGCGTAGAGGTATCAGTGCTGACAGGCGAGCTACGCTGTGTGAAATAACCCGTGTGGGAAGTACCGCGAACGTATCCGTAGGGAGCAACTTGGCGTTGATGGGCCGTTCAAGCAGACGACCGACATCAAGTTTTTTTCCCGACAGCACACAGCCTGAAGGGCCTCTCCTGCGCTTCTGACCACATCGATTGGACCCTAGACGACGGGAAGGCCTTGGCTCGAGCAGATGAAGCCTGTTAGTAGCTTCTAGTGTGCCGCAGATCCCACGTAGCTAAGGACCCAAGTAACTTCTCGAGAAGGCAGTGTGCAAGCTGGTACTGGCTGCATAACAGCGCTGGCTGTTGTTTTACATGGGATGGACTGCGTCCTATGGCCAGCTGAACAGATTTCCAGCCGTCCGCGGTCTTCAAAGATGGTAGTTCTTTTAGATGACAATGCGCCACGTCACAATTCTGCAGTTGTTCGCGGCTGGTATTAAGAACATTCTCGACAGTTCTAGCGAATGGTTTGGCCGTCCAGATCGCCCGACACGTCTGCCTTTCAACATCTGTGAAACATAATTGAGAGTTCTTGCACGGTAAAATTTCGCAAGTGTGGACGCCTATAGAGACAACATAGTCGATAATTATTTTGATGTTTCTGCGGCCCGTGTGCGCTTAATAAATATTTCGGTTTTTAATTAAAGTGCCCGCCCTAAGCAAGTTTTTATCCGTACAGACAAGCAAAACCTTTAAGACAAGATACATAGAACACAGAAGGGCTATAAAACTAACATATGCGATACTATAATAATTGCACCACTCTAGATCGTAATATAATATTTATTTTATTTTATTATGATGACAGGTTTCGATCTACAATGATCTGATGATGATCATTGCTGATTGAAATCGGTCATCATAATAAAATAAAATATTATATAGCGAACTAGACTGTTGCAATTAAGATATTATTTAAAAAAATTGATCGCCGTTATTTTCCTTGGGAAAAATATTCCATAAAATATTAATAGATGTCGCTCTAAATTTGCTGAACATAGTATGGAGTTGACATTCCGTGCAACATATAGAAAGAGAGACATGAAAATCCTCAACTGCTCTAAAAGCTCCCCACAATAACTGACAAAACTCGCAAATACAGAAATCCATAGTTGAAGGAAAACAGGTAACAAATGCAATGGAACTATATTCTGTGCATTCAAAGAATTGTCAGACAACACTAGCCCATAAGCACACACACACACACACACACACACACACACACACACACACACACACAACCAACCAAGATAGGAAAGATATAAATAACAACATAAACCTAATACCCCTATAGACAATTAAAAATAATAGCATTATAAAAATAAAAAGTGATAATAGCAAAGGAACAACACACTACACACATATAGGGTGTTTCACTAAGTGTGATTGCCTCTTAGCTGACTGGCTGGTGGTCATGAGACAGTGGGCCGTGCCCCAGAGGATAGCCACTCGGCCAGTCAGCTATGCTATCGCAGCCTCCGCCACCGGAACTTTGAAGGGTTGTAGCTCCCAAACTAACAGTGATAGGAATGTAGTTTAAACTGATTTGGACGCAGCTGGTTTCAACGAATCCAATGCACGATAGAAAAAAACTATTGTTCCATTTAAAAAATTATATCTTTGTGGTGTTACTCTTTGGAAAATGATACAATAAACTACGTTCATAGCTCCGCAGAAAGTGTAACACTTCTTGTGTTGACCTACCGCATTAAAATTTCCCGTCACCTATTACTTTATAAGTTACAGAGGCAAACACACTTAGTGAAACGCCCTGTATATATACACACATACTTACTTGCGCTCACTCACACAGACATCGTAATATTTCGGCCAGGGACGCTTTTGTTCAGGGACGCAGTAAGCGGGAGGCAGCCCAACTTTCACCTGCACTGCCCCTACCGTCATCCCTCGCTGCAGGGGGCGGCCTGGCGGACTGCCATGGCTCTCTCGTGAGAATGAACACGGCGAAACCAGCCTGACTTATGGCACAGAGTAACATTAACATATATATTTGTCTGTGCTTTAGGGGTGGCAGGAATTTCGGATTGAGCAGGGTATTAGCAACGTATCACGTGACTCACTACAACCGGAAGTGACCTGCCGATGTAGGTTTTATTTACCATTTAGCTCAGTGTTTTTGGCGCGTATTTGTTCTCGAACTTAAATAAATAAATAAACCGAAAAAGTGAAGAATGTATTCAAAGAAAACATTGGAAGATAAGGTAATTCTGAAAAAAAAACATAAGATTAACAAATTTTCCAAGCTCAATGTGCACCAGAAAACAAAAGCATTTTTAAGTGTTTAACGTACCTTAAGTATTGGACCATATCAAGGTTATATACTGTTTCATTTAGTGTGTTACTGGGAAATGTTACTTAGTGTGAGTTAGGTCCAAGGAGGTTGGTACTTGTTTGAGTGCGTTGGAAAACTGTTTGCCGTTTTGTAGGAAATTCGGTTTACTATCTAAGGACGAAATTACAAACTGCGTAGCCTGTGCTGGGGAATAGTGTGAGAGACTTGTGATTACCCCTTCGAGTTGTCTTGTTGCATGTGGAAGAAGAGAAGGAGAGCAACTAATTTACTGGTCAGACAAGGTTACATACAAGAACCTGTCAACCATAGAGCAGGAACAGCTTTAATTATTTACTTCATGGTTAGCGCAAAAATGTATTCCAGTCTTTCTAAAAGATTCGGTTTTCAAATAATATTAGCTGAATCCTATAGAATTACAAGAATACTTTTTGGTGCTGACCATGAAGTAAGTAATTGATGCTATTACTGCTCCATGGTTGACAAGTTCTTGTATATAAGCTTGGCTGCTCGGTAGCTAGCAAACAGAATTCTCTACGAAACGGAAAATAATTTTCCAACTCAAACAGGGAATTAACTCGCGCCAGGTAATAGTGCATGTTTGTCGGTAATTACGGAAAATACAAGGCAATATACCGCCTCGTATTCAAACACAGGACAACGATGTTCTATCAATATCTATTTCGTGGAAATGAGTTCTATTTAGATGAAGAGCTGGCTTCACTTTTTCGCCTGCAGATTGTCTCCCTGTATTGTGCCCTCCTTCGTATGAACGCCGACGCTTCCATTCAACGATATGCAGCTAAATTCCGGTTTCGAAGTGTCACGTGATACATTTGTACCCTGCTCAATCCGGTATTCCTGCGACCGACTTCAGGAGCGACCAGATAAATAGCAACAATGGACACAGGGCATAGAAAGCCCTTATCTGCAGATGCCATGGCACTCGTTTCCAAAAAACAGCGACGGCATCGCAGATAAACCGTGGACCCATGCAGACAGGAAGAAGACAAGCAAAGCCGTACAGTGCACACGTGCGTGAGTGGCAGAGAGGCTGGCCTGCAGTTTAGATAAAGTGGTTCCACCAAAACAATGTTTCTGGCCAGGGAGAAAGACCCTGACAAACGGCTTACCAGGCGGGCCTAACACAGACAGCTACCACAAAGAACTATTTTTTAGAACCATGAAGGATTTTTTTTTTCACTACTGCCTGGGATTATGGACGCGCTGCCTGTATGATATAGTGGGTCGGTCTTCCACAATGGTCTCTTAGCCGTCACACCGGACGTCTAGACATATATGGTATAGAGGACCAGAGTGCCGTTGCCCGTGTCCCACCCTGTGGAGGTGGAACTGTGTTGTCAGAAACCTGCAGTATTTACTCAGCAGCTACTACATACTTTTAATAAATCAATTACAGTAATAAAGAAATGTGTATGAGTTATAATTCTTCATAATTCTTTCAGCGTTCAGTCTGGAGCATAGAACCTCTAATAAAATTCCTCCATGATCCCCTATTCAATGCTAACAATGCCTCGTCTGATGTTATGCCTTTTAGTTCAAAATCATTCTGCACCGAATCTAAGTATTTTCTTCTTGGTCTACCTCGACTCCTCTTACCCTCAATTGACGAGCTCATGAGTCTCTTAGGTAACCTTGCTTGTCCCATGCGTGTAACATGACCCCACCATCTCAGTCTGTTCGCTCTAACTGCTTCATCTGTGGTGTTCATTCCCAGCTTTTCTTTGATTTCCTCATTATGGACACCCTCCTGCCATTGTTCCCATCTATTGGTACCTGCAATCATTCTTGCTACTTTCATATCTGTAACCTCTATCTTATGAATAAGGTAACCTGTATCCACCCAACTTTCACTCCCATACAACAAAGTTGGTCGAAAGACAGAGTGGTGCACTGCTAACTTAGTCTTGGTACTTACTTCCTTCTTGCAGAAGATAGTAGTTCTTAGCTGAGCACTCACTGCATTTATGTTATAATTATATAAAATATGATTTTATAATTATATAAATATTTATAATTATATAAAAGAAACATTTGAATTCAATAGCATAGTTAATTACATAAAATTTGTAACAAACAAAATCTACCCAACAATGTAAAAAAGGTAAAGAAGTCAACAATCCGAAGATTGGTTTGAACACCACAGTGCTTTACTATGCATGGTCCTGTTTGGAGGTGGTATGTAGCTACACTAACATAAAGATGCTCTTCATTACAATGAAAACAGTCAGATACATTGCTTGATGAAATCATAAAAAGTTACAATTCTGACTTGGAATCTTATATTACCTGTATCTGACTTATAAATAAATAACAAACAAAATGTAACTAATAATTTAAGGAAGTATAATTAAGCATTTAACTACACAAACATAGAGGTACTCTTCATTATAATGAGAAACAGTCAGATACATTGTTCAAACAACTTACGGGTATGCTGCCGGGTGACATCGTACAGTCAGATACATTGCTTGCTGAAATCATAGCATATTACAATTCCGATTTAGAATACAATCCATGTATCTGACTTATAAATGGAAATAATAAATGGTGCCCCTCGGTTGCACAGTGGTAGAGTGCCAGACTACAAATCCAAAGGTCGCGTGTTCGATCCCCGCCAGGTCCTGGGATTTTTATCTGTCACTTCCACTTCTTTCACCTCTGGCAGTATTGCTCAAGTGAAAAATACCGAGTAGCACCGTGGTTCGGAACCCACGTTAAACTGTAGGTCCCCCTATAACTGGCTGGGTAAGTCAGTTCGAAGGTCGGAGGAAGGCAACGGCATACCACCTCCAAACAGGACCATGCCTAGTAAAGCACTGTGGTGTTCAAACCAATCTTCGGATTGTTGACTGCTTTACCTTTTTTAATACAATATAATACCAATTTAATTTATAAATTTCTTACAGTGAAGTGGATTAAAAATACATTGGAAATATAAAATGTGTAAAATGATAATATAAATTGAACTAAAAGCAACTGTAAGTTTGTAAGTGTTCAATTTTACTGTTAAGAAATTATTCATTTATTCCTTCAATACAAACTACTAGTAACAGTTACATGTCTTAATTCCTAAGCGCAAAAAAGAGATAGTAAAAAAATATTTGTAACATTAGCAAATTTTTACAATCAATTACAGTATTTTAATATAAGTTAGTTTAGAGATACAAAATTCTCTCTATCCTGAAAGAATTTTAGAATTAGATTAATGTGAAAGCAGAGCTTTATTTTAACCCATGGAATTCCATTATTGTTAACCCTCACAGCGTTGACGAACTTATTTAATTTACTGAATGAGTTAAAATTTGAAGTTTGTCAACTGCGTTATTTAAGAGTCAATAGGTAAATGTTGAAGTTTCAGAAAAATCACCGTCATGAAAGAGCAGTGACAATATTCACGTCGCAGAGTGATTTTAATATCAAAACGTCTCGGTATTTCAGAGAGTGAAGGAGCTCTTCGTGTATTGTTTAAACTGCTTTCCGGCGTCGCTAAACTGCGTGACCGGCTGGAGGCGGATTTTATGACGAGTCACTGACCTCATTTAACCCCGAGCAGCATTCGCAACCGACTAATGCATAGAGTGTAATGCCGCCTTTAAAGTGCTTAAAGGTAACGGTACCATTAGCACAACAACCGAGACGTTTCTAAAAGCCACGGAAAGCAAATTCTGGTCACATGTATTCACCAGATAGTTCATTGTTTATTAGCATACAATGAAATTGTTTGAAGCGCAAGAGTAATATTTTTAGGATTAATTCAACATTTTATTAGGACTCAAAATTGTTGTTGTTATGGTCTGCAGTCCGGAGACTGGTTTGATGCAGCTTTCCACCCTACTCCATCCTGAGCAAGCCTTTTCATCTCCTCATAAGAACGGCAACCCACATCCACTTGAATCTGCTTACAATACGCGACTCTTGGTCTCCCTCTGCGATTTTTACCCCACACACTTCCCTCCAATGCTAAATTTACGATTCCTCGATGTGTAAGAATGTGTCCTACCAAGCGATCCCTTCTTTTAGTCAGGGTATGCCAAAAATTCCTTTTCTCACCAATTCTGTTCAGTACCTCTTCATTAGTTATGTGATCTACCCACCTAATCTTTAGCATTCTTCTGTAACACCACATTTCGAAAGCCTCTATTCTGTTCCTGTCCGCACTGCTTATCGTCCATGTTTCATCCCGTACAAGGCAACACTCCACACAAATGCCTTCAGAAAAGACTTTCCTACACTTAAATTAATATTCGATGTTAGCAAATTTCTCTTTTTCAAAAATGCTTTTCTTCCCATTGCCATTCTGCATTTTATATCCTCTTTACTGCGACCATCGCATGTTATTTTACTACCCAAGTAAAAAAAACTCATCTATCACGTTCATTGTTTCGTTACCTAATCTAATTCCTTCAGCATCGCCTGATTTTCTAAGACCGCATTCCGTTATTTTTGTTTTGCTCTTGTTAATGTTCATTTTATACGCTTTCTTCAACACACTGTCCATTCCATTCCAAATTTTTCCTTGCTTTCCTTCACCGCCTGCTCGATGTACAAATTGAATAACATCGGAGAAAGGCTACAACCCTGTCTTACTCCCTTCCCAACTGATGCTTCCCTTTCATGCCCTTCGTGTCTAATAACTGCGGTCTGGCTTTTGTACAAGTTATAAATAACTCTCCTTTCCCTGTATTTTACCCCCGCTGACTTCAGGATGTGAAAAAGTGTATTCCAGTCAACATTGTCAAACTCTTTCTCCAAATCTAGAAAAGCTAAAAATGTAGGTTTGCCTTTCCTTAATCTATCTTCTAAAATAAGCCGTAAAGTGAGTATTGCCTCCCGCGTTCTACGTTCCTCCTGAATCCAAACTGATCTTCCCCGAGGTCAGCTTCTACCAGCTTATCCATTCTCCTGTAGTGTGGTCGGTGTTGGCTTCGTATCTATCTTGACAATGATAATGCGATCTCTGTGCTTCTCATAGTAGTTTACCAGCATCCCTATTTTCTTATTCATTATCAGTCCTACTCCTGTGATACCCCCAACAGATTTTGTATTTATACCAGATATCCTGTTCATCCTGCCACCGAACTTCACTAATCCCCACTATATCTAACTTCAACCTATTTATTTCCCTTTTTAAATTTTCTAATTTTCATACCCGATTAAGGGATCTAACATTCCACGCTCCGATCCGTAGAATGCCAGTATTGTATTTCCTTATGACAACATCCTCCTGAGTAGTCCCCGCCCGGAGATCCGAATGGGGGACTATTTTACCTCCGGAATATTTTACCCGAGAGGATGCCATCATCATATTTTCATATAGTAGAGCTGCATGTCCTCGGGCAATGTAACGGCTGTAGCTTCCCCTTGCTTTCAACCGTTCGCAGTAACTGTGTGGCAAAGCCACATTAGCTGATGTTACAAGGCCAGCTCAGTCAATCATCCAGACTGTTGCCCCTGTAACTACTGAAAAGGCTGCTGCCCCTCTTCAGGAACCACACGTTTGTCTGGCCTCTCCACATATACCCCTCCGCTGTGGTTGCACCTACGGTACGGCTATCTACGTCTTTGACGCCCGCAAGCCACCCCACCTCGGCAATGTCTGTGGTTCATGGGGGTGGACTCAAAATTATGGAATACTAATCTAATATATAAAGCAGAGTGTCCATATGTGTGTATACAAATCTACAGTTTTGATACAATCTTTCTCAAATTTTATACTAGTAAGCTTCAACCCATGAGAACGGTCGCTGTAAGTGTAAGAATCACGTACGATATATACTTCACGACATATGACGTCATAAACAATGAGATGCGCGAAAAACTGCTGCATTTTGCGACAATGCTGCTCATTTTCTCCTAAACCATTGGAATGATTTCAACCAAATTTGGTACACACATTCCTTACCGTGAGGTAACAATTGCTGCATGGTTAAGAATCACATACGGCTCATGGTTCAAAAGATATTTCGTCATAACCAATAGAAATCGCAAAAAAATGTCATATAATGCGGCGAGACTTTCGAAATAGACTGTATGAGAATGACAGTACTTAGCGACTTGTAACGAACTTTAAACATAAATTCAAACCTTTATTAAACTTTTTCTCGCTGGCAACCATAGTAAAATGATGAAAGGAAAAAAGTTTCTCGCTTACTACTTTTCCGCTGTTTATGGAGTAAAACTACGGCATTCGGTATGATGTTACAATTTATAATTTCTACATTACAAATTATAGCCGCAAGAAATTTTGCAGACAGTATACACGCCTACAGTTGAGTGTCCCTTCTAAATTGTATCACCGTACAACACGTAGTTCATGAGATATGAGCACATAAACAGTATCGTTCATGGAAAACCGCCCCATCACACACCAAGTTTTAATCTCTTACTTCTTTAGTACTAATTGTATTCCCAAGAGATTTTACAGACAAACAGGCCTTACACAAATGAATATATACCTGAAAAATGGCAGGAATAAGTAAATAAATAAACACCCGGGCAACGCCGGGTTTTCAGCTAGTATTATATATCGTTGACCATAATTCACACAATAGTCAGCATAATAAGCCACCAACACTTTACATCACGTTTCAGCACGTCGCAACACTATATTGAAAATATTAGTTCCGTCGAACTTAGAGTTTCCGAACATTGGGTTTCATCAGTTTCATCAGTGGTAGTACCGCATCGCTTATCTTGATTAATAATACCTTCAGAGATCCTTTATTAGTTGACAGTTTGATAAGATTTAAAAAAAAAATGCTTTATCAATCGTCTGCAACAGATAAGTTTCATCTCTTCTTGTATGTCGAGTTTCACCTGACGGATTTCACAGAAAAGTTTTAAAATTCTAGTCTCATAAGGGTACTGATTCTTCCAGTGTTACCATTATTGAACACCTGACTACCATAATACGTAATTTTAACAGTAGTAGATGAGTAAAGGTTGTCTTTCGGCATCTCTCCCAAATTGAATTAGCCTACTGAATCTTTCTTTCGGGTTTATTTGTTCCACCATGTGTGCATTTCTTAAAATAAATATGGATGTGCTAAGGACTGGCATGTTTGTATGATGAAATTTATGAGGTCTTCAGGAAGGCTGTGTTTCTGTGGATAGGATTTAAGCTCTGCCTTTGCTTGCTAATATTTGGCGGCAGGATATAGCACACAGTTCATGCACTGGCTTAAAATCATTTGACAACTGGTGAAAAAAAAAAAAAAAAAAATGCCCACGCAGCTTTCTGCGCCGTCTTCTGGTTTCCCTCATTGCTTTGCGACACATGTGCATCAGTCAGACAACGTGGCCCACCGTAGTCATACATTCCGTGAATAATCTTTAAAATGTTCAATTTTTTGTATACCTGGTAAGGTCAGTGGTCGTATACTTACACACAGTAACGACTGTGAACATTCGTTCAGCACGAGACAGGTTACTCTATGACTTCATACATTTAATTTGAAAATGGGCAGCTGTCCCGAAACCGGTTATGTTCTAGAAAAAAAAAGCTATCTGGAGATTGATATTTAATAATTTTATTCATATGACGATCGCGGAAACTCCCTCGAGAGTTAATAAACTTACACACAAGTGAAAATAATGCTAAAAACAACAGACACCCATGCCATATGGACGACTCGAACCTCTGACGGGAGTGTTCGCACAATCCGTGACGTGACATGACAGACCGCGTCGCCATTCCCGCGCGGCAACAGAACAATAAATTACAAAGTTTTGGTAAGATGAGTGCTAACAGCCTTCATGTGTTTAATAAAAAGCATCTTTAACCATCAGCTGTTTTATTAAATCCTTAAAATTGACTAGTTTCGGTCCAGGACCATAATTATAGATAGAAAGGTATTAAAACAGATTAGTCAACAGCATTAAATAAACTAGATCTGGCTGAAAACATCAGGAGTCACTTTCATTAAAATTACAAATGTCTTACCAGATTATCATAGCAGTCAAAACGAACATTTCAATAAAACAGCTGATGGTTAAAGATGCATTTTATTAAGAACAATAAATATTTGTAGTTGTACTCCACAGAGAATAGCAGCACGCAAAGACAGCTGATCGCAAAGATAGAGCGTCGAAAATGGGTCACAGCCACGCAAACAAGGACAGTGATGCCTAGGAAAGGAGGCGTCGGACTATGCATTAGTTGAAACAAGACAGATTTAACATCATTTGTAGTACGAAT
Organism: Locusta migratoria; assembly: GCA_026315105.1. Lineage (NCBI taxonomy): Eukaryota > Metazoa > Arthropoda > Insecta > Orthoptera > Acrididae > Locusta > Locusta migratoria. The sequence goes on from CM048747.1 coordinate 36,951,367, forward strand.
TACAGTCTGAAAATTGGAAAAAAATGTTCAAAAGTTTGTAGAGCTTATGGGACTTACCTACAAACTTCAAACTACTTATGAACTAGCTTATACTTGTTGTTCATTCCTTTATGTTCAAATGTTTGTAAAGCTTATGGGACTTAACTGCGGGGTCATCAGTCCCTAAACTTACAAACTACTACGGCATAAACATCCATGCCCGAGGGGGGATTCGAACCCCCAACGGGGAACAGCCTCGCGCATCGCAGCTTAGCGCCTCAATGCGCTCCGCCGCTGCTATATATGACAGCACAAACATCCATTCCCGAGTGGGAATTCGAACCCCCGACCGCATCGGCCGTGCAGACCGTGACTGGCACGCCGCAGACCGCTCGGCCACCGCGGCAGGCTGAAAATTGGAGACGGTACTTCTAACGTGCCACAGAACTATCTGACAGCAAAAAAGAGAATTTCATTGTTCTTTACCAATTTCATCTTCTTAAATTTTACGAACCTTCTCCTTCATGCAGATGGTGAGGTGAACGCGATCTTTCAATTTCTCGCCACACTAACTCCACAAAGGTAAAAGGCAGTGGGAGGGCCATATCTTTTGTAGTGAGTACACTATAGAATACAGCGCTGTCCCACCTCATTCTTACCTTTGTAGAGTTAGTGTGGCGAGAAATTCTAAAAAAAAAAGGTCACCTCACCGCCCGCGCGAGGGCATGAAGATTAAACGCGGTATTCTCATCTGACTATGGATTTAAGAAAATTCAGGAAGGTTCCTGGAATCGAGCGTGCCATGCGTCTAGCTCCAACTGTCATTCAGTTTCTTAATTCCCGGCGTGCAGCCGTAATTGAATAGTAAACATTTTTACTTTAGTCACCGGAGTACTGCCCAGGAGGTTACTCTGCCAACGGAAAAAGTTCAAATGTTTGTAAATCTTAGGGACTTCACTGCTGCGGTTAACAGCCCTAGTCCTATAAACTAGTTACACTAACTTAAAATAAGTTATGCAAAGGACAAAACACACACTTCCATGCCCTAGAGAGGACTCGAACCTCCGACGGCGAGCAACCCTGTGCTGCGCAGCCAGGCGACTTATTAGACACCCTCTACAACAGAGTGGAGAATAATATCTCAAGTACAAAAATCAGCTTGTTAGATGATTTGCCTTAGGATCAAATGCTACACTGCAAGTAAACATACTGTTGCATTTTGTGTGTGACGAACTTCCCTTGTCACTTAGTAATTGAGTGCAATAGAGTACCGGATGATAAACAAAAATGTGAGCACTCCTTATTTCAACAGAGACGTTCCGACATTTGCTGCATAGGATAAACAGAAACAGTTGCGCTCACTATCTGGTGAAATTTTATTATTTTCACCTCTATCAATATGTTGTTGTGGTCTTCAGTCCCGAGATTGGTTTGATGCAGCTCTCCACAATACCCTATCCTGAGAAAGCCACATAAGAACGGCAACCTACATCTGTCTGAATCTGCTTACTGTATTCATCTCTTGGTCTTCCTCTGCGGTTTTTACCCCACACACTTCCCTCCAACGCTAAATTCACAATTCCTTGATATCTAAGAATGTGTCCTACTTCGATCGCTTCTTTTAGTCAAGGTATGCCAGAAATTAATTTTCTCCCCAATTCTGTTCAGTACCTCCTCATTAGTTATGCGATCCACCCACCTAATTTTCAGCATTCTCCTGTAGTACCACATTTCAAAAGCCTCTAACCTCTTTCTGTCCGCACTGCTTATCGTCCATGTTTTACTCTCACAGAAGGCAACGCTCCACACAAATGCCTTCAGAAAGGACTTCCTTAGACTTAAATCGATATTCGATGTTAACAAATTTCCCTTTTTCAAGAACGCTTTTCTACCCATTGCCATTCTGCATTTTATATCCTCTGTACTGCGAGCATCATTTGTTATTTTACTGCCCAAGTAACAAAACTCATCTACCTCCTTCATTGTTTCGTTACCTTATCTAATTCCTTCATCATCACCTGATTTTCTTAGACTGCACTCCATTACCCTACTTTAGCTCTTGTTATTGTTCATCTTATATGCACCTTTCAGGACACTATCCATTCCGTTCAACTGCTCTTCCAGGTCCTTTGCTGTCTCTGGCAGAATTACTATGTCGTCGGCAAAACGCAATGCTTTTAATTCTTCACCCTGAACTTTAATTCCTTCTCTAAACTTCTCCTTGCTTTCCTTAATAGCTTGCTCAATGTACAAATTGAATAACATTGGAGAAAGGCTGCAACCCTGTCTTACTCCCTTCCCAACCACTGCATCCCTGTCATGCCCTTCAACTCTGACAACCGCTGTCTGGTTTTTGTACAAGTTGTAAATAACTTTGCGCTCCTTATATTTTACCCCTGCTCGCTTCAGAACTTGAAAGAGTTTATTTCAAAAGCCTTCTCCAAATCTACAAAAGCTAGATATGTAGGTTCTATCAACATATTCATGAAAATCAACATATTCATGAAAAAGTTATAAAGAAATAATACACGCAGTGTGGTGAAGCGCTTTGTGGACTTCTGTGTGACTAATGGGCCTAAGTTTTTGTTGTGGATTTTTAAAATCGTGCGTTTTTTGTACTTGAGCTGTGTGAGTGCCATGCACTTTACTGAGAGGCACTTTACAGCACGCCATTCATTATTTATGGCGGCACACGCGATTAGCATTCACAGAGCGCGGCCCCTATCTCATGCTACTCATGTGGAGCTGGCCCACGCCTTGTAAATCTTGATCGTGTGTGCTGCCATTAATAAAGAATGCTGTGGTGTGAAGTGTTTCTCAGTCAAGTGCACCACACTCACAAACACAAGTCCAAAACATGAGTGATTTTAAAAATCCATAACAAAAACCCGGGACCGTCACTCACTTGTATGCGCACAACATATTTTATCACACTTCATTGTCGGCCGCAGTGGCCGAGCGGTCTGCGGCGCGCCAGTCACAGTCTGCACGGTCGCTACAGTCGGGAGTTCGAATCCGTCCTCGGGCATGGATGTTTGTGTCGTCATTAGTATAAGGTAGTTGATAAGTAGTTTGTATGTTTAGGGACTGATGACCCCGCAGTTACGTCCCTTAAGCTTATAAACATTTGAATATGTTGATAGAGCTGAATGTAATAAAATTTCACGAAATGGTGAATTTTCTTGTTTATGGAGTATTCCGTCGGTACTTGGAGGAACAAAAACATATTAAAAACTTAAATATGTAGTATTTTTGTTCCACAATATTATTTATTTGCTTGTTATTAGCAGCTTTCGGCTTCTTAGCCCATCGTCAGATAACTTCATACTAAACAGATAGTCCACACGTATCATTGAGGTTACATATACAAAGACGGTTTTTCAAATATATGTGAACTGCAAATACTTATGTCTATGAATTGATACTACATAACAAACGTAATCCTACAAAACAAATGGATTTTAAATGAACATATCTTGGGCTACAATGGTATTCAAATATTAAAATTGTGTAATTGTATAAGAAAGTATTGTCAGCAGGTGATGGTAGAAACAAAATGTGGGTTTGATATGAATAAGTATCAATACTACAGAACGTGCGTAATAAAAACACAAATGGGGTCCGAATGGATACATCTTACATCACTTAAGGTTACAATATAAATGTCCATGTGAGCGATGGATGATTGTACAAGCAAACTGTAAATTATGGCAAGGAGGAGAAAGGTATATGGAGTATTGGTATGGACACATAAGGCAAAATTATTTACACACAGTGAGAACAATAGGCCTATTAATAAGTTGACATTATTTTTCCGTTTATCCTATGTCGGCGAACCAGTAACAGTCACAAAACGAGACACCAGCGAGAAACCATCAACAACCATCTGAAGATGAATTTGTAACAGCCGGCCGCGGTGGCCGAGGAGACTGAGGCACTCCAGTCACGGTCTGCACGGCCACTACGGTCGGGGGTTCGAATCCCCCCTCGGGCATGGATATTTGTGTCGTCCTAGTTCGTAAGTAGTTTGTAAGCTTAGGGACTGATGACCCCGTAGTTAAGTCCCATAAGTTCTACAAACATTTGAACATTTTTGAATTTGTAACACTACGAAACTGGTCATACTTTCACAAAAATAAATATTTTGTAAAACATACTTGTGGCTGGTTGGTGTTTTAAATTATATACCTTATCTATTTGCATGTTTGAGTGTTTTTAATTCACTGTTTCTATACCGATGAATTCTTGAAATCAAGTATGTAGATTTCCTTCGCTACGAAGAGGTTTCATTTGTTTTCGTGTCTCATATAAGAGTGGCATAAATAAGTAATCTTGTAACGCAAGGTATTGGGTAACCAACCGGTAGTTTCTGACGTCATGCAGAGACATACTAAGATAATCTTTGGAATGAAGGCTGCCCACAAACTTGACATTTCTGCACTCCTGTGTATTAGATTCGAACCGAAAGCATTCCTCCTAACAGATAGATAAGATTGGAATAATTCTCACGCGATTACGCAGACGTTCGTGTAATCAGAGTTGTATAACAGATACACTCCAGCGTTGAGATGGTAGAAGGAACGGCTTCGCAGAATTCCTGGAACCCACGTTCCGATAAAAGTCGCGGAAAGAATGGTGTTTCTGAAGGAAGCGATAGTGGCCGTACTAAAGTTAGACGAATTACCGCGATAACATTGGGGCTACCGCGCATGTATGATTGTTGTCGCCGTAAAGAAGTATTAGTCACTGTCACCTCACGTAGTCAAAGTGGAGTGAGCTCACGATAAATGACAGTCACTAAATATGTCTAGAAATCCAAGAGTTATTTTACGACATTGATTTAGAAGAGACGGATATTATTTGCGAAACTCATGAGACACAAAAAAAAAAAAAAAAAAAAAAAAAAAATAGCCAAAACAACAGACACCACAGATATATAACTTATACAATCTATCGATGACGGACCACGATCCTTTCTTCAGTGTGGAGGCACTCCTAGACCTTACTCTTACGGAAATCAATTCAAATGTTCAAATGTTTGTAAATCTGTCGGACCAAACTGCGTGGTCATCAGTCCGTAGCTTACAAACTACTTCAACCTAGGTAAACTAACCTACGGACAAACACACACACCCATGCCCCAGGGAGGACTCGACCCTCCACGGCGAGCAACCGCGCGTTCAGCAGTGAGACGCTTTAGACCGCTCTGCTACTCCACCGCGGCGGAAATCAGTTTACACAAACTACGAGTTAATGCCATACATTCCGTCAATACGAAAAAAAAAAAAAAAAAAAAAAAAAAAAAAAAAAAAAAAAAATTGGATACACCTTTTCGTGCAAACTTTTCACTTTTTAGTCTGTCACTCCCAATGTGTCCGAATACATAATTAATAAAAAAAATTTAAAATATTCTCGAATGAGCATTGAGCGGAATATTCTAACTGAATTAATGGTATCGCGGAACATGGATGGATTGGTCATTTCAGTACATGGAAGTTCTTTCAAATGTTATACTGCGTAGATTTCCGAATGTTTCATTTAATAATTCATCAGAAACAGTTGCAATATAAAGACTGCTTGCAAAAGCTGTAGAATCAGTGACGCTTTAGCATCCTATGATAATACAACATTTTTTCTGAGTTACCTTCTTTCCGCAAAATCCTGCCTAGCCTCCTACATGGAATTAGTTTTATTGGGTAACCCTATAATATATTTACATTTGCCTTGATTTTTGCTCATTCGATGACGTGTCTCAAAACAACTTGAATTTTCATTGTGGAACTTGAATTTTGTTTAAAAATTCTGGAACGTTGTTTGTTTTTCAGAGCACAATAAAATTCAGTACTTTTTGAAAGAGATCCGAATGCTTGAAGAAATCCAGTTATTTAAATCTGTATGTCCTGGGACCTATTATTTATTTATTTATTTATTTATTTTTTTTTAGCTATATCAAAGCTACGCTTGAAAACAGTCAAACAATTTTCCATCTTTTCGTTGGTAGGGGTATCATATACTTTTGTCCAAGATAGTTTATTCAATAAAGATGGAAAGAGTCCACTATTTTTCTTAATATAAGGTCTTTCGTAGGCAACATTTTGCAAACTGTCGAAATTTGGTTTACATGTATGATTATGAATTCTGAAACGTGGTTTTTGTAGCTATTATTAAAGTAGGATGGCAAATAAAATGTAGCTACTCTATAACACTATAACATAACTTTTTAATGCAAGTTATGATTTATTCTGAGCACGTGTCACGTATATGAATCTTCATAGGGCTACGTTCACTTTTAACACGGTAAATGGCAGAGGGAAGCACCTTCTGCCTATTAAGCAATATTCACTTTTTATCATAATTGTCTAGTATTGTTACAGGAGAATCGGAGCACTACTGATGCATGAGTCAGAAATGCAGTTAAAACGAAATCCTTATAGAAAAAATTTCTGTATGTCTGTTTCCTTTTTTGTGTGAATCTGGTAAAGACACAATTTGAAATGTTCAAGCTTAAGAGACTTAACTGTGGGGTTATCAGCCCCCGACCGTAGTGGCCGTGCAGACTGTGACTGGCGTGCCGCAGACCGCTCGGCCACTGCGGCCGGCACACAATTTGAAATTTATGCCACAAACGAATGTCTGCAGTACCTTGGCGCTGTAAACCTTGAAGCTTCTAAACTATGAAATTGATATCATCTTTATAAACTCACTCATAAAAATCTATAGGATCTTTTTCGTTGACTTGTGTTCCTCAAACTTGGCAGTGTTAATAAAGATTTTATTCTCTGAATATAATTTTTCACGAGGTGGGAAACACACTATAGCGGCCACAGTTTGAGTGGAGAGAATAAAAATATTAAATTGAAGTTACTCTCTAGGTTAAAGAAAATAAACTGAGTGAAATCTACGCCCCGCAGTGCTCAGTATCAGTATGAGTGGTAGTTGTAACAGGCGCAGACGCCTGGTGAAAATGTCAAAGTCGGGTGGCGTGGAATGTGTAATTTGCTGTTCAATGCGACATGTGAGGTGCGTGGACCAGTACTATAAAAGAGACAATACGTCGTCGTAAGAACTGAAGAATTTTTTTAAGACTCTCTTGACAAAGACGTAAGGAAGTGGGTGTGATGACGCACAGCTAACGTCAATGTAACGCCTCATCAATCTCGTCACTTCACACAGTGTCAAGCTGTTACAACAAAACAACGTAGTACACATTTGACAAATCAATCTAATATATAAAGCAGAGTGTCCGTATGTTTGTACGTGTTGCATACAAATATACAGTTTTGTTCCAATCTTTATGAAATTTTGTACACGTAAGCTTCAATCCATGAGGACGGTCGCCGTAAGTGTAAGAATCACATACGATATATAGTTCACGAGATATGACGTCATAAACAATTAGATGCGCGAAAAACTGCTGCATTTTGCGACAATGCTGCTCATTTTCTCCTAAACCATTGGACCGATTTCAACCAAATTTGGTACACATTCCTTGCCGTGAGGTAACAATTGCTGCATTGTTAAGAATCACATACGGCACATGGCTCAAAAGATATTACGTCATAACCAATAGAAATTGCAAAAAATGCCATATAATGCGGCGAGACTTTCGAAATACACTGTATGAGAATGACAGTACTTAGCGACTTGCAACAAACTTTAAACATAATTTCAAACCTTTATTAAACTTTTTCTCGCTGGCAACCATAGTAAAATGATGAAAGGAAAAAAAGTTTCTCGCTTACTACTTTTCCGCTGTTTATGGAGTAAAACTACGGCTCTCGGTATGACGTTACAATTTATAATTTGAGCACTACAAATTGTAACGACAGGAAATTTTACAGACAGTATACACATAGATAGTTGAATGTAGCTTCTAAAATTGTATCACATTCCGACACGCAGTTTATGAGATATGAGCACATAAACAGAAACGATCATGGAAAACCGTCTCATCATGCATCAAGTTTTAATCTATTACTTCTTTACTACTAATTGTATTCGCAAGAGATTTTACGGAGATTCAGCCCTTATGCAAATGAATATATACCTGAAAAAGGGCAGGAATAAATAAATAAATAAATACCCGGGCAACGCCGGGTTTCAGCTAGTATGAATATAAAAAAGGAAAGTGTACATGGGTTTTCTCAATAACTACCTCGGCCACCCACTAATAGATGTAGTGATACGTATAGAGCCTTTTGTCTCCATTTGTAAGTAAGGGAATTTGGTTAATATTCGTTATATCTGCTACCAGTAACTTTATTTACTGTTGTTTAATTTAAAACAGTGCTACTCGTTTCGAGCATATTGTGCTCATCGTCAGATGCCATTTACATACAGAAAAATTGGCTACATTACTATATCATGAACTATTCTAATGTTATATTTGTTCGAGTGATATGTGGGGTGTTTGGCGGGAAGGGTCAGTGAATGGCCATAAACTGATGTGCAGTGTTGTCTTCTGCCGGTCTTGATGTTACGTCACCATGATTTTATCCGTGTCTGGTGCTTTGGTGAAGCTGCTGCATTACACGGGTGCACTCACTATACACTAGTTTTTTTTCTTGTAACAAGTAAACACTCACACATCACGAAAGCTGTTCACATCGATGTAAACACTATATACAATGCGCCAGAGACATACATGAAATCATGTAACGGTGAAATCGTGGCGATGTCAACTACAATTACCATCAATACCAGTACAAAATACCACCCCACAAGGAATGATAACAAATGTAACATTAGAATACTTCAAGGTATAGTAATCTAAGCAATTTTTCTACATATAAATAGCACCTGAGAATGACCGCAACATGCTCGAAACATGTTGCATTGTTTTAGATTAAAAGCAAATAACATAAGTGCTAACTGAATAGCAAATATTAATTTATACAAAGTGCACGTTATTCAGCCAAGATCTTGACTGAAGAAAGTGTAATTTATATAAATTTTCGATCGCTCTCCATAGGCGTAATATGCCAAGTTAACTACAAATATTAATTATTTCACACAATCGCGGTTACTATATTTTGCCTCTATGACTACAACTAATAAAGGGAATTTGGTCTCTGGGTGTAAGTGGACGGGCGCTATGACGTCATAAACTATGAAAAACACTTGTTGGGATTTCAACCGTTTATCAAAGACACTTAAGAAATATTATACACTTTGGTATGGTACATGGCAGAGGGACTTTACTATAGACGGCTTTTGAGAGTTGGCACATGTTTGTATGTTTCAATGGAGAAGTTTTTTTTATTAATTTTTTTAAAATTTAATTTTTTTTTTTTCAATTTTCTGCAAACTACAGTATGACGCATGGCAGAGGATACATTACAATATGCTTCTACACTGTTTGACTTTTAACCATGAAAATTGACAGATAATTGTAAGCAATAAATTCATACACTACTCAAAACATTTAGGGCCGGAACGACACATTGCAGGAATGGTTTATTTAAGACTCTTGAAATCTATGGCTTTTTAAGAAGAATTTCATCTTCTATTAAGAACAAAAAACAGCTAGTAAACAACAGAAGACAAGATCTTTGGTTGAAACACGTCGGATTACTACTTAGGGCCGGTTCATCCATCACTCATTAATCTTCTCGTTAGTAAACGAGAAGATGCCTTTAACGTCCAGTTGGATGTGCTCGTTAAGTACATTGCGTTTGTCATTGCGAGATACACCTCTCGTTTGTTTCGACTATGTTGGCAATAGAAACAAATAAAAGTGCCATCTAAATAAACAGCTGTTCGCCATATTTGACTATCAGGAAGAAGGTTAGCAGACAGTTGTTATTTGGCGCTATGGCAAACAAACGTGAAAAAAGCTCGAATTTTACAAGAAGTTAGTGCGGGAGTCTCGTATCTTTAATAGAGAAATATAAGGAGGACACATTGTAGAAAAAAAAAAAAAACGACGTAAGGTAAAGTAAGCAACATTGTGTGAATTCAGTGCCGTCCATGGGACATGTAGAACAGCAGATGTGCCAAGTACGATAACATGCTGCGAAGCAAGCAATAACTTGCACATAGACGAAAGTGCACTGCTAAGAAATCACATTTTAGGCCTTACACTAGGGGCAACAAGCATAACTAAATACTGAATTAATAAGCTTGCAGACATAAATAATGCATTCTGCTTTCTATTACGACTGATAACTTACAAAATACGTAACTATCTGTTGGCTCTTCAGATGGTCGTGGAGTTTTTCATGCAGCGTTTCCAAAGTGGCTTTTCGAAGACGAAGTCGAGTAAGAAATTCTGCATCATCACAGCATCCAAAATGATTTGGACGAACATAAATATGTCTAGGACTCTTTATAGGGGCAATGACCTCTAGATCGTCCAAAATATTGACATCGTCGTAATTTTCAAACAAATCTCTTATTCCAGCCATTTTCATTATACCGATTCTCACTTAACTTGTCGTTACCCGTAAGTTTGTATTTTGATATCGCAACAATAATTTTAAGGTTATGTTGCATATCTGCAATATGTCAAACTCATCTAATCGTTACTGACATGGATGGGGCGAGAAATATGACGATACAATTTTCCAATAAAGCTGCTTTCCACACTAGTTTTTCATAAATGTAGTGCTTCTGTTATTTTGTTTGATAAATCGGTCTTTATCACGTGAGTAGGCTATAATGCGGTATTTTAGCGCTTTGGAATCCTGCCATTTTCACACAGATTCTAACTTAATTGGTCATTAGCCGTGTAAAGAGCGGAATTTTACTCGTTAACTGAACGGCCAGTTTGAGTTCTTTTTAACGTCAGTTTAACTAATAACGAAACATTGATAAACGTAATTAACCGTTAACGACAAGTTAAAATCTTAACTGGAACTTAACGAGACATTGACAAACCGGCCCTTAGGGGATCATGTGTGATAACACACACACAATATACATATGGTAACGTATTCTATTTAGATATTGGCCACAACTGTAATTTGTGAGTGATACAGTGCGATATTTTGCTGTCTCAATTATTTATTTGATGTTTACACGGCGTTTGCTTCGAGCGAGGCATCGTGAGGCTACTGTAATAGCGAACCAGTCATTCGCGTTGCCCTGTAATATGGTGTGTGATCACTTAGGACGCTCAGTACAGTTGCACACCTGCGTGACATGGACAGTAGAATGTTTGGCCATTTTTCCATGAGTGCAATATCTACTCGTGCAACCGTGTCGGAAATGCTGGTCAGACCTCTCCTTGTAAGCGACGGTGATCGGTCGTGTGGGGTCCGATCGGTATGGTCACGACCCCATGAGGGGCGCTACAAATCATGTGCTGTTTGCAGAAGAACTCGGTTCGGCCGCCAATGCCCATTAACGCCAAACTGTGCCACATCGCTATAACGCATACACATTGATTTCTGGGATTTCGCGCGGGATATTGCCCTACGGTTCCAGGCGCCGTGTCAGGACTGCGCAGCCGCTCTTGCGGAAGGTTCGAGTCCTCCCTCGGGTACGGGTGTGTGATTGTCCTTAGGATAGGCTTAAGTTAGTTTAAGTAGTTTGCAAGTCTACAGTAGTTTGGTCGCATAGGTTTACAAACGTCGCCGAATGTCCGCCAGCACTGACAGACTGACAGCTCAACGCAGACGCTGCTGCCGCCGCTCGTTCATTTAGTGCGGGCCGTTGGCCACAACGTTGTCCTTGCTCGCAGGTAATGTCTCAAACTCGACATTTCCGGTACACACTTGACTACAGATCTCGACATACTGAATTCCCCATAGATTTCGGAAATGGTGTGTCCCAAGCGTCTTGCTCCAACTAAAAATGCGCGTCCAAAGTTTTAATTCTATTCGTGTAGCCGTATTGACGTAGGAAATCTTTGAATACGATCCACCGGAGTACACATGTCGGCTCTGTGAATGCATCGCCTTTTGTACCGTTTGTACTCGAGACTACCACCACCTGTATCCCACCAGTATCCCATGATATTTGCCACCTCATCGTATAACCTCTTAAAATAGTATCCATTCCGTTAACGTGTATCGTCTTTTGACAGAATTACCATGCCATCGACAGACATCAAAGTCCTTAATTCTCTTTGAACTTCCCTTTCCAAATTTCTCTTTGCTTGCCTCCATAGTTTCATCAACATGGTGGGGATTAGTGAAGTTCGGTGGTAGGATGAGCCGGATTTCTGGTCAGGTGAGTTCAGGGTTATAAACACGAAATCAGTTGGTGATAACGCAGGAGTAGGTCTTGTTGTTGTTGTTATTTGGATGTTTAAGGGGGACAAACCTACAATGGTCATCAGTCCCCCATTCCATCACAAACTGTCAAAAATAAAAGCGCGGACGTCAAATAAATGTGCCCAGAGATAAAGTGTGCAAAGTGGGAGGGGAATCCCACTGGGTCCAGAAAACATCAACAAAACGGAGAAGAAACTAAACGAAAAGGGACGATCACACAAAGACACCTTACAACAAAGAGGCAGACGGCAGTGGTTGACCGACCATAGGAATAAAAAAGGAAAAGTCAACCACTCGGCAGTACAAGGGAAGGACCAGTCAGAGAGACTGATAAAAACCCCCTGCTCGAATAAAACTTAAAACTGAATTCGCTGCTGAAGCATCGTCACGTAAAACATCTGATAAAACGCCAGGGATGTTAAAACGACGCCGCAAGGCGGCTAAAACAGGGCAGTCCACTAGGATGTGGACTATTGTCAAATGGGAGCCACACTGACACTGGGGCGGGGCCTCACCACGAAGGAGATGTCCGTGGGTGAGCCACGAAAGCCCAATACGGAGTCTACACAGCACCACGGAGTCCCGGCGAGAGGCCAGCATGGAAGAACGCCATGCGGTCGTGGTCTCCTTGACTACCCGAAGCTTGTTGGGTGTGCCCAGGCTATGCCACTCGGCATCCCAACGCTGATGGACGCGGTGGCGCAACAATGAACGGAGATCAGACGCCGGGAGGCCGATGTCCAGAATGGACACACTAACTGCCTGCCTGGCAAGTCTGTCAACACGTTCATTGCCCGGAATGCCCACATGACCCGGAGACCAGATGAACACCACACATCGCCCGGACTGTTCAATGGCACAAAGCGTCTCCTGTATGGCCAGCACCAGAGGAGACCGCGGGTAACACTGCTCCAGAGCTCTAAGGCTGCTCAGGGAGTCGCTGCAAATAAGAAAAGACTCACCTGAGCAGGACCGGATATTCACGAGAGCTCTGTGAATGGCCACCAGCTCTGCAGTGTAGCAGTCATAAGAAAATAGAAATGCGGCTAAGCTACTATGAACAGCATAGTGAACGCATTATCATAGCAAAGACAGACACGAGGCCAACACCGACCACAGTAGTACAAGTTTATGTGCCAACTAGCTCTGCCGATGATGAAGAGATCGAAAAGTATATGAGGAGATAAACGAAATTATTCACGCCGTTAAAGGAGAAGAAAACTTAATTGAGGTTGGGGAGTGGAACTTGGTAGTAGGAAAGGGAAGAGAAGGAGATGTAGTAGGTGCATATGGAGTGGGTAAAAGGAACGAAACGGAAGTTCGCCTGGTAGAATTTTGTGCAGAGCACAATTTACACAAACACTTGCTTTAATCATCACAAAAGAAGGTTATATACATGGAAGAGAGCAGGTGACACTGAGAGATACCAGATTGACTGTATAATGATAAGGCAAAGGTTTAGAAAGCAGGTTTAATATTAAATGTTAGGAAGTTCTTTCTGAAAGCATTTGTCTGGAGTGAAGCATTGTATGGGAGGAAACGTGAACGATAAGGAGTTCAGACATAAAGATGATAGAAGCATTGGAAATATGGTGCTGCAGGCGAATGACGAAGTTAGATGGGTAGATTACGTAATTAATGGTAGGTGGTCGACCGAATTTTGGTGGAAGAAGGGTGGGAGAGGAGTTTCTAGTGTATCCTAAGAGAAGGGATAGATTGGTGGGACACATTCTGAGACATCAAGGAATCGTCAACTTCGCATTGGAAGGAAGTTTGTGGGGTAAAAATCGTAGAGGGGAACCGAGGGACGAATACAGTAAGCAGATTCAAAAGGATATAGATTGCCATACCTATTCTCAGATTAAGAGGCTTGCACAGGAAAGGGTAGCGTGCATAGCTGCATCAAACCAGTCTGCGGACTGAAGACCAGAACAACAACAAAGTGAATAATCCCTTTCGTACTTCCTACTCAATACTGCTTCCGTTTCACTTCTTTCGACTCTTATAATTAGATTCTGCTTTCTGTAGAAAACTCGTCACTCTCTGTACTTTATTTCTGCTTCCTTCATAATTTGAGTGTATTCCATTCAACACTATCAAACTCTGCTGCAGTTCTACAAATGCTATAAATATAGCTTTTCCTTTTTTCAGCGTATTTTCTAAGATGAGTCACAGGGCTAGTATTTTCTTGCATGTTCCTATAATTATCCAGTACCCAGAGTGATCTCTTACGTAGACTCTGCCATGTTTTCCACCCTTCTATAAATAATTCATGTCAGTGTATCGTAACCATTAGTTGTTAAACTGATCGTTAGTTAAGATTCACACCTACTACATATATTTTTTACAGCCTCAAGGTATCTCACTTGATTCATACCTCGTTCATTCCATATATATATATATATATATATATATATATATATATATATATATATATATATATATATATATATATTGGCTGGATTAATACGAAACATAAAAAGTTAATTTTATCCATAACGGATGCAGAATAACTTCGCGACTCTTTCTTCATACTCGTAGAACAATACCGGCTGCCAATCAAAATTGAGTGTGATTAGTTTAACGCTAGACCTGTTTTTAGCTTGTGTCGATCTCCAAATTATATTACATTCGTTTAAATGTTTCATATTCACTGTTAGAGTTCAAAATATCAGAAGCAACCATTTTGTAAATGCACATTTGACACATTTTTACATACAGATTTCGCTTTTACACACTTGAACTACCGAAAACATTCTACGACAAAAAGTAGTTTTTATTTACAAAACGAATATTTCTGCAGTCAGATTCTCAAAAATGATCTACACCTAGCACATGCAGAAACATGCCTCTCATAACTTTAATTTTTCTACTGGAATATTATTATCGAGATAATCGAAAGCCTAGGCACGTGCAGAAACATGCCTCTCATAACTTTAATTTTCTATTCACAGAATATATGACAGCAAATGCGATTGGGCAAAGCTGAAAATGTTTACCCAGCCGGGATTCGAACCCGGGTCTCCTGCTTTCTAGGCAGTTGCACTGACCCCTACGCCACTGGGGACACAGTGATCACCGCACCTGCAAGGACTACCTAAGCACGCTTCCCGTCAGATACAAATTCCCAGCTTCGCCCTGCCCACACTGTGTCCCCAGTGGCGTAGGGGTCAGCGCAACTGCCTAGAAAGCAGGAAACCCGGGTTCGAATCCCGGCTGGGTACACATTTTCAGCTTTGCCCACTCGCAGCTGATATCATATATTCTGTGAATATTAAATAATAAGAACTGCAGGATTAGAAGTGACGTCTGTTCTTTCGGAACAGACACCACATGTATATATTTAATTTTTCTACTAGAATATGATTATCGAGATAATCTAAAACCTTCACTAAGATCCAAGTGATGTTAATTTATTTTTTATAATTTTTGTGTGTGCTCATTCAATGTAAATAAATATTTCGCACTACATATTCTCTTTAATGTCCTTCTCCAACTAAATATATTTCTCTATTAACCCTCGAGAACTCGTGCCTTTAAAAGTTACGCGATCGATCGCTTGTATAGCATTTTGCTGACAGTCAAAGAACAGTTTGTAATGTGCTTAATATGTCTATATAAGTATTTTTAGTTACGTTTATAAGAAAACACACATATTTCACTATTTAAAATTGGTAAAATGCCGATTGTTTTAAAATTACTGTGAGCAAAATGCTCACACGCGAGTGCTCGCGGGTTAAAAAAATTGAAAGCTATATGGAACATGTTCATAATGTTAGCAGTTATACCAACTGTACCACAATTTCTGCAAGCAGTGAAGCCGTGAAGTGACCTTTGCAGACTATCTTTATATCTTTTCCTGCATAAAAGTCTCACATTTTGCCCGGGACAGGGAACTGACGTTGAACTTTGATTGCTGCCCTGTAATTTATCACGCGTGACGTCAATGAGTGAAAATAAGCGGCGCTGTTAGCCTTCCTCTCTCGCGTGTCAGTATAGCGAGGCAAATTTATGGATGCAAAGCAAACTTTCGTTTGGTTCATTACTAACGAATTGAAACTTCGGCTCAGTCTGCAACCCGTACCACGTTATTATTATTGTTGTTTATGGTATGGATATACATGTACAATTCATAGCTATTTCTGCACAATACAAAAGAATGGCGCAAGAGTTTTCGTCACAGATAATCTTACAATGTGATATCGGCAGACTACTCATTCCAGTGTCATTTAAGTGGCATCAATGATGTCATTCCAGTCATGAACCCCTACTAATTACTTTTGTTTTAATTTGTGTGTTTGGACTAGTGGAAAATTTATGAAAACATATTTTAATGATCGTTAGCTAATAAAAACAATTTGCGGTTCTTCGAAACACTATCTGCCGACGCATAGCTGTGATCGAGTATTCAACATCCAATTTATTTTCTAACTATAACGCCTCAGTTTCAGTATGGAAATAATGAATAACGAGATTCTAAATAATTAAATACTGCGAATGGGAAAATGTACAACGTTTTATTGATGAAAATTTCACCTTGAATGTGTTTGGAAACCACAATATAACTCAACAGCGTTATTACGTGAGAAGTGTTTTTAAACCACTGCAACGAAAAACACGAGATGCTATTTTATAAAAGATCTATGGCTAATTCTGGATAAAGCCACAAGGTAAACATAATTTACGAACTTAACAATAAATGGAAAATCCACTGATGATGCCACAATTGCGGTGAAACATGTTTGAGGATATATATAGAACAAAATTTGCGGACCCAGCTGAATTTCAGTATTGATATTTATAATCCGCAAACAATTATGAATAAATCACTATTATGTACCCTTGTTAATGGAAGAGCTAAAAATAACAACCAATGTTTCCAGAGGAAAAACAAATAATGAACTGGTAAACATATCACATCTTGCATACTTAATGCACAGCCATAATGTCGTTGGTGAGCAATTCAGCTAAGATGATGTTTATTTATTATTGTTTATTTGCTGCTATACTGTTTGTCACTGTTCCGCAGACATATTTCCAAACGAAAGGGCTTCAATAAAAAGTAACCACTAATAATAACAAGGATTATTTTTATACTAGCAATATTAAAGAAAATATTACACAAGGAGGCGTCTAGCTTGTCTGTGATTAGAATTACTCTCGTGCTTACTTAGGGAATTTGCATACTGATATAATTAAAGCATGATTTCATGGTGTATTTTAGTAAGGGAAACAAATCTATTGACAGCAGTCAAGGTATAAAATAGCAGTTACAGTTGAGATACTTAGCTTTCAAACTATAAGAGGACATAGAAATAAGATAACATTGGGTTCTGGATATATATAATAACATTTTAAGTAAATCTGTAAGTAAGTTAAAAGAATTTTTAACATGGTTAAATTTTAAAATGTTTTAGAAAATCTCCCATAAGGCTTTTTTATAATTTGACAGCTAAGTATCTCAATTGTAAATGCTATTTTATACCTTGACTACTGTCTTACATCTTGACTTCAGAATTGATTTTATATGTAAGTCAATAATTACTTATTGAGAATAATTTTAACGAAAATGAATCAGATGATTTTTAGCACATTATATAAAGCCTCAGGAGGCTACTATATTTCAGTAACGACTGTGAACATTCGTTCATCACAGGACAGGTTACTCTGTAACTTCATAAATTTGGTATGTTTTTTCATATTTTTTCCATTAACTTTTTGGATATTATACTTTGTAAATAGTAGCTTACATTCAACTGTAACATTCGTTAACAGATCTGAAGATGGGCGCTGTCCCGAAACCGGTCATGTTTTAGAAAATAAAAGCGATCTGGAGACTGATATTCAAGAATTTTATTCATATGACGATCGCAAAAACTCCCTCGAGACCCATAAGTCTTTCTTTGATGCAAGCAATATGTTGGCAAAGTTTCATCGCAATCGAATAAACGGTACAGCCGCGCTCAATATACGAACAAACATTCA
Source organism: Locusta migratoria (assembly GCA_026315105.1). Lineage (NCBI taxonomy): Eukaryota > Metazoa > Arthropoda > Insecta > Orthoptera > Acrididae > Locusta > Locusta migratoria. The sequence continues at coordinate 36,969,549 of CM048747.1, forward strand.
TGTTTATGTTTTAGTTAAATGGTGACGAAAGTAAATAAAGACTGATAATAGGACTTTATAGCAACATTCATAATCAGATACGGTGTACAGTGAAAGTAACGTATTTAGGAAGGTCCACAAAGACTTTATAGGCTGGTCGTAGCTGCAGCCGCCATTGTCCCTTTTTGCTGACAGTTACCAATTAGACGTTAACAGCGGTGTTAACACTTGAAATGACATCCTTTTTTTTTTGTGTCACGTAAGCTCTTGTGCGTTAATATGGGGAAAATAAAACTCCGAAATAACCGTTTTTTTATGTAAACACAGTAAAATCTCCTCTATGCCTATCTGTTTTAACCACGCCGGCCGCGGTGGCCGAGGGGACTGAGGCGCTTCAGTCACGGTCTGCACGGCCCCTACGGTCGGGGGTTCGAATCCCCCCTCGGGCATGGATATTTGTGCCGTCCTTAGTCTTAGATAGTTCATAAGTAGTTTGTAAGTTTAGGGACTGATGACCCCGTAGTTAAGTCCCATAAGTTCTACAAACATTTGAACATTTTGATTTTAATTAGGCGGAAAATCATAAATGACAGCCTGTTTCAAGGGATTCTCGCCGACTGGCAGGAAATGAGGGCAGCTAACAACAGACAGGCACAGCTGGCTGCGCATCCAAGGTTCGCTTGGTGGCGTGAACATCCGATAGCAGAAATTTCATTGAACTTAATACAAAATTAAAAAAAAAATGTAAAAGGGGCTACTGAATCAACCATGTTAATAGAAATTAGATCTTGGGGATACGTGAATGAATGACGTACGAACATTAATAATATAAATGCGTCTTCTCTGACGAACATAAATGAATTGATTAGTACATAGGTCATAGTGCAGTGTCAGGATACAAATGGATAGACCGATGTCATATCAAAATATAAAAGACGAACGAGACGAGTATGCGTCCAATAAAGTAAAACAGATTTTTGAGAAAATGAACAAATCGCAAAGGCACCGGATATTGCACGAATTTCTGAACCGCTTTGGTTTGAAGCCTTAAAACCACTGTATGCAATCAAACTGTAGCTGGTCGTTTGCTAAATTGCAATAACTAAATTAAAAATGTTTAAAGATCTCCTAATTGTCCCAAAGGTCAATCTTTCGCCCCTTTACTTCTCATTATAAAAGAATTGTATCTTCTAAATTTGTCGTAGTATGGTTGGCGATCAGTTAATGTATGGTGAACGTAAAGTTAAGCATATACGACTTTTTCGTTCCTGATAAATGATCTTTATTTCTCACTTTCATATCTCTGCCTGTCTGGCCAATGAAGTAGTATGGATAGTTATTACAGGTTAATTTGTAGATGCCTGACCTGGAAAATCAGTCACTCGTATTTTCCATTGCATGCAACAATTTCCTTCTTAAGCTGTTGTGTGTATAGAAAGAAACATGACAGTTACAATTCTTAACTAGAAGACGTTTACTCCTATTGGAAATGTCCCCCCCCCCCCCCAAACCAAAAAAAAAAAAAAAAAAACTAATATGAATTTGTTGGCATTTAGAAGGCTTTCGAAGCAGAAAAAAATAAGAAGAACAGAAACAACATGGACAGCAGAAAGGAAAAGGCAACATGAGGAGAAGATGAAAAGTATTGAAACAATAGGAAACTACAAAGACAGAAGAGTAACTGAAGCTGTTTCATGATCCTAGTCGGTCGGTCAATTGGAAGAAAAAAATACATACCTACTCAGTAGGTGGACATCACTGTAGACGAAATGTACAAGTTTTCTATTCTGGGCCGCTGAGCGTTCTAAGGCGCCTTGCTGTGGAGCGCACGGTTGCTCGCCATCGGAGGTTCGAGTCCACGCTCCGGCATGGGTGTGTGTGTGTGTGTGTGTGTGTGTGTGTGTGTGTGTGTGTGTGTGTGTGTGTGCGTGTGTTTTGTGTCTGCTGTCCTTAACATAAGTCAGTTTAAGTACTTTGTACGTCTAGGGACTGATAACTGCAACAGTTAAGTCCCTTAGCTCTACAAACAAACGAGCATTTGAATTTATATTCTGGAGACCGCTATCTGCATTATCACAAACATCCCCAGTACTCCTGAAAATTTTACTCTTTCCCTACCTTCTTGCCTTAACTAGCACTGTACCCTGTATTTTTAACCGCTGTCGTTTATTGTAAGATTTTGCGGAGATGCAAGCAACATCCTCCACATTATCATTATGATTTACTACCGATTTTCGAAGTTCGCGCTAATTTTCCATATTCCCTCAGACTGAATTTTTTACAATCAATTTCTACGTCTTCTGCAATGCAATATAATTGAATATTTGACGTTACAGTCAACAGAGGGGCAGCGATGACGTTTGGAAACTGGAGATACCTGGTTTGAATACGAGGCAGCCCAGTACTCTCAGGTGGAAAGGGATGGGGATGGCAAGCAACAGCGTGCGCTTTACCGCAAGAATTGAACAGAGAAATAAATAAAAACAATTACTGTTAAAATTATAAACAATTACTGCTGTAGCTATTCTCTCGTTCCGGCGAATATGCACTAAATTTGTAGGAATTAAATCAGGTCAGTTTCTTTCCAATTTTTTGCAGTTAAAATTCAAATAAACACAATTTACATCTACATCAACAAGGGATACTCAGCAAATCACATTTAAGTGCCTGGCAGAGGATTCATAGAACGACCTTTATACTATCTATCTCCCATTCCATTCTCGAAAAGCGCGCGGGAAGAAAGAATACCTGAACCTCTCCGTTCAAGCATTGATTTCTGGTATTTTATTCTGATGATCATTTCTACCTATGTAAGTGGGAGTCAACAATATATTTTTGCATTCGGAGGAGAATGTTGGTGATTGGAGTTTTGTAAGTAGCCCACGCCGCAGCGATAAGCGCCGTTGTTGTAATGATTCACATTCCACATCCTGTATCATTTCCGTAACGCTGTCTCCCCTGTATCTTGACAATACGAAACGAGCTGCCCTTCTTTGGACTCTGTCGATGTCCTCCGTCAAACCCACCTGATAAGGATCCCACACTGGGCTGCAATACTCCTTAAAAGAACGGACAAGCGTAATGTATGCAGTCTCTTTAGTAGTTCTGTTGCATCTTTTAAGGGTTCTGCCAATAAAATGCAGTCTCTGGTTCGCATTTCCCACGATTATCTAAGTGTTCTTTCCAGTTAAAGCCTGAAGTAATAGTAATTCCTAGGTATTTTGTGGAGTTTGATTGATTTATCTAGTAAATAAAGTGTAACGGTTTTCTTTTCGTACTCATGTGGACGACTTCACACTTCTCATTATTTAGAGTCAATTGCCAATTTTTATACCGTAGTGATATCTTATTTAGATCGTTCTGCAGTTGCTTTTTATCTTCAGATGATTTTAATAGACGGTAAACGACGGCGTCATCTGCAAACAACCTAAGAGAGCTACTTAGATTTTCCCCTAAATCGTTAGTGTAAATAAGGAACAGCGGAGGACCAATAACACTACCTATGTTTTAGTCGATGCCTTACCATCGATTACTATGAAGTGTGTCCTCTCTGACAGGAAATCCCCTATCCAGTCGCACATTTGGGGCGATATATCACAACCACGCAATTTGATTAAAAGCCTTTTGTGAGGTACGGTGTTAAAAGCCTTCTGGAAATTAAGAGATACAGAATCGATTTGCGAACCCTTGTCGATAGCACCCATCACTTCGTGTGAGTAAAGAGCTAGTTGTGTTTTTCATGAACGATATTTTCTAAATCCGTGTTGACCTTGAGTCAATAGATCATTCTGTTCGAGATAATTCATAATATTTGAATACAGGATATGTTCCAGAACCCTGCTACAAATTGACGTCAATGAAATAGGCCTGTAGTTTAGTGGGTTACTCCTACTGCCTTTCTTGAATATAGGTGTGACCTGTGCAACTTTCCAATCTTTTGGTACAGATCCTTCTTTGAGAGAGCGGTTTTATATGGCTGTTAAGTAAGGAGCTATCGCTTCAGCATAATCAGATAGAAATCTAATGGGTATACAGTCCGGACCAGAAGACTTGTTCTTGTTAAGTAATTTTAGTTGCTGCACTACTCAGATGATATCTACTTCTACGTTACTCATAATATTTATTGTACCAAGGAAACTAAACACCAAAACACATAAAGTGGTAAAACGAACTACATCTCACAGTACTTTGTTTCACACAGCATGACACCACCTTAGAGACTGCAGTCCTTCTCATTCATTCAAACGCAGTTCTCATTCCATGGTCAGCTCTCACAATCAGTTGTTACGAATAGGATCTGTGTAATGTTGTTAATTACGTTTTATACTATGTGATTTAAAGTGTCTATAAAAAGAACAGTTTAATGAAATCAAGTGTTTTACGATCTTTTTATAGACAGTTATTGTCAATATTCTACACCTCTGGTTATATGCAACTCCTCCGACAAGGGAATTAAATTTCATGAGCAGATGTAGACTTGAAATACGTTCTTTTGTGTGAATTAGATCTTTTTATAGGAAGTGATTGTCAATATTCTACACCTCTGCTTATTTGCAACTCCTCTGACAAGGGAATGAAATATCATGACCAGATGTAGACTTGAAATATGTTTTTTTGTGTGAATTAATGTCTAGTTATTAATTTAATTTAATAATTAGAGACCATTCACAGTTGCTCAGAGAAGTTTGACACGAACAGTGAGCTGACGGAATTCGATTTCCGTTTACGGACGAACCAGGACGAATGAAAATTCATTTATCTATGTGTGCTTAAATCTTTGTATTTCATAAAGTCTCTGACAGTAAATGTAATTATCCATTTCTTGCTGGCCAGAGTAATATTAAAATCATAAAAGTTTTGTGTGCCGAGTTATACCTTGTAAGACTCTAATTACGGAACTAATTAAACATACTGATCCTTCATTCTCTCTCCCCGAAAACAGCAAACTCACAGCTGATATTCTGTGCGTTTTGTTTTCAAACAGTGACGCATGCATTTCAACTTAATTAAATATCTGGTGTTTGTTCCGGAAACAGAGTTTCTTCGAGCGGGTTCTCTTTAATTCAATAATTAATTAAGAGAGTGAGACATCTTTCCGAAACAGAGAAATAACACAAAGAGAAGAGAACACGATGATAAGACCCGCTTCAACTGACGGTCTATAGTGCGAGGCACGGAGAATTACAAGGTAATTTCCGTTTCATATTTCAGTGAAGTGAATGTGAATGTATTGTAAATTTCGAAATATTATTTAATTTTACAGTGTGTGGTGAACGTTTACAAATAGCGACTAAATTTTGATTGCATTTTTTCTTCGTGTACCGGCAGTGACTTGGTGGCCAAACTGAGTCTCTTAAAATTCAGAAGACTACAGAGTAGAGGCCACTTCGACTAGACTACAAACTCTCGGCTGTGCAACATAACGGCAAGGGAGCAGAAATTCGTACACGCTTGTCTTGATTTATTAACGTGCAATAAGCAATTCATTATGTTATTAAATAATGAATTATTTTATTTGCCATTTGCGAATAGAATAATTGATTTAATATAATATCTAGGTCTATGGTACCAAATGTCTGTTCCTTTGCAACAGATGTTTCATAGTAATTACGTTTTTATACTGTAGTGTAGCTATTATTTACTTATTTATTTCTCAACGCATTAGGTAAAACAAGTCATATACAAATATACAGATTTTTTTGGTTATTTTGATGTATAGTCTTTGATCTTGGATAGGTCAGGAAGTGTTATCAGTACTTATTTTTTTACGTGTGACTGTACTACAATATAAAAGTCCTCTAATGATCAGGCTGTAATGATAACGCGGGCCCGGAGGAGAAAAATCGATACCTCCAGTTTATTAAATTTATTATCTTTAGATAACTTGTGCAGGCATAATCCAAAATCGATACGATTCCGAAACAGAACAATCTTGAATGTCCGAGGTTTTTCAAAATAAGGTGATAACATTTTAGAAATTAGTAACCCAAACGGGACCTCGCGCCGTACCTTGTCAAATCTAGAGACAAGAACCGACCCCGTAGCCTTGCAAGCAATGGACAGAGATCCATTTGAAAGACTTTTACAAATGCTCGAAGAAAGAGATCGCTAACGAGGAAAGTTACAGGCCGAAAGAGATCGCGAGTGAGGCAGATTACTAACAGATAGTAATTTATTTAAATTTTTAGTAGAAAGAGATAAAAAGTTTGAAGAATGGGATCGTACATTTTTAGATGACATTTCAGATATCTGAATGCAAAGGCCTACTTTAACTTGAACCTGGTGTACTATACCTAATATTTAGGGAAAATATCCACCAAATTCGATAAAGCTCTAAAAATCCTGCAAACATAAAACTTCCTTTTATGTAAGAGGCACAGCAACTCTCGTCTTATTCAACAGAAGATAAAAGAGATATATTCAGTAATAGTGGAGCTTACAAAATCACTTGCAATGGATGAAGTAAGTTGTATAAAGGCCAAACAGGCAGGGCTACAGAAACCAGGCTGACTGAACACGAGCGCAGCTGGAGATAACAGAAGTCAGACTCCTCCTTTGCAGATCATGTACTGAAAGAAGAACACAGTTGCCATGTCCACACAGAAGTGCTACATATAGCCGACAAAGGTAGGAAATAGAACCTGTTGAAAGCACTGGAAACAAACAAACAAACATTTAGCCAAATATCCCAGATTCAAATGGATGCCGGTTGTAGGTCTTATGAGGAGATGACGAGGTTTGATCAGGATGGAGTAGGATGGAGAGCTGCATCAAACCAGTCTCCAGACTGAAGACCACAACAACATCACCATTATTAAGCTTCACATAATGTAGTCAACCAGCCATCTGTCACAAACCACTCTAACTTTCACACTGCTACATAAAACTGTAACAGTTCGTTTTACGACCTTGTTTACTTTGCAGACTTTAGTATCAATTAATACCTATAAGAAATTGTAATATGAAATGTAATTTAAATAAGCAAACTGTATAAAAATTGCCCAACAGGTAATGTAAACGCAGTGTAAAATACATGTTTAATGCATACCAAAATTAATGATCTTAACATAACTCACAATGTCAATAACTTTAATGTAGCATATAATGGAGTAATATTAAGTATGTATAGTGTGCAATTCTAAATTAAATGATAAAATACTATAAAGGCCAGTTATATCATATCTATACCATGTCAAACGTCATGCAAGAAGCAATTGTAAACATGGTGTTAAAACGTTTTTAAAGCACACCAACAATGACTGTCTCAACGTATGTCACAACTTCAGTAATTTTACTGTAGCTTAAAATAAAACAATATTAAGTAATAAAGTATTTCACTATGTACAATAATAAATTAGAAGTCATTTATCACACAGCATAAACGTACACGATGAGAGACGAGTCTGACGACATCAACTAATGTAAAAAAAATATATATATGTATAATTCAGAGACTTCTTTGCCAGGATACAGGTTAGCTGCCTTCTTCGCTAGGAGTTCTTCCAGTGTTGGGCAGTGGCCAAGTTTGTTAAGAGCGATACTCCTTTTCAGTCCATCGATGTTCCAAAACACTCCACAGAAAAGATATTTGAATGTTCTGCAGGACTTGTTAATGTTAAAGGAACTAAACTACGAATTGTTGTTATTTATAGGTCCCCTGACTCAGATTATAAAATGTTTCTGCCCAAGCTAGAGAGGCTTCTGGATTTACTTTATAGAAAGTACAATAATTTAGTTTGTATGTAGCGCTTTTAACATTAATTGTGTAAGTGATAACCCAACAAAAAAAGCTGCTGTTATATCTTCTTAATTCCTTTAATCTGATGCAAACAGTATTCTTTCCAACAAGAGTGCAAGGCAGTATCAGTTCTACCATTGACAATATTTCTGTTCATTCTTCATTATTAGCAGAAGGGTAAATTTCCTTTCAGACGAGGATGCACACAAATTTTAACTCTAAAAGGTCTTTGTGCTCAAACAAGTGTTAAACATAATTACAAACTATTTAGAAAAGCTAATCCAGTTGCAGTTGAGACCTTTTTAAACCTAACTAAGGAACAAGAATGGCAGGATGCATATAATGTTGATATATAGATGATAAATATAATGCTTTCCTCAACACATTTCTCACGCTGTTTGAATATTGCTTTCCGCTAGAACGCCCGAAACAGGATATTTCCAGTAACAGTTGGCAAAGGGGACAAGAATATCGTGTAGAACAAAGCGTGAATTGTATCAAAATGTTAGAGCCAGAGAAAATCAAGCTGCAGTACCTCATTACATACAGTATTGTAAAGTTCTGGGAAATGTCATTAAGAAGGCAGAAAGTATGTGGTATGCAAATAGAATAGCAAACTCTCGTAATAAAATTAAAATCATCTGGTCGGTTGTGAAGGAGCCCCACGTTGAGGATATAAAGTCAGTGCATAGTAGAAATGTTTGTTTCTGATAATTTTATTAATCACTTTCTCAGTATAGCAGTTGAACTCAACAGAATTCTAGTTTCTACAGGTAATGTGCCCAGGGGTCTGTTTTGGGACCATTTCTGTTTCTTATTTATATAAACGATTTGCCTTCGAGTATAACAGGTGACTGTAAAATATTTTTGTTTGCTGATGATACCAGCTTGGTAGTGAAGGATGTTGTTTGCAGGACTGGAATACCGGTGCATTGAACACAAACGTCACACACGCTTACAACAGCCAAACAAATGCGCTGTTGCGGAACATTGTCTTGGTACCAGTCATTCCATGGTATACAACAACACAGAGATTCCGGCATGCACTTCCACCTATTAGGATAATGTTACTAAGGAAGCTGTGGAAATTAAACTAGGACGTGACCTTACAGTCAGAGATGGTGGTTTATGTTTGAATTTTGCTTCGAATCCGGCCCTGTCTCTCGTCAATAAACAGAGCGACAGAATTAATGCTGCCTCACCTGTTGATTAATAATGACTATAGATATTTTTGATGTTTGAGCATATTTGATTGTGATTGTAGTGAATTGTACTCCGTGTGTTATCTTCCTTGTTTACCCTTAGCAAACCGAGGTATTAAATACGCTTGCACATTGCTTCCTTGAGTGCAGTTGTGCCTTGAGAATGGCAGGGTGTGTGTGACCCTGTCGAAATATCGGCGGTGGCCGACGACGTCACCCGGCAGCATAGCCCTACCCGTAAGTTGTTTGAACAACTCTCTTACACATTCCACCACCTCTTCTCTCTTTTTCCCTCCACTACTGCTGCTCCATCCATTTATATTTCTGTCACTGTCTCTCTTACACCAGCATTGTCTGTTCTCTCTTCCATCATAACTTGCTGCTATTCTCTTTCAGCACAAAGAGCGTAGCATTACAAAAGATTGGAAAATGGCGCAAGTCATCCCTGTTTTCAAGAAGGGATGTCGAACAGCTGTGCAGAACTATAGGGCTATCTTTAATGCCGATCAGTTGTAGAATTTTGGAACACGTATTACGTTCGAGTATAATGACTTTTCTGGAGACTAGAAATGTGCTCTGCAGGAATCAGCATGAGTTTTGAAAAAAGAGATCGTCTGAAACCCAGCTCATGCTATTCGTCCACGAGACTCGGAGGGTCATAGACACGGGTTCTCAGGTAGATGCCGTGTTTCATGACTTCCGCAAGGCGTTTGATACAGTACCCCAAAGACGTTTAATGAACAAAGGAAGAGCATATGGTGTATCAGACCAATTGTGTGATTGGATTGAGGAGTTCCTAGATAACAGAATGCAGCATGTCATTCTCAATGGAGAGAAGTCTTCCGAAGTAAGAGCGATGTCAGGTGTGCCACAGGGGAGTGTCGTGGGATCGTTGCTGTTCGCAATATATATAAATGACATTGTGGATAACATCGAAAGTTAACTGAGGCTTTTTGCGGATGATGCTGTAGTATATAGAGAGGTTGTAATAATGGAAAATTGTATTGAAGTGGAGGGAATGGCAACTGAATCTCAATGCAGACAAGTGTAAAGTGCTACGAGTACACAGAAAGAAAGATCCTGTATCATTTAGCTACACTATAGCGGGTCAGGAACTGGAAGCATAAATTATCTGGGAGTATGCATTAGAAGTGAGTTAAAATGGAACGATCATGTAAAATTAATCGTCGGTAAAGCAGATGCGAGACTGAGATTCAATGGAGAAATCCTAAGGAAATGCAGTCCGAAAACAAAGGAAGCAGGTTACAGTACACTTGTTCGCCCACTGGTTGAAAACCGATCACCGGTGTGGGATCCGTACCAGGTGGGGTTGATAGAGGAAGTAGATAAGATCCAACGGAGAGCAGCGCGCTTCGTTACAAGGTCATTTGGTAATCGTGAAAGCGTTACGGAGATGATCGCTAAACTCCAGTGGAAGACTTTGCAGGAGAGACGCTCTGTCGCTCGGTACGGGCTTTTGTCGAACTTTCGAGAACATACCTTTACCGAGGAGTCAAGCAGTATATTGCTCCCTCCTACGTATATATCGCGAGGAGATCGTGAGGATAAATCAGAGAGATTGCAGCCCACACAGAGGCATACCGACAATACGGGACTGGAATAGGAGGGAGAAGCGATAGCCGGCCGCGGTGGCCGAGGGGACTAAGGCGCTCCAGTCACGGTCTGCACGGCCACTACGGTCGGGGGTTCGAATCCCCCTTCGGGCATGGATATTTGTGCCGTCCTAGTTCGTAAGTAGTTCATAAGTAGTTTGTAAGTTTGGGGACTGATGACCCCGTAGTTAAGTCCCATAGACTATACAAACATTTGAACATTTGAGAAGCGATAGCGGTACCCTCTGCCACACACAGTCAGATGGCTTGCGGAGTATGGATGTAGGTGTAGAAAAGCGTGAACATGTTCGCACACCAAAAGTTTTCCTGTAGAAGGCGGAATGACAACTGAGACAGCTGAAGCCGCGCGGGAATGGCCGAACGCACTAAGGCGCCTAATTGCGGAGAGCGTGGTTGCTCTCCGTCAGCATTTCGAGTCCTCCTTCGGGCATGGACGTGAGCGTTGTGCTCAGCATAAGTCAGTTTAAGTAGTTTGTAAGTCTAGGGACTGATAGCATTTGGTCCCACAGCTTTAGAAACATTTGAACTTTTTGAGGCATTTTGTTTCCCACTCTTCTGTCAGTCATTTAAACGGGAACATATTTGACTTTTTTGTCTTCTGACAAGGAGCACTGAATAAAAGATATATAAATTAACATCCACACAATTTTTAGTTTTTGTACCCAAAATTGTCAGTGTGGCAGAAAGTGTTCAAAAAAATTTAAACACTCCCTGCCACAGTGACAATTTTGCTTACAAAAACTAAAAATTGTGTGGATGTTAATTTATATATCTTTTATTCAGTGCAGTTTGTTGACATTTTTACACTATGTTCTCAAACCAGTTTTTTAATATAATGGGTAAAAGGTAAAGCAGTCAACAATCCGAAGATTGGTTTGAACACCACAGTGCTTTACTAGGCATGGTCCTGTTTGGAGGTGGTATGCCGTTGCCTTCCTCCGACCTTCGAACTGACTTACCCAGCCAGTTATAGGGGGACCTACAGTTTGACGTGGGTTCCGAACCACGGTATATAATTGGTATCCACAGCAACTTACACCTTGTCTCTGCATTCAGAATAACCCTTGGGCCCTGAATATCGCACGTGGTGTTTTAGAATGATACGATCCACAGTACTGGTGTTAGTCATGTGTCAAGATTGTAGATAAAACTTTTTCTTTTCGTTTTGTTAGTTCACAATACGAACACAGAAGATACATTCTAGTGACTATGGCCAATGAAGACGATTCTGACGAAGGCGAATTTAATGAAAAGAATACAACGCTGATGAAAGCGACAATTTGAGAAAGACAGGAGGGACTGTGAAGAGACGTTGAGAACTCTTTACAAAATATTAAAAATTAAAATTGGTTTAAGCGACCGCTGGCCCAAAGCGGAAAATCCGATTTTCATTTCCAGCCGAGCACACATTTTTAACTTCGCCACTGAATCTAATTCAGTGCCCTCTAACAGTAGAGATGTTTGAATATGTGGAATTCGTAAGTAAAGATGTATATATTTTTCTTACATTATTTTTAAAGCGAAATTATAGTGAGAAAAATACGAGCTGTATCTTGTACCACAAAATGTTCGCTTGGAATTGTACTGAGGTCACAGAACGTCAGACATCTGCCTCTTAATTACTCATCGCTACCATAGCCTGGAATGATTCATATTGTTCAGTCGCTGGCGATTAGATTAGATTAGATTACTGCCTGTCCCATAGATCATGAATACATTGTGTCATGATGTGAAAAATGTCAGTTTAACCCAAAGAGATTTTGGTAGTATGCTAAATATACTAGGGGCAAAACACAGGCAATACCCTCACTACGTGATGGTAATGGCGATCCTGCCGAAGATAGTGCTACTAAAGCTGAGTTACTAAGCAAGCTTTTCGAAACCAGTATTCTAGATTTCGAATTGCATACAGAGGCCAAAATGAGTAACGTTGAAGTAGATATCCTAGAAGTAGTGAATCAACTTAAATCACTTAACAAGAACAAGTATTCTGGTCCCAACTGTATACCCATTAGATTTATATTTGATTATGCTGAAGTGATAGCTCCTTACTCAACATCAATATGCAGCTGCTCGCTCAAAGAAGGATATGTACCAAAAGATTGGAAAGTTGCACAGGTCACACCTATATTCAAGAAAGGCAGTAGGAATAACCCAGTAAACTACAGGTCTATTTCATTGACGTCAATTTGCAGCAGGGTTTTGTATCACATCCTGTATTCAAATATTATTAATTATCTAGAACAGAATGATGTCAACACGGATTTAGAAAACGTCGTTCATGCGAAACACAACTAGCTCTTTACTCTCACGAAGTGCTATCGACAAGGGATTTCAAATTGATTCCGTATTTCTTGATTTCCAGAAGTCACCGTACCTAGCAAACGGCTTTTAATCAAATTGCGTGGTTATGGTATATCGTCACAAATTTGCGACTGGATGGGGGATTTCCTGTCAGAGAGGACACAGTTTGTAATTATCGATGGTAAGGCATCGAATAAAACAGAGGGCGTTCCTTATTTACATAAACGATTTGGGAGAAAATCTAAGGTGCTCTCTTAGGTTTTTTGCAGATGACGCCGTCATTTACCGTGTAGTAAAATCATCTGACGATCAAAGCCAACTGCAGAACGATCCAAATAAGATATCACTATGGTGTAAAAATTTGCAATTGGCTGTAAATAATAAGTGTGAAGTCGTCCAAATAAGTACGAAAAGAAATCCGTTAAACTTTGTTTACAAAATAAATCAATCAAAAGTGAAGGCCCTACACTCCACAACACTCCACAAATACCTAGGAATTACTATTACTTCAGACTTAAATTGGAAAGAACACGTAGATAATGTCGTGGGAAAGGCGAACCAGAGTCTGAGTTTCATTTGCAAAACCATTAATCTCTATACAAATTGGATGTGTTTTCCACACGTTTACGCATTGTACGCCATGTTTAAATTTAGCATACGAATTTCCATCAATTATTACGCGACAAAGAATTGCTTGCATACCTCTTGATTTGAAATTTATGTGAATACGTGATGTAACAGGCTAATATGGAACCCTAAATGAAACGTATTTTCTTCTCGTTTTCTTGTAATACTTCATAGCAGCCATATTTGAATTTGGCATGAAACGAAATATGAACATCGATGGCTGGCACTCTCGTATAACTGAACTTCATCATACAGGTAGTATAAACAAACTGCATACACTACGCTTGTCCGTCATTTTTTGGATTATTGCTGCCCAGTGTGGGGTCCTTATCAGGTGGGTTTGACGGAGGACATAGAAAAGAGTCCAAAGAATGACAGCTCGTTTTGTATTGTCACGATACAGGTGAGACAGCGTTACGGAAATGATACAGGATCTGGGATGGGAATCATTACAACGACGCTTATCGCTGCGGCGTGGGCTACTTGCGAAACTCCAATCGCCAACATTCTCCTCCGAATGAGAAAATATATTGTTGACTCCCACTTACATAGGTAGGAAAGATCATCTCTCGAACAGAGAGATTCAGGTGTTCTTTCTTCCCGCGCTCTATTCGAGAATGGAATGGGAGATAAATAGTATAAAGGTGGTTCGATGAACCCTCTGCCAGGCACGTAAATGTGATTTGCAGAGTATCCCATGTAGATGTAGATGTAAAACATATCTTTGAAATATATTTGATGACGTACATTATTTTTATTGTAGTTTTTCCTTTTTATTTTTATTTTTATTTACGTCTAAAACCTTATATATGAGTAGAAGTAGTTGACATTCAAAACGCTTTTTAATTTAAATGGTAGTTGACTATCTGTCACACTTTTGATACTATTTGCGGCAGCATAAATTACCCCTTTCTGGTCCAAAGTTAGATCTAACCTTGAATAGTGAAGATCATCCTTTCTCCTTAATGTTGTAGTTATGCACACTGCTATTACACTACAATCGGGTTGGATTATTAATAACAAATTAAGAAAAAATATATATTGTGAGGCTAATGTGAAGATCCCTAGTTCCTTAAATGAATGTATTCAGGATGATCTTTGGTGGGTTCCAGCTATTATCCAAATTACACTCTTTTGTGCACTGAATACTCTGTGATGAATTGCACCATATGAAAGAAGTGAATGAAATCAGGCATAATATGCTAATTTACTGATATGTCGATCACCAATATTTGCAGAAATCCTAGTAGCGTAAGTAGGTGAACTTACAAACATTTCAGCAGTTCATGAATGTGTTTCTTCCATTTCAATCTCTCGTCAATGCACACACCAAAATTTTGGAATATTCTGCCTTATGTGCAGACTTCTGTCCAAACTCTGTGTTCAATAATGGTGTCATGCCATCTACTGTTCAGGAATGTATATACTGTCTTTCATCAAAATTTAACGAGAATCCATTTGCAGAGAACCACTTAAAGATTTTCTTAATGACATTATTTAAAATGTCAGCAGTTATGTCTTTTTTGTAAGATGTGATTAAAATACTTGTATAATCAGCGAAAAGTTTTGCATATTTGTGAATATAGAATGGCAAGTCATTAATATATGATAAGAAAAGACCCAAGACATGCCTCTGGGACACCATTCTTGACATCCGCCCCTCCCCCCTCCAGTTTGAGGAAACAGCTAATATTTCGATTCGGTCTTATCGTGCATGCCACTATACAACTTACTCAATGTATTACAGCAGTAGTCATAGCAACATTAGTCATACAGTAAGTGGCTTCTTGTTATTGTCGTCACTTTCTTAGGAATTACGTTAAATGACATGATATATAGACGGTTTGCATCTGGAACTGGTGTGTGTATATTGTAATAAACTGAGTCTTGGCTTCTATAAAATTTTAACGTGATGGTAACACTTGTAAGTGATTCTGACTTAATTTTCCATGAAGCAGTTTTTAAGTTAGGAAGCTCCGTCTACCTCAAAGGATGCTGGTGTTAAAAAAAATATAAATGAACAAAAAGTATGATGAAACCGACTTACTGTTTCCTTTACAGTAAAGGCCGCTACGGAAACTAAAGCTAATCCAGTTTGCTAAAGCGTCGTATGCTTGGAAAAGAGCGTAGAGCCTCCTTTTATAAAAATGACATCGATGTACCAAGCATCCTGAGTGAGCTTATAAAGCTATTTTTTCATAGAAAATCTGCCTTTTGCGATAAATAAACAAATAAAAAAAATAAAAAAAACAGCTGTTACACTAAGACATACAAGGAACACAAATTACATACGAAAAGCGACAGTTGGCAACCTTGTACATGGTAGACAAACTCTCACAAAACGAGTACACAGTGGAGTGACGATATAAATGTGTTCATCAAGAATCAAAATTTACATCCACCTGGAGAACTCACAAACAGCTCCATGAAGACATACGAGGAGTAACCAAAAAAAAAAAAAAAAAATCGTAAGTAATATTCAAAAGTTAAATTCGCAAAAGCTTGTGCGACAGAAGTCGTTTCTAACGTAGTAGGTCAGAATTTAAAAAAATTGTAACATAGATACCTGTCATACTGTGAAACATAGAAAAATATTATGTATAACTGTACTGCAATAAAATACAGATAAAAAGTATTTCAGTCCACTGATGATGCTTCACGGGTAAAAAAGCGAAATGCGTATGGTACAATAAACGCCTTTCATTTAGTTGCAATAGACGAAAGTACACCTTCACTGACTGATTTTTGTATAATGAGATAAGGACAATCCAAACCATTTAAACATGGGAAAATAATTATCGTTCTAATCAGTTGTATACTCATGGTTAGTATATACATTCCAAAATTATGCCAATGCCTGCTAGGTGCTTCACTTTTCTTCCCAAGAGATGTACTTTGTTTCTGATAAGTGTTTCACTAGATTTTAACCTTATTTTACGTTTGCATAATCCATACTCTTTGTAGGTTCTCTTTGCTGAATTACAGTAATTCAACTAAAATGTAATGTTCTTGTTGTAACGAGGCCACCTATTCCGTAAGTACAGAATCATACGATAGCATTGCTGTATTGTAATACCCAATAACAAATGTCACTACAGGAATACATAAACTATGGTTTCTGATCATAATCAAACCAACAGCTGTGAGACAATAGACCTCTCTTACAGTATTATATTTGTGCCTGTAACGCTGAACTGCCAAATATTTACAAAATACTATAAGATTTAAATAAGAAATGTCTTTTTCTAGAATCTTCTACAATACAAGAGTGGACTGTTTCAATTTTTATCAGTCAGGATTTCACATTGTAAAACTACCTCTATGACACTCTAATCTCAAAAGTGTTGTAATGTTTACCATTTACGAATTATTCACTAACAATTTTTATGACAAACTTTTGTTGTTTAAGACACAATTTGGTTATATAACCAAAATGACGGCAGTACACATGTTCTATGAATACTAGGAGCCTAAGTAGAGTAGATAAATTAAATGTGTATGCTTGTTTAACAAAGTCTGAAATGACATGAACTTGCAACTACGAGGCGTATCTAGAAAGTAGTGTTTTGTGAAAACACACACAAGTAAAAGTAGTTGACCATATGCTCTTCCTTGTGACCACAAACACACACACACATATATATATATTGGAAAAGTAGTTGAACATATGCTCTTTCTTGTGTAACCACACACACCATATATATATATATATATATATATATATATATATATATATGTGTGTGTGTGTGTGTGTGTGTGTGTGTGTGTGTGTGTGTGTGTGGTCATAAGGAAGAGCATATGTTCAACTACTTTTCCAATATAAATATTTGTGTGTGTTTGTGGTCACAAGGAAGAGCATATGTTCAACTACTTTTCCAAACAGTTTCGACCGTTGTTGAGGCACTTGGCCATAGCAGTTGATCAACTGATCTAGTCCTGCCTCACAGAATTATACCGCCAGTGATGAGAACCACTGCTGCAAATGGAGTTTCACTTCGTCGCTACTTTGGAAACTTTTCAGCCCATCTCACGCTTTAGGTGTAAGAACAGGTGATAACGCAATGGCACCAGGTCAGGGCTGTACAGTGGGCGCTCGAACTGCTCCCATCCAAACTGCTGAATAACTGTGTGGCACATGCAGCGTGTGGCCGAACATTATTGTGAAGCACAATAATTCCTCCGCTAAGCTTCCCTTTCGTTTTGTTCTGTATCGCACGTCCAAGATTTTTTAAAGCCTAATAGTATCTGGCTGCAGTGATGGTTTCACGTCTGGGGACAAATTCAGCAAGCAGTACACATTTCGGTCTCAAAACACCGTGCACATGATTTTATGTGCAGAAACGGTCGTCTTGAATTTCTGCTTTCTGGAAGATCACGTGTGTCTCCACTCCACTGATTGTTCAAATGAGAAGGTACGAAACGACACTGTGTGTATAATTGAAGTCTTTGTTCAAAAGTAATCACCAGAGGCCTGAGCACAACTACCCCATTGTTTAACAAGCCGAAGGATTCGCTGTTCCCAGAATTCCTGCCGCTGTGACAAAAGCGAGTCCTCTATTGTGTCATTCAGTTCGTCATCCCAGCTGATGCGCTTCCCTTTGGAGATGGAAGTTGAAAGACGTCACGCGTGTAAGTGACGCTTTCATGCTTCAGTTCTCTAATACTTCCACAGAATTAATTTTGATTTCATTAATTAGTCATGTCACTGCGCGTATCTGCATTCAGCAATTAGAAATGTGGAATATGTAGCCTGTTTATTGTCTAAGATCTTTAATTATTGCAGTACTAATTCATTCATTAACACGGCTTATTGGGAAATACTTTAAACAATCTTACAATCTTAAACAATCTGAGTAAGTTGTAATTTGCGGCTGTTTGCTGATGATGCTGTGGTGTATGGGAGGGTGTCGCCTGTAACTGACTGTAATAGCATACAGGATGACTTAGACAAAATTTCTAGTTGGTGCGAAGAATGGCAGCTAGCTCTCAATGTAAAAAAATGTAAAGTGATGCGCATGAGTAGAAAAAACAATCCTATAATGTTCGAATACAGCATTAGTAGTGAGGTTCTTGATGCTGTCGCGTCGTTCAAATATCTAGGCGTAACATTGCAGAGCGATGTCAAATGGAACGTAAGGCGGACAGCCGACTTCGGTTTATTGGGAGAATTTTGGGAAGATGTACTTCACCTGTAAAGGAGACCGCGTATAAAACGCTTGTACGACCACGTCTTGAGTATTGCTCAAGTGTTTGGGACCCGCAGCAGATTGGTTTGAAGCAAGACATAGAGGCGGTTCAGAGGCGAGCAGCTAGATTTGTTACCGGTAGGTTCGACCAATGCGCGAGTGTCACGGAAATGCTCCGGCAACTCAATTGGGGATCGCTGGAAGAAAGACGACGTTCTTTTCATGAATTTCTGTTAAGTAAATTTAGAGGGCCGGAATTTGAAGCTGAGTGTAGTACGATCTTGCTGCCGCCTACTTACATTTCGCGTAAAGATCACAAAGACAAGATAAGAGAAATTAGGGCTCGTACGGAGGTATATAGGCATTCTTTTTTTCCTCGTTTTGTTTGGGAGTGGAATAGGAAAGGAAATGCCTAGTAGTGGTACAGTGTACCCTCCGCCGCGCACCTTACGGTGAATTGCGGAGTATGTATGTAGATGTAGAATCTAGAAATGGGAAGGCTCAGTCTTGGTCTGAAATGTTTTGATCTTCGTGGATGGTGCGAGAACGAGCTGCCGGGAAGTGCCAGCCGGTCATAAAATAACGGCTCCCCGCCTCCCCCTGTACAAAGGAACGCGGCGCGCCGCTGCCGCCCCTCACAAGCGTCTGGGGACAGTAGTGCGTCGGACCCTAGTTACCATACCAACCGATAGATGTCTCTACGGTCGCAAGCTATGTCCTGCAGAGACGACATTTTCCATTTCGTATTTTCATGCTTTTCTCCTTATAATTCGTGTGTTGCTATCTCAAATTTATGGCACACTTAAGACGTACTAAAACCATGTCGTACTTAGTACAATTTGTTGTAAATTACAGTCAATAAATGCCATATTTGCGAGTAACCCTTGATATTGATGGCAATGTAAAACAGAAACGTTTGACTTCCGTGCTTCTTGTAGCGTAGAGAATAAACGCATCACCTTGAGGAGTTGATAAGCGTGGCTGGTGGTTCGCTTCCTCGTCCAAACAAATATTTTTTTCTTATTTGCCTTGACTTTCTTACACTGTTGTTAATTAAAAGGAATTTACATTTTGCGATATTTCGACATATTTACGTATACAAGCGCAATCTCTAAAAAGTGCGATTGTTCTCTTTAGTGAAAATACCGTGAAATATGGGCCAACGGATTGTACATATTGTCTCGTGAACTACCTGTACATAAACTGAAGACACACTACAATAATTAATGTTCTAAATGTCATGCTGATTCAAATAATTTTACATATGAATTATGTACTAGAGTTATGTGGCAACTGTCGTTTCTTAGTGAGACTGAACTACCTTTTTTCTTTTTTGCAACAGCTGTTATACACGTTCTTACGTCCTATATGCATTGTTTGTAACTGCGCTAATACTGTAGCCATTTAACTCATCGCAAGAGCTTTGTATTTTCTAGTAAATGTATGAAACTATTTGTATCAGCATGTCATTTGCAACATTCACTATAACAATGTGTTCGCACTTTATGTGCAGGTACTGTGGTTCAGAAGACAGTGTTTACAATTTGTTGGACCATATTTCACTAAATAGAAGAAACGCACTTTTAAGAAACAGCTGTTGTACTTGCAAATATGTCGGAATATCGCAACTCGTAAATTCTATTTAATAAATGTGTCGAAAAACTTTTGGGAGTGAAGGTGAAAAATAAAAATATTGTCGGAAGCGAGAAACAAACCACCGCCCACACACACACACACACACACACACACACACACACACACATCCGTTTTTCTTTTTAATATATATATATATATATATATATATATATATATATATATATATATATATATATATATATATTTCCCCTAAGCTTTGACACTTTAGGCATTGGCTCCTGTCACCTATATTACCACAAGAATGTATTCTACTTGTTTTCATTTCTTGTAGTGGTTATCAGATTGCTTTAATTAAGAAATCATTTTCAGTGTTACTTGTCTCTTTGCAAACATTAAGCACCAGAACTATTTCACAAGGGGTATTTATTTTGATTTTTTTTTCTATATAACAAATATTATCTTTCATGTAACATGTATATTTGTAAATAATGACTAAAACCATTCATCCACCTCTTGTACGAGCATTTATTGAGATTCAATGGCACTTGTATTCTGCCTATGTATATATTATTTTGTCATTTGTTTTGATTTACAATCCTTGACTATATTCATATTTTCAGATTCTGTGCATTGTCTCGTCATCATAGCCCA
Organism: Locusta migratoria; assembly: GCA_026315105.1. Lineage (NCBI taxonomy): Eukaryota > Metazoa > Arthropoda > Insecta > Orthoptera > Acrididae > Locusta > Locusta migratoria. The sequence goes on from CM048747.1 coordinate 36,990,466, forward strand.
TAAGTGTTAAGTGACATATTGTCCTTTGACCTAATTTATCTACCTAGGACTCTTGATAGATTATTCTAATATATGGTGAGCAGCTATGTGACTGTCACGTCACAATGGTCTAGCTTGCGTACTCTTTGACATTTTCGTGTGGTTTGTGCTGTATTTAGCAACGCCCAATCCCATCCTTTGGCCCTCCCACGCCTCCCTTGTCGTACTCCCTATCCCATTAGTATTTTTAATGTACTTAAATTGGTGTATTATATATTTTTATAAGACTTAACACATTTTGTAGTCATATTTTCACAGTTTCTATGACTGCACACAGTACAAAGTGCCCAAGATGATGTATGTGTAGTTTTATTCAAGTAACTTTTAATGTTAACCCTGCGCCATCTGGTGACGAGTGGGCCTATTTTACCTGTTACGGTGTTCCCCCCTCTCACCATAGTTGGGCATGTGAGTCTAGTTCAACACCGTCACTAGACGTCCACGATGGTGTTTTAAGTTTTAATCGAGCATCTATACTAAGATGTTTGTAATTCCCATCGTTTTTTTTAATTGTAAGTACATATGTATTAATATGTTTTGTAATCATTGTAGATATTGTGATTGCGTGCTTTAAACATCTAAAACGTAATTTTCTTCTTTTTTTTTCATCATCATCAACACAGTTTGAAGTGTAAAAATCGCGTGTGTATCGATAGTTTGTAGTTTAGTAGTTATTAGCCGATCGGAACAACGTTACTTGTTGTTGCTGATTCTTGTGTAGTACGCAGTTTCAGCGACAGATCAGAACCCGTTTTCGGTCTCCGCCACCCCCGGTTCTGGGGGTGAGCGTTCACAAACGAGCGCGGATGTTACTTTTGAGGGTCGTGTCGGCATGAACAACCACGCTGCTGGACTCGGCAGCAGTAGGCTGAGCTTAGCGGATGGTGACGTATCAGGTGCCCGTCCACGGACGGACAGCCGCTGTATGTCCACGCAAAAGACTGGTTCACGGTCAAGGACAGCATCTGCGACCAGGAACGCTTCCATGGATAGACAATCGTCACAATCGTCTCACAGACGACATTCCTCACAGCTAGACAACATACCCTACCCAGCCGCAACGAGTACCAACCGTGTTCAAGAGACGGACTCGGTCATTACCAATAAGGACCGCAGAGCCTGAGACCTAAGAGCAATGGAACTTGCAGCCCAATGTGGGCTTCCTTGGCTCACAGACGACTCATCTGAAGAGGACCCCCAGGACGGGAAAAACCGCCCTGAGGACATGAAACTTGACGAACACGACACAAATCAAGGTTTTCAACAAGTGAAGTCCGGGACTAAGCGCAAACAGCTACCCACAGCAACACTTAAGAAACAGTCTGTAGTAACTACATCAAACAAATTTGCTCCTTTGAGCACAGATACAGACAACCAGGAGGCTGCACCTACACCGACTAACACGACAAATCACGGCGCATTCACATCTGGTGCGGCTCAGCCAAAGGAGAAGCCGTTGAAAGTCCCACCCGTAACCATTCAATACACTGGAAAATACCTGATGCTCAATACAGAACTTAAGAAACACATTACGGGCCCAGTACAAGCAATCTATAAAGGTGATTCCATTAAATATCATTTTGCCTCAATAGAAGACCACAGAGCAGCTTTACAATTTTTCCATGCGCATCATATACCGTTCTATACCCATCAGAATCCCAAAGTCGTCATAAAATATCTGCCGGCGGAAGTGCCGGACACAGATGTAGAAAGTGAATTACGACAACTGGGATTTCACAATGCGACTGTGTTTCAGTTCAAATCACGGGATGACGCCACACAGAAATTGATCCCACAACCTGTCTACTGCGTCTCCTTACCGCCAGGACCAGAAAGTGAGTCTATATATGACATTAAACACATCATCGATACGAGAGTAACTGTGGAAACGTATAGGAATAAAGATGGACCTCCACAGTGTAAAATGTGCCAGAGGTTTTTCCACACGGCCAATTATTGCACCCTGCCAGCTCGTTGCGTAAGATGTACAGGACACCACCTATCGAAAGACTGTGATAAACCACGCGGCCATAAACCGACGTGTGTTAATTGTGACAAGGATCACGCTGCTTCTTGAAGGGGGTGTGAAAAATTTCAAGAAGCATTGCGCATATACACTGCACAAGTCCAGTCTTTTCAATCGAGACGACAAACGACTCAATCCCAAACACCGGTTAACATCCAGAATCCACAAGAGTTCCCGGTCTTGCGAAAAAAGAATCCTTGGAAAATCCCTGGAGCACAACATACCGCCGCGAACACATCAGATGCCACTCAAGGCCATCCGACATCTGATTTTGCTGAAATACTTGAGACTGTGAGAGGCATTCACTCATTCTTTTCAAATCTTCGTCAACGAAACATCTTTGCAGTCATAACAAATACTTTCCGTCAATTCAACACAGCACCTGACATCTTATCCAAAATAATAGTCCTGGTGGACGGCGTAATGCAAATCTTTGCTCCGTAATGGCTGCGAGGATCCACAGGACCTGCGACTTAACATTTTGTATTTTTAACGCCGAAGGAGTAAAAAATAAGAACCCGTCACAAAGTGGACATCTTATTTCTGACAGAAACACATTTACGACGAACACAGACCTTCAAAATTCCGAACATGGTGGGGTATCGGAAAGACCGACAGGGAAGGCGAGGGGGAGGCACTGCTGTATATTTACGTGACTTCATTCCCCATTCAGTCGAAACTTTACCGCCGCTGAACACACTCGAAGCCACCGCAGTCACCATAAACACGCAGTATGGAAATGTCACGCTGGTGGCTGGTTATATTCGTCCAGCTGATCCTATGGACGATGAAGATCTTCTCACCATTTTCGATAGTTTTGACAAAATTATTTTATGCGGGGATCTCAATGCAAAGTATTTTGCGTGGAATTCTCGCGCGAATAATCCTAAGGGCCAACAACTCTACAATTTAGAAGAGCGCTTGCAAGCAATAACCTACGGACCTGTCGATGTTACACACATTCCAAGGAACCGGAACCACAGGCCGGATGTGCTGGACATCACGATACTTAAGAATTTAAGGTTTAATCCGAACTTAGTCACAATAAATGATCTCACCTCAGATCATAACCCTGTGATTGGTCACTTAAACAGGGCTATTGAACCTCCGAGACCTCCCTTGAAGTATATCACGAACTGGGACCAATATGCACATTACTTACAGAGACATATACGCCCCACAGCCCATGTCTCATCCAATGCTTTTATTGATAACTCTATCAATGAATTATCCAGACACATAAAAGACGCATATAAACATGCTACAGTCTCGGTCTAGTTTGAAAGGAGGCCGACGGATGAATTTTCTCCTCTCATCCAAGACCTAAAATCGCTGAAAAATAGGGTTAGAAAGAGGTGGACAAGATTCAGAAATCGGGCAGACAAACGCGAACTGCGTAGACTTACCCGGGAACTACATAGGAGGGCCGAAGAGTGGCGACAAGAAATGTGGGAAGATCGAATTGAGTCTTTTCTGCTCCATGAACGTAAGGACTGGAACCTCCTGAAAGCGATGAAAACCCCTAAAGCGCCAAAAACAGCTTTACTTGGACCAGCAGGATTAGTCTTCGATCGCTTTCTGAAGGCAGAACTGTTTGCAGAAACCTATGAGCACCAAAATACATTACGGGTTGATCGATATACCACGTCGACACATTCGAGACGTAGAACGGCAACTTCAGGTCATACGACGAGCAAGAAATGACGCGCAACCACAGCTGACAACACCGACAGAAATCCGTAAAATTATCAGAAACTTGGGAACGCATTCGGCTGCAGGACCAGATGGCATATCCACCGTCCACTTGAAACACCTTCCTAGGAAGCCACTTGTTCTTTAACAAGAATCCTAAACAGCTGTCTGTTACTGTCTTATTTCCCCACTGACTGGAAGACGTCACGAATTGCGCCTATACCAAAACCTGAAAAGGACCCACGACAACCTGGCAATCATAGACCCATAAGCTTGTTACCGACTATGTCCAAGATCTTTGAGAGGATCATCCTTCACCGACTCAGAATTCCTTTACGAGAACACGATGTAATAAGACCAGATCAATACGCTTTCCAACCTCACCTTTCAGCCGAACTCCAACTGTTGCGAGTTACGGAGTTTCTGTCGTATAATATGAACCGGACGTATTACACAGCTGCAGCGTTTTTAGACATTGAAACTGCGTATGACAAATTCTGGAGGGCTAACTTAATAATTAAACTGCATAATATTGGATTAATCCCACTACCCCTGATCAAACTAGTGGACAATTTCCTAACAGACAGACGATTCTTTGTACGGCTGGAAAATCAACGGTCTGGTATTCGAACGCTCCAGGAAGGCATACCACAAGGTTCTGTTTTATCCCCGACACTGTTTATCCTATATGTTAACGACCTACCGACCGTCCGCCAAGTTACAATTGCTCAGTTCGCAGATGGCACTGCATTCTTGGCTAGCAGTCGGCGTCTGACCGCCGCCATCATCAGAATCCAGCGTCAGCTTACGCTTACTGAAAGTTGGGCACATCAGAATATGATCACGATAAATGCCAACAAAACCAAGGCAGTACTGTTCACCAGGCGACGACCTGATCTACGCGATAATCTCCACATAAACAATACAAATATTCCTTGGTCTCCGCAAGTTCGATATCTCGGAGTGCAACTCGAAAATAAGTTAACATTTAAACAACACATTTTACTTAAGAAAGAAAAAAATGGTTAAATTGATCCATAAACTGTTTCCGTTATTATATAGTACCCAGATGGCCACACAGACCAAAGTTCGTTTATCCACGGTCCTTCCTGCCATGACACACGGATGCTCGTCTTGGGGAACGGCATGTCCCACCAATATAAAAATGTTACAAGTACTGTAAAACAAGTGCCTCCGACTGATTCTACGAGCCCCTACATGGGTCAGAACGAGAGAGTTGCATGACGAGCTCCATATGGACACTACAGAAGACTTTATAATCAAGCACACATGTAACCTACTAAGCAAAGTAGAAATCCTGCGACCGACCAATAGGCACCTAGAATATACGGGCACAGTACTCCCCACGAGATGGCATCGTGTGAGAGTTCCACGTGCAATTATTGAAGATTCACCATAATAGAAGGTGCGGGACCTGCGATAATAAAGGTGACCACCATCTGAGTAGGGCAAAAGAACGACTGCTCAAAAGTCCTTCTAACGTAGAACTGCTGTCAAAATGATCAGTTGACTTGCCACACATGAAGTCCATGTTTCAAAGAAGGCAGCACTTCTGAGAAGACCATCCCCCCCCCCCAAAAAAAAAAATCTTATTTTATACCACAGATCTGATGATGATGATGTACTCGAAACGCGTCATGTGAAATAAAGCATATTGCGACCGGGTCTCTTCAAAAAAAACTTCATGCATTATATGTTTTTATTAGTTGCTGCTCATATATCCGTTGCACATCATTCACACAAAGAAAAGGAAAGGTGGATATAGAAGACTACAAACCCCCTTGCAAAGTCACAGGGCGACATGTCCGGGCAGTAGGGAGGATGCTCAAGCTGCTGCCACTTGAACTCGGTACTACACTGTGTGTGTCCCTGGAGACGTGTGGACGCGCGTTATCGTGGTGCAGAACCACTCCCTCCATGAGCAACCCAGGCCGTTTGTTCTTGCGTCGGCTATGAAGTGTCTCACAGCACATGTTACTGTTGATGGTTTTTCCGTGCTCGAGGAATTCGATCAGTATCGGACCTCGGACGTCGAAATAGGCGGTGAGCATCACCCTGCCTGCTGAGAGCAGAACCTTGAATTTTTAGGGGGAGGTAACGAAGCATGCTTCGCGTCCCTAGAGGTCGCACTATGTTATCCCCAATCGACATATTCAAATTTCAACCGGTTAGATTCTTAAGACGTTTCGTACCTTTTCATTTCAACGCCCCACCGTCGCGTGGTCGGTGTGTACTTCCATATTGCATGACTTTTGTTTTAGCGGATTTCTGACATTGTGATATTTGCAAATCTAGATACGAATTTTATATTCTTGAATACTAGGTGCTACATTTCCTTGTAAACGTTCTTTACGCCTTCTTCTTGCTTATGTACCTTGCGTGTATCTATCATGATTTTTTATTTATTTTTTATTATTATTATTACTTTTTTTCGTATTTCGCAGCTATCGAATGAATGTTCTTAAGAATTTAAACAGTTTATACACGAACGAATTCTTTATTTGTAGCTGCGTGCTCACTTTTTCACAGTGGTAGGTAACCGGCAAAATATTTCGGTCTGTAGGCCTATAATTGTTATGAAACTGAAGTACAGAACTGAGCAGCCTCTACTGACATACGAATTCGAAATATTTAAACATTTCGACCGTTTTAGGGTATTGAAAGAAATCCAATGGCAAAGATGAAAATTTCTGTTGGACATAGATTCGAACCCTTATTTCCCGCTTCGGGCCAGCGGTCGCCTTTACCAATTAGGCTATCCAGGCACGCTTCCCTTCCACCCCAAGTTCTCACCTTGTATCACACTACGATTGTAGTGCCCCCTACCTATTTGATTCCTCTTGCTGGCAGACTGTACTAGATTCCCGCAAGGGATCGAGCGTATTAATGCATCCGCATTGCATTGTCAGTTGCCTATTGGGGCAATTATTTATACTAGCATTGCCTGTGGTGGAAAATCGACCAATTGTGTTTACAATGGTCACTGGGGGTAAAATTTTACGCATCATGTCGACGGCCTCACGTGATTAAGTTGGCTACATCAACAACACGATAGAAAATATTTGCCCATTTGTTCAAACCACATAGAATGACACGATTAGTATATCGTACAGACCATAATGCTGTTCCTGCTTGATGCTTGACAGGTTCTTGTATGTACCCTCGTCCGCTCAGTAAAATTAATTGCCCTCGTAAAGCGAATATTCCAGAGAAAACATCAGCGTTGTCAAGCGATTGGCTAAAATGAAGACTCACAGCATTCTCACTATTCAGCATCTGTTCCCAACATTATTGTAGGAGGCCGCTGGGATCTTTGGTAAAATTTAACCGGCACTGGGAGTTATAAAACGGTATCTTTTACGTGTTAAGGAAAATGCCTGACACAATAATAAAAAATAAAAACGGAAGTATATACTTCTCATGCCATTTTCGAATTATATAACTTTCATTAGCCTAATATTTGAAATGGAAGTACAATTTCAGTGTTCGTATATTTATACAACGCCAAGAAATTATGTTATTTCGATACTGTGATATTCAGAATTCCAGAGCTGACAACACGTCGACTTCGTAGTTCCACCCGTGCACTGCTAGATGCCTCCCCCGGCGCATCATTCTTTATATTGGCATTCATATGAAAACATCAATTTCCTTTATCCACTCTTAATCACTGCGAAAATGAAGCATTTGAACGGCACAAGAAAGTGAGTTTGGAGAACTCCATGTTTCGATATTCACTTATTTTAATACATTATTTTAATACTGCAGATGCGCTACATGATAGCGTCTTTGGTCGAGGCGAAAAGCCAATCAGTGAGCTGATTGTTGGAGAATGTAGAACTTGATCCAAGCTGTAGATAATGAAATTTCTAATTCCTTTTACCACTTTTAATGGCTAAATGCAAATATAATATTTATATTCGTGAAATCTACGACAAACAATCTTTCGAATTATGTAACTTTCATTGGCCTTCTTGTACGAATAAATTAGTAATCTGTACCACAATTTTCGTGTTAGCGTTTTTATATAATGATGGTGTCTTTTCGAACATGTCCAAAAGAACAGACACCGTATAAATAATTGTCTACTGAAATAGTTAACTGCAATCGGAACGTCCAAAGAATAATTTTATATAGCGGCAATACTATGAAATAGTGGTTAAGCTTTTACGTTTCTCATTAATAACCGAAGATTCGAAGTTGAAGAACTGTTGAAATATAACTAACGACTATAAATGAACACTTGTTATTTGTAGCCTTAGTCTGTTACTTCTCTGCATCCTTTGAAAATCGAAATGAGAAATTTCCGGATTATATTTTTGACAGCTGCTACAGTTTGTAGCGCCACAAAAGCTGCGAAAATACGGCGGCGTTTTGAGTGTGCTGCTTCCCTGGAATTACACATTCAGTAGAAATTCGTTTCGCGGTACAAGAGCCAGTCGCTTTGTGGCGCTGCAGTAGCGAATTCGCAGAACATGAGTGGGAGTTGCGCGCCTCTCGTGCTCTCTGGCAGGCACCAGACCCCTGGCCAACTCACGGCGCAGCCACTGACTGCTGTGTGACGATCAGCCCTGGAAACATCAGCTGAGCACCAGCCAGCCCGGAGACGAGCTGTACCGAGTCCTACAGACCACGCGCGCGGACCGTCGCGTCCGAGACGACGAAGCCAGCGACAAAGCAACTCTCCTGTACGGTTCTACGTTAGCGACAAAAGCGAGCGCCAGCGCGGACATACAGCGACGCGACACTGCAGCTACAAGCGGCGACATTCGGCGACGTGGCCAGGTGTCCTACGTGAGCGACAATTCGCTACAAGATGGCCGCTAGAAGCGATCAGCTGTTTCTAAAATTTGGCATCCGTAAACCGTAGAATAACGATGGGGTGTCGCACAAGTATGAAGTGCACGCACGGCGCGGCGTTCTTACGACGTCAGCCACGAGCGCCCTCTACTGCAACTCCGCTCGTGGCCGCGACTGCTGCATCATTCACTTGGGAATCAGATAGGCACCAGTTAAGACCTGGCTATCGGATAGGCACTAGGGATCATCAGTAGGCAGGCCTCTATCTAATCTATGTATCAAATGTTCAAATGTTTCTAGAACTTATGGGACTTAACTATGGGGTCATCAGTCCCTAAGCTTGGAAACTACTTATGAACTACTTAAGACTAAGGACGGCACAAATATCCATGGCCGAGGAGGGATTCGAACCCCCGACCGTAGTGGCCGTGCAGACCGTGACTGGAGCGCCTCAGTCCCCTCGGCCGCCGCGGCCGGCATCTATGTATCAGCATTCTGCAGTCAAGAACTATGTATAAGGTAAGTATTACTAAGCCTCTATGAAATATATATCTCGTTCTAATTTACTCTATTGTTTCTAGTTTCTGCTGTCCCACTGGCTGGTCACCTCCGTACCTGCACACGCGTGCATCCTTTATTCCTGTGTCGGTCTCTTTCTACTCGGCCACCGACACATAAGGCAATCGGCGGAAGCGAGACACAAAAGTGGCGACGAGGCTGGGACACAAAAAAGATATCTATAGAGTAAGGCAATAAAGTTTTATTTACTTTATGAAATAAGACGTAAAAGAGTGTTTTGCATTAAATTTACAAAGTTAAGAATGTTCATGTACCATTTCATCCATAACTTCAAATACGAAAATAGTGAAGATCACCATCCAAATACGAGCTCAGATACTTTAGAGTTTTTCCTTTGTGACTATAAACCATCAACAACTGAATAAGTACAAAATGAAACTCATTCAATTCTGGACCGAATTGCTAGCAGCGGGCGTTACATACGGTTAGTGATGTGGGCTTGCAAGATGTAATTTTTTTGCCAAGTTAATACCAATATATTCATTTTTATTGCAAACGCACGTATCCCACTGCAGGCCTACCAAACTGCTGAAACATTATAGCAAGATATTTTATTAAAAACCTAATTTTACACACATCTCGTGTGACATCCTAATCTCTCTCTCTCTCTCTCTCTCTCTCTCTCTCTCTCTCTCTATCTCTCTCTGGAGTAAGTTCGATGTTACTGCAAATGCTTAAAAATCACGCAAATGTAATTGTTGAAAACATGTTCATCATTGTGTAAATCAAACTACCACTCAGAATAAAACAAAAGACTGTCATATTAAAAAGAATATAAAAATTTAACTTCACTCTTATTTAAAGTCCAAAAGAAAATTTACGAGACTTTTAGACACTTCTTATCCCAATCAAAATGCTTAATTACAGGCAAAACTGCAATTTTATATTCTGTTCTTTCAGAAACAGTTGTAGTTTCATAAACCTCAGGGATTATTAGCTCGCAGAATTCTGGCGAGATCCGTTATAACTTATAACCTCCACAAGTAGACGATTCTCAAGGAACTCGACACTTTGTCGTGCGTGCGACAGCGACAAGATTCAAGCAGGTTTAAGATTCAAACGTCGCTGGTTGTCGCACCTGACGCGCGGTGCTGCAGATGTCGCTCACGTACGACAGACCCGTAACGAAGCACGCTGTTGAGATTTGTCGCTTGAAGCTGTCGCTCGCTGTTGTCGCCCACGTAGAAGACGCCCTAACACGCAAAATTGTTCGTCACGAAACTCCCAGGTGATTTCTGCAGTTCGTAGCATATTTAATATTTATTTAAAGTGGTGCGTCTCATTCAAAATTTAGTCGTATTTCGAAGCTTTCGTGGCGCTATAATTTGTAGCAGCTTTCAAAGCTCTCATTTCGATTTTCAAGGGATGCCGAGAAGTAACAGAAAAAATGCCACGAATAACAAGTGCTCATTAACGATGGTTAGTTATACTTCAATAATCCATTCACTTAGAAACTTCGGCTCTTAATGAATATCACAACTACTTCACAATATTGCTGCTGCATTAAAGTTCTGTTTGAACGCTCCAATTGCAGTTAATGAACTATTTCAGTAGGGCCTGCTTGGTTTTGTACTTCAGTTTAAAAAGTAAAATATAGGCCTATAAACCAACATACACTCCTGGAAAATGAAAAAAGAACACCTTGAATTCGTCGACCCAGCAGAGGGAAATTTTATTGACACATTCTTGAGTATGTATACAACACATGATCACACAGACAGAGCCACACGTACTTGAGTACAGTCAATGTCGATGTTAGTACCGTGTATAATGTTTCATGGGCCGCCCGGGTTTTATTTCAACATTTTATTTATTCTTCATAATTAGTCTCTTGTATTATTACGAGTATTCTACCCGTTCGGTTAGTTGTGTGGTCTAACGCACCGCTTTCCGAGACGGGGAGGCGTACCGGCCCCGGTTCGAATCCGCCCGGCGGATTAACGAAAGGAGTCGGAGTGCCGGCCAGCCTGGATGTGGTTTTTAGGCGGTTTTCCACATCTCCCTAGGTGATTACCGGGCTGTTCCCCAAGTCCCGCATCAGTTACATGATTCGCAAACATTTCATAACACTTTATACTTTCACACTTATAACATTACACACAGACATTTGGGTCACACATTTCCTCCTGAGGGGGGGGGGGGGGTAGCAAGGGCATCCGGCCACCCCATCAATACTAACATGCCAAATCTCGATAACAAGCCGACACTGCATGTGCGGGAAAAGGGCTGTAGAGAAAGAGAAGGAGATTTGTTACGATTATTCTGTATTTATTTCATGTAAATTACTAAAGAACCGTCAAAGAGACAATTTATGTAACTTAAGTATAACCAGACAGTGGTATAACGCTAACCAGCACATTTTTATCTAATGAAACAAAAAACGTAATTTCAAGTATCATATGCTTCACTCAATAAGTCTGGCAATCATAGGTTTCGGACACAATAGCGCGTTGCTCTGAGTTTAAATTATTTGAATTGTAATTTCTTTTAGAGCACAGAATGGATCTTGTAAGTCATTGTATGAATTAACAAACGTTTCCAGAATAAGAGACAGCTAATTATATATATTTTTTAAAAATGCATTTCTCATTATTTTATGTCAAAGCCATCTCATCATTCCTTACTGTACAATATATCATGAGTGTGGTGTCGCACAAGTACAAAGTGCGCGCCACCTACTTTCACCGCGCGCCGCCATGCACGCACGGCGCGGCGTTCTTACGACGTCAGCTACGAGCGCCCTCTGTTACAACTCCGCTCGTGGCAATCACTGAACGACATCGTTCACTTCGGACTGAGATAGGAACCAGTTAGGACCTTCGGAATCAGATAGGCACCAGTTAAGACTTTGCTATTGTACAGGCACTAGGCAGACCTCCAACAACTATGTATCAGCATTCTGCAGTACTGATCTCTGTAAAAGTTAAGTATTGTATAAATTCTGTTCACTATATATCTCGTTCTAATTTACTCTAGTGTTTCTAGTTTCTGGTTGCTCCCCTCCGTACCTGCACCAGCGTGCTATCTTTATTCCTGTGTCGGTCTCATTCCACTCGGCCACCGACACCTACGACGGAAACGAGACACAAAAGCGGCGACGAGGCTGGGACACAAAAACGAGTGTGTGAGTTTTTCTTACAGATTGCCACCAGCCGCCATTTTCTTTGCAGTGCGCGAAATTAAATGTTGGAGTGATGCACAGTTCACCATACTTATTTCAGAATCATTTGTTCCGCACTAAAAGTCCCTGAGATATACGCCAGTTTATCCAAATTTAATTACTTTCAATTTTTGCTAGCCGTGGCCTTATGATAAATTTGTGTTTTACGAGTGCATTCCGAAACTTAGTTTCTGTGCTATGTATTTGTGGCAAGCTGCTCTTCTACGAAATCAGCCAGGTTTGAGGCACGTTGGTAGAATTAAATATTTTTGTGCTGTTTTCCAGCTTTATTCAGTTACAGTAAACGTTTGCAGGCACAATTTTGAATGATAGTGATTTGAAACGTGACAACTAACTTGAGATATTTCTCCCGCCGTAATTTCAGCGCCATTTTTTTATTTCAAAATTACGATCGCTTTCAAAATGTAATTGCTTTCGGCGTTAACTTTCTTATCGCAGAACAATAGTTTTTCAGTCGCTACTCTACTAAATTTGCATCATTTACATCAAACCATTACCTTCTTTTCTTTTTAATAAAATATTTATTGTTTTTTGCTATTAGGGAGAAATATTTCAATTCAGCGCCTATCAAAGTGGGGCTGGATTGAAATTCACCAAAAGTATTGTAAATAATTCCATTGTTGTGTCTTTTTTTATGCTCTGCATTTCGGGAGGAGACTATTGTTTTCTGATTGTTGAGGAGAGAAAACCAGATTATTTCTGTTGTTATTGGAAAGAGAAGAGAGAAAAAAAATACCAATTTTGATGTGTGTAATCTGCGACAGAAAGAACTACTCGTTTGGCAAACAGTTAAATACAAAAATTTCCGAATTCAAAATCGAAGTAGAAAAGGTGAAAGCTGGTCACAGAGTAAACTACAGTTTGTCCGTGAACCAGGAAACGATGAAAATCTGAGTTCAAACAACAGTCCAAAAAGCTACCCTTTTTACAATAGGAATGCGTCACCGCGTAGTCGTATACCGTCTGATGACGTAGCGAACGCCACATCAAACATGCACACGTAATCACAAAGCAAACATAACTTCAGATCAGGCCTTTTCAAAGTTTTTACCCTGAGAAAAGGATACCACACCAGTATGTTGTCAATAAAGCTTTCCGAATCTTTCAAATAACTGGACGGAACATGACAAAATCATATTTGTAGCATCTTACTTTCAAGGAATGTGGGCGCCCGAGACAGCAGGGCTATGCAACACATATCATGAGTTTGAACACGCATTTTATAGGAATTCTGGCCCGCCAATGAGCAGGCGAAATTGCGAAGGCAAATTTACAATCCTCCGATGTACAGTCCTAAACAAGAAACGTTGAAAAAGTACATTGAAAGATATGAAAACAAAATGCGCTACCTAAAAAAGTCGATGGCAATGAATGACGTTCTGGGAATTTTAAAAGAGAGAGTACCAACCGAAATTCGGCCATGGTTCATTCGAGCACCTCTCTATGACCTGAAAGAATTTTTAACGATTGCAGACGAAGTCGATAGTGCATACGAGGGACAAAGAGTAAACACGAACAGTAATGGTAACAGCAATACGAACCGTAATGGTTCGAATCAAAATAATAACAACTCACATCAACAAAGTAATAATTCAGCGAACGTACAGCACAGAACAGTGAACAACATACGCAATAGCCAAGGTAATGACAATGTAAACAATAACGCTAATAGTGCCTTGGTTGTATAAAGATCATTCGACAACAGGTATCACCCTGGGTATAGTCAACCCAGGCAGGGGAATTTTGGAACCAGTAACTGGAACTACAGCGGTGGTAGCCACCAAAGTCATTGGAGAGAAAACTTTAGGGGATCACAGTCGTGAAACCATCAACAAGTCCAAAATCCACACAATAACATGAATCAGCATACGACCAACAACAACAGAAATGATTGCATATAACCTATCAGGATAGTGGAGGTGGTAAGCACAGGAGAATCTGTTCCACCAACACAACCAGAACAGCAGACTCAAAGCCAGCAAGTGTCAAACTGAAGGCGGTCTTACGCTGTTTCCTAATACAGACCGCGGAATCGAATGGGAGCGAACATGGTAAGGGTGTACACACCTTGTTGATACGGTATGATGAAAGGAAAGATATCAGGGAAGAGCTTTTATCAGAACCATCTTGCAAGCATAATGATAATAAAGAGATTATTCAAGCTGCACTATCAGCTAGGGTAGCTGGGGTACACATACTAGTCATAACTGACACATGAGCTAACATGAATTTATTTATATGACGGAATGTATTGATATGACAGAATTAAGACAGTCTGAAATATCTAGTTTTCATGTACAAAACTGTGTAGTGTCTGGAGCTATAGGATTACGAGTGTAAAGAGTAGAGAAGCAGGTTTTGTTAGATGTAAGTTTTGAGGGCGGCGCAATAGAGTGCTCGTTTCTCGTCGTGAAGAATTTGTGTGTTGGGTGCATATTAGGTATGGAGTTTTGAAGACAAAGGTGCGGTTTGATCAACCTTCGTAAAGGAGTATGTATTGTGGACATTAATGGTAAGGTGTTTAATTTGAATTTACTTCGTACCTATAGCAGAGACAGTAGGTTATGTGACAGGATATCTATAAAGTACAATGATGTAGATTTTACTTATTGTGATCGTGATGAGCTTGTATCAGATGTATAACAGAAACATAGTGTCAATTGACTTGCATCAGGCTACGCCCACTACCAGGGAAATTTCGGAAAAAGTTACAGAATGCCAAAGTTCGTCAGATGGGAAAAGAACACAATTATATAATCTTTTACTAACTTACCTTGATGTATTTTCATCTAAGCCAAGTGTAGTCAAAGGATATGTGTATCGCATGGATGTGGTCCCACACACGACGTATTGTGCTCGCTCATTTTCGATCCCATGCTCTAAGAGGGAACAGGCGAAAGCCGAACTTTGAAACATGCTTGACTGGAACATAATGGAAACCTCAATGTCACCTAATCTAGCGTGTTGCTGGCTGTAGGAAAAGTAGGAGGTGGGGTAAGATTAGTGGTAGATGCAAGATCCATTTATAAAATTATTATTCCTATACGTACAAATCATGAGGCTCTTGATGAGCAACTGCAGAAATTTCACATTGTTAAATATTTGTCCACCATTAACATACGAGCTTCCTTTTGACAAGTAGCATTACATGAAGAAAGCAGGAAATATACAGCTTCCATGTTCGCAGGGAGGACTTATCAATTCAAAGTACCTCCCTTTGGATTAAATGTAAGTTCAGGTGTCTTTATAAGTGCATTGGATACAGTACTAGGCCCTGAATTGCTTGATAAAGTCACTTTATATGTAGATGATTTGTTGATTGCAACATGTACGAGGGAACAACACACAGAAATTTTTACCCTTGTCCTAGAAAGATTCCATGATGCAGGTGTTACTGCAAACCTAGAAAAGTCTATATTTACTAGAGATCAAGTAAAAGATTTAGGGCATATTATGTCACCAGCAGGGATTACATCCAGTCCAGAGAAAATCAAAGTCAAACAGAACTTTCCAACACCTACAACTAAAAGGCAACTGAAATCATTTTAGGACTAATCTCCTTCTTTCGTAAATTCAATCGCAAGCAGTTATTGAACAATAGTGATTTGTTAAATCTTCTTAAGAAAAACACCTCATAGGTATGGACCACAAATTGTCAAATACCTTATGATTCATTAAAACAAGCTCTTGTGAATTCTGGCTTTGTGTGTGACCCTAACATGTCAATAGAGTTTTAAATTGCTTCAGATTCTATCAAGATTGGAGTTCCGTTTTTACTGTCGTGTTTACATGCTATAGCCTGAATCAGATTTCCTAGCCCACTTAATAGCTGATTCAATTCCAGGACAATCGCTATTTTTCTTTACTTAAATAAGCAGAGTCCTGCTCACTCTAATATTTATACTTTTATTTCTCGGTAGAAAATATCACTCTGTCCATATGTGCCGAAAAATATTAACAAGAAAACACAATCTGACAAGCCAAGAACGCTTCAAAACGGTTTCATTTATGGGCAGGGAAATCAATTGTGGAACTGGAAAACCGCCTTACAGAAGTGGATTTCCACAATCGATTTTGAAGTGTTCACATAGCCAACCAAAACTGGATTTGGGAAATCGGTTTACGAACTCCGGTTTTGGGAGCGTAAATTAGAGATAAAACCCATCAACTTTGCAAGTAGAGTTTTAATCCAATGTGAAATATCTTATTCCACAACAGAGTTAGAACATGTTGCTGTGCTCTTTGCTTTCGAGACATTTCATTATTACGTTTATGGACATGCCAAAGTTCTATGTGATCATAAGGCACTGAGCTTCTTACTAATCTGTAAACTAATGCATCAGAGGTTGACCCGATGGTGTATGGTTTTACAGGAACACAATTTTTAAATAGTATACATTAAAGGTAGTGATAGCGTTGTAGCACGTGCACTGAGTAGGCTTGCTGAAGGTTTACCACAATTTACAGAACTAGTAGAGCAGGTTGTAAATTTTCCCATTCTGTTAATGAAGGATCAGTTACACAGAAAATATTCCTTGGGCATGTGCATAAACATGCCACAATTGCAACAAAATGACATGAACTTGAAACAGATCACAGATACACGCATACAGGACCCACAACACAACTTACCAGAACATTACACCATAAAACAGGACATTTTATTTCACAGGAAAGATACAAACACAGAAAATTGTACTGTATGCATTCCACAGACACATGTTGACACACACATTTAGCATGGGGATTTTGTAACCCCTTTCCAAGAAATAATGAATGATCTATCACATTTGTCCTTAGGTTTTACTCCAAATCAACTAATGACAAACAGGCCAGAACATAGTTGGACCAAACCCTTACCCAAAGTTTCTGACAACACCAACACACTACAAACAGAATAAGACAAGCTTTAATTACTTACGTAGGAGTGCATAAAAACACAAGTTAGCCAATGACAAATCAGTACATAGAGTACAGAAGTATGCTTTATATCACTTTGTATTACTGAGAACCCATCCTAAACCATCACTTAGCAAAAAGATGAACAGGAAGTGGCAACGTATGTACTCAGGCCCATTTCAGAATATTAGAATACCACATGATGGTTGTTATCTAATAGCTTATCCATAGTCAGGCAGAATCAAAGGATTGCACCATCACAGAAATCTCAGAAAGTTAATAAAGTAACCAGTGTAACTTTTTCTTTAAATTTCATGAATACTCAGCATGTCTGCACAACTTTCAAAATGTGGGCACATTTGTTTTGTTATATAAGTATGTCAGAGTATATTTTATAGTCATCATGAAAAGTAATTTTGTAGCCAAAGAGAGTGTGGTGTCGCACAAGTACAAAGTGCGCGCCAACTACTTTCGCCGCGTGCCGCCATGGACACACGGCGCGGCGTTCTCAGGACAGCCACGAGCGCCCTCTGCTGCAACCCCGCTCGTGGCCACCACGGAAAGACATCGGTCACTTCGGACGGAGATATCAACCAGTTAGGACCTTCGTAATCAGATAGGCACCAGTGAAGACTTTGCTATCGTACAGGCACTAGGCAGGCCTCTAACAACTATGTATCAACATTCTGCAGTACTATGTAAAAGTTAAGTATTGTTACATTCTGTGCAATATATATCTCTTTCTAATTTACTCTAGTGTTTATAGTTTCTGGCTGCTCCCCTCCGTACCTGCACCAGCGTGCTATTTTTGTTCCTGTGTCGGTCTCATTCCACTCGGCCACCGACACCTACGACGAGGCTGGGACACAAAAGCGGCGACGAAGTTGGGACACAAAAGTGGCGACGAGGATGGGATAGACGAACCGTGGACCAGCAGCCAGACAGCAGCAGTCGGAGTACGCAGAAATTGCTCCCGCCCACCCACCCTTATTATAAGATTTTTGGGGGAACATATTCAGTTGCGTGTTTTGTGGACTTTTTTGTTGCAGAGCGTCCTCTTTCATATTGCATTTGTGTTTTGTTATAATTTACTTGTATGCGTGGCGCCTAATCGGTCAGCATGGCCACTACCCCGAACCAAAACTTAATGGAAATTATTCAGTTACAGACGGCGCAAATCACTCAACTACTGCAGGCTGTGTCGCAGTTGACGGCACAGGCTGCTCACCAACAACAACAGCCGTCACATCAGCAGCCCACACCTGCCGCTGTACCGCTTCCTACATTTCGCCAGTACAACGAACGTGAGGAAGAATGGAGCGACTACTTCGCACAGTTTCAAGAACTCATCGCGGCTCATCAAATTACAGGCCAGAGAGTGAAGAACCTTTTCTTATCGATTGTGGACCCCCAGACCTTCGTACTATTGCAAAAACTTTTCCCTCTCGCATCTCCTCGTGATGTAGACTTTGAACAAATTGTAGATGCACTGAATGCTCATTATGAGAGAAAAGTTCTTGTAGCCGCTGCACGATACCGATTTTTCAGACTTAAAAAATTACCGCAGCAGTCACACCAAGAATGGATTACGGAATTGAAGGGCTTAACCCGCCAATGTAAATTTACTTGCTCTTGTGGACTTTCGTATAGTGACGTGATGTTGAGGGATGCGATTACGCAGAATATTCAGGACCCCAGAATTAGAGCAGCAATTCCGAAACAGTCTGACCCCTCATTAGACAGTGTACTGCAGCTTATAGAAGCGCATGATACTTTTGACTTAGCAGATGTAGAAATGCAAAGCCACAGTGTTAATTCAGTGCGCCGTAACGGACGCTTTCCTAGCCGTAGTTCTCAGTGTAGCACTAGTGATTCTTACAATAGTACAGGCCGTGCTGAACAGACAGTGAACAGTAGCCAGTGTAAAAGTGCGACACAAAGGTCGCCCCGTCGTGTTAGAAACAGTGATTTGAATAACGGGCGCCAACGCTCATTTCAGAAAAATGTACGTAAATCTTGCCCCCAGTGTGTGTCTCGCCACAAGCGTGCTCATTGCCCTAGTCGCAACACAACCTGTTATCAATGTGGCAAATCAGGACATGTACAGTCTGTGTGTACGCAAATTAAAAACTCAAAGAACAGTAACGTTAGAAACAGTGCTTCGCAAAGTGCGAGAGCAGTGCATACAGTCAATGTCATAGACGCTGTGGAACTGAACAGTGCTTTACTTGGTTCTCAATCGCAGGAACGTAGTTCTGCTTTTTTTTTTTTTTTTTTTTTTCTTTATTGTCGTTTCAATTCCCCGAAAAAAAAGGGGCGGGCCGGCAGCGCTCACTTGCGCTCTTCGGCCTACAGAAATAAAATTTGTGAGCGGAGAACATAAAAACACAAAGGAGATAAAATTTTGGAGGTAATACAGACATAAAATGGAGATTTAAAATGGAGATAAAACAAAGTACATAAAATGGAGGAAACAGTGGTGACATAAAACACTTGAAATGGCGAAAGTGGTGAATAAAAACAGTTACTCGAATGTCAGTGGCGCACACACACAGTTAAAATGAGCATAGGGCGGCGGCCATGGTGAGACCGTCCGCTATTTGGAGTTAAAACAAAAAACACAACACACACTTCCAGAGATACACAAGTTAAAACTGACGGTGTCGGCTGCGGGTTGGTCGTCCACTGTTGTAAGATAAAACAATTTAAACTAAAACACACCACACTTGTCGGAGCACAAAAGAGGTTCCATAGATGGTGGGGCACTGACAGCATTGAAGATGTGGTGTGGGGTGAAAAGAGATGAAGGAGATGGAGAGGGTGGGGAGGAGCCACAGAGCCGGTAGGGAAGGGACGGGGGGGCTGACGTCCCAGGAAGCCACGGGGAAGAATGATAGGGGGGCGGTAAGAGGAGGATCCGGAGGGACGGAGGAGGGGAGAAGGGACAGGAAGGGAGGGATAGTCGGGGCCCTCAGGGAGAGAAGGGGGAGAAGGAGCAAGGAGAAGAATCAAAGCTGGTATGAAGGGTAGATGTCAGGTCGGAGGGCATCATCCGGGAGGGGGAGGGTACGGAAGTTGCCACGGGAGAGGATCCGGAGGGTGGACAAGTGGAGAGCAGGGGGAATACAGTGGTGGAGGCGCGGCAATGTACCTGGTGCAGAGAGGAGGGGATGGACTAGAGGATTAGGCGGATCTGATTTGCGGGATATGTAACGGAGGCGGAGATTTTCAAAAAACAGAACGAGTCTGGGGAAGGTAATGAGATCATAGAGGATCCGCGTGGGGGAAGGGGGATAAAGTGGGATACGGAAGGCGAGGCGGAGGGCATGGCGTTCCAGTATCTCCAGAGATGTGTAGAAGGATGGGGGAGCGGAGATCCAGGCGGGATGGGCAACACAGAGGACTGGGCGGATGAGGGATTTGTAGGTATAGAGGATGGTAGAAGGGTTGAGGCCCCATGTTCGGCCAACAAGGAGTTTGAGGAGGCGGAGGCGGGAGCGGGCTTTTTCTTGGATAGTGCGTAGATGGGGAGTCCAGGAGAGGGTGCGATCAATAGTGAGGCCCAGATACTTTAGGGTAGGGGTGAGACGAATGGGACGGTTATGGAGGGTCAGATAAAAATCTCGGGGACGGAAGGAACGGGTTGTACGACCTACGATGATCGCCTGGGTTTTGGTAGGATTTATAGACAGGAGCCACTGGTTGCACCAAGCGGCAAAGAGGTCAAGGTGTTCTTGGAGCAGGCGGTTGGAACGGGCAAGGGTGGGAGCTAAGGCAAGGAAAGCGGTGTCATCAGCATATTGGAAAAGGTGTACGGGAGGGGCAGGCTTAGGCATATCCGAGGTATACAGGAGGTACAGGAGGGGAGAAAGGACAGAGCCTTGGGGCACACCAGCAGAGGGATAAAAAAGACGGGAGTCGGTGTTGTGGACGGTAACATAGGTGGGGCGGTCTGAGAGGAAGGAGGCAATGACCCGGACGAGGTTGATGGGAAGAGCATAGGTTTGGAGTTTGAAGAGCAGGCCAGAGTGCCAGACCCGATCGTAGGCCCGTTCGAGGTCTAAGGACACAAAGATGGCGGCACGACGGGAATTTAGCTGGAGGGAAAGGAGTTGCGTAAGTCGAAGGAGTTGGTCATCAGTGGAGAAGGAAGGACGAAGGCCACATTGGGTGTCTGGGAGAAGGCGGTGGAGGTGGAGGTGGTGATGGATGCGACGGGATAGAATGGATTCGAAGACCTTGCTGAATACTGGGGTGAGGCAAATCGGGCGGTAGGAGGAGGCATCAGAGGGGGGTTTGTTGGGTTTTAGGAACATGAGGACTCGGGAGATTTTCCACAGGCGGGGGTAGCAGCCAGTGTAGAGGATGGTGGTATAGAGGGAAGCAAGAGTGGTGAGGAAAGGGAGGGGACATTCTTTGAGGTGGCGGTATGTGATGCGATCGTGGCCGGGAGCTGTGTTTCGTTTGGTGCGCAGTATCAATTGTATGTCGTGTGCAGTGATGGGGGTGTTAATGTCCGACGGGGGGATGTGGTCCAGGTAATGGAAGCCAGGAGCCAGGGGTGGGATGGAGACATCGGTTTTTTCATGGACATCTGGGAACAAGGAATAATCAAAGTTAGGATTGTCAGGGATGGAGAATACATCAGAGAGGAAAGAGGCAAAATGGTTAGCCTTACTGGCATTATCAGGAAGGGGCTGGTCAAGGTGGAGGAGAGGGTATGTGGGCATAGGTTTCGATCCAGTGAGGCGGTGGAAGGCGTTCCAATACCGAGACGAGTTGATTGGGAGGTGGGCATTAAGCCGTGTCACTGTCTGATGCCAGTCCCGGCGTTTTTTGGCAGTCAGGAGGCTGCGCACATGTCGCTGGAGTTGCCGATGGCGGACGAGTGTATCCCGGTCACGGGTTCGCAGGAAGGAGCGGTACAGGCGGCGGGATTCCCGCAGAAGAAGGACAGCCTGTGGAGGGAGTGTGGGACGGTGCGGCTGGACAGCTTTGGTAGGGATGTGCAAATGGATAGCATCAGACAAGGTCTGCTGAAGGAAGGAGGCAGCTTCGTCGATATCATCGGGAGAGTGTAGGGGGAAATGGTGGCTTTCGACCTGATGGGTGATGGAGAGGCGAAAGGCATCCCAGTCTGCTCGGGAGTAGTCATGGACGAGTTTAGAAGGTGGAGGTGGGCGAGGATTCTGTGGGCGATGGACATTGTGTGTGAGGGTAAGGAGAACAGGGTCGTGATCACTGCCTATGGGGTCAAGAACGTCGGTGGTGATGCGCCCAAGGAGATTGGGAGAGACAATGACGACATTAGGGGTGGTGTTGCTACAGGGTCGGGTGTGGCGTGGGAGTGGGACAATGTCGCCATTGATGGTAGGAATGAACTGATGCCACCGACGGAGTTCGGCAGGAGTGCGGGAGTGGATATTGAGGTCAGCGGCGACCACGTAGGTTGTGAAGGTGCTATCGATGTGAGCAAGGAAGTCATAAGGGATGGGAACATGGGAGCGGATATAAATAGTAGCACAGGTGACAGTGAGGGAAGGGAGGAAGAGGGTGTGGATGAGATGTTCATAAGGGATGTTGAGGAGGGGATGTGGCCGAACTGGGTGGTGTCGGAGATGGCCGAAAGCCACTCCACCTCGTGCAGGGGGATGGGGAGAGTCATGACGGTGTAGGATATAGGGTGTGGTACTGACATGTATGTGAGGGAGGAGGAAGGTTTCGTTGAGGAGAAAGGCATCCACGCGGTGTTGGTTTAAGGTGTTCATCAGGAGGAGCTTATTGGTGGGAAGGGAGCGAATATTGGAGTACAGGATGTTAAATCGTTGCTGCGCCATAATGAGGTTGAAAGGTGGGGAGAGGGAGAGGAAAAGGGAGCGGGTGTGGGGACTAAACTAGGGTGTGAGGACGGTCGGTTCGGGAGAAGGTGAAGTGGATGTGGTTTTGGGAGGTTGTAGCCTTAAAATCAAGGTTGAAGAGGGAGCGAGCGGCCAGGGAGACTTGGTGGAGGGTGTGAGGGCGCTGGAAAGGGTGGATATTTTGGAGGACAATAGTCAGGAACCGGATGATGTCCTCTGCTGTGGGGGGAGGGCATAAGGAGTTGTTAGCGGGGATTGGGGGATCAGTGGGACGGACAGGGACGGTGAGTTCTTCTTTGGTGGGAGGGGGGCGGGACTTACATTTGTAAGAGTAGGTGGGGTGTGCCCCACCGCAGGTGTTACAGGAGGGGGTGGCGGCGAGGTTAGGGCAGGAGGTTTGGAAGTGTTGGCCTTTTTCAGTGGGGGCATACAGGAGGGAGACGGCAATTTTCGGTAAGGTGATCATTATATGTGAGGCATCGGGAGCAGCGGTATGACTGGGGAGGTGCTCGGGAAGGTTCCACTTGGTGCAGGCGGTTATAAATGAGGGCCCCATTGCGGAGGAGGTGGTTGATGGATGGCGCGTCTTCTGTGAAGACGCGCATGAGGTAGGTGGGGCCCGTCGCATTGTTAATGCGACGAGCTGAGCGGATGGATAGGCGGGGATCCCGCCGGAGTTCCTCCAGCACCTCTTCCTCTGTGATCCCCGGGTTCAATTTGGTGATCACAGCAGTGAGCGTGGGAGGACGACGGGGAGGAGGGGATTGGCGATTGGAGGCTGGAGGGGGGAGGGGGACAAGGGTGGCACGGGGACCAAAGTGGACGCGGGGGATCTTGTGGAGGAGCTGTGTGTGGAGGTCGGGGTCGGGTGATTTGAGGAGGACAGAGTCCCTCCGTGGGATTATTTGGGAGATGGGGGCAGAAGGAGCATACTGCCGAAAGAGGAGAGTGAGGGCACGGCAGTCTAGGAGTTGGGGGTCAGGGTTATTGAGGACGAAAGTGTGGAGAGCAGACGGTTGAGAGGGGAGGAGGGGTGGCGGGGGAGGTGGTGCAGGCTGGGTAGGGGGAGAGGGACGGCTTCCATCGGGACCGGTGGGCCAGTGGCGAGAGGGTCGGCGGGCTTTTTCGTCACCGAGGAGGTGGCGTCTGTGGAAGCTCGTTTTGTCTTCTTTGGTTTTAGGAGGGCCTGGGAGGCAGGAGTGGGGACAGGGGAGACTGGAAGGTGGCGCGGAGCCGGCCCTGCGGCTGCGTCGTCGGGTGGGAGAGGACAGGAGTCGACAGCGGTCTGCCGGGTGCGAACCGCGGCACGGTCACCGCGGGAGTCAGGGAGGGGAGGGAAGGAATCGAGTGGGGGAACGGAGGAAGGGGCAGGAGAGTGTGGGACGAGGGCAGCAGCTTGTGTGGGGGCAGAGGAGAGGGCGACGGCGGAGGGTGTGGTGAGGGTGAGGAGGGAGGGAATTGTGGCAGGAAGAAGAGGGGAGGATGTGCTCCAGGAAATGGTGGTGGGGGCGTGGGAGGGCGAGGTAAAAATGATGGTCGAGGACACCGTAGTAGGGGGCAGGGTCGACATGGCAGAGTCGAACAGTCACCTTAGCTGTTGAACACTGTTCCGGGATCAGCGGCGGCGGCGGACGTGCCTCCCGGCAGCCCAGATGGGGGCGGGAGCGGCGCGGCGCGGCGCGGCGGCGGCGGTGGTGGTATGCGCTCCGTCGCGACGGGCTGGTGGCCGGGCAGAGCGCGCTGGGCGGCGGCGAACCCGGCGTGGCCGGAGAAGCACCTTCCGGGGCGGCGGCGGCGAAAACACCGGAGGCGTCGGACGCCGACGGTGCGGCGACACGACGAATACTGCAGTCCGGAGCGGCCGGGCCCTGATCGGCAGTCGGCGACAGCGGCACTTATCGGCGACGGCGGCACTTCGCGGCGGCAGACAACAGCCGAAAACGGTGGCACACAAACGTAAGAAATAATAACTGCGAAACACGAAACAAATACCGCACTAGCAACGTAGTAAGAACGATCCTTGCGTAGTTCTGCGCCTACGGCAAACCTATATATTGAGCCACGCCGCAAGCGCCGACGAGCGCGTAAAACTGTGCAACGTATAAGGGTTCGGGACAAGCAAAATGACTATGAACAGTGCATTCCTGTAGTGAAAATAGTGCCTTCTGCAACTGCTCCTTGTAATAGTGCCCAGTACTGTGTAGCTAGTGACAGTAGACATCAAGTAGATACTCAAAAGTGTAGTGCAGTAGTTAGTACATCTGGAGTGGCTTCGCATGCTTGCGCGGACGCCGATCCGGCGGTAGTGCCATCTAGTGACAGTGTTGTTAATCTCCTGCGTGCCGAGTCTGCGCCGCTTCCTTCACTACGCGGCCCGCGCATTCGCAGCAAACAAACCGTAGCAGACGTTGCCCACATTCGCGCACCTGTCGTGCGCCAGAAGCACAAACTGTTTGTGACTCTCTTCATAGAAAATAAGACGGTGCAATTTCAGCTTGATACTGGTTCCGCTGTCACATTAATAAATAACGATACTTATGAACTTCTGGGTTCGCCAAAATTGTCGCCGTCACAGCAAGTGTTAACACCTTATACAGGTCAAAATATTCCCGTGCTAGGAACGTGTAGCCTGTCCGCCTCTTTTCAAGGAGCAACAAAAACAGTTTCTTTTGTAGTTCTTCAGGCCAAATCGACACAGAACTATTTTGGACTAGATGCTTTTGACTTGTTTCGTTTATCAATTCAAAGATATGTGCTTCAAATTTCGTCAATAGTGCCTCAGGATAAAATCAATGCATTGTGTGACAAATATAGTGACTTGTTTTCGCCGGAACTAGGTTGTGCAAAAGACTTCGTGGCACATGTAACTTTAAAAGAATCTGCAGTTCCAAAATTTCGTAAAGCTAGACTAGTGCCTATCGCCTTGCGTGATACAGTTGCCGAAGAACTTAAACGTTGGCAAGATAGTGGGGTGATTTCTCCTGTTTCTGCGAGTCAGTGGGCCTCGCCTATAGTAATTATACCCAAGCCGTCAGGAAAACTTCGTCTCTGTGCAGACTTCAAATCAACAGTGAACAGTCAAACAATTGTAGACACTTATCCCCTGCCCAGACCGGACGAACTAATGGACAAATTAGGACAGTCTCGTTTCTTTTCTAAGATTGATTTAGCAGAGGCATACTTACAGATTCCACTTGATGACGAGTCAAAAAAGTCATGGGCCTTTTTCAATTTCAACGCCTACCCTTTGGCAGTTCTTCCGCCCCCGCTATTTTTCAGCGTTTTTTGGAACAGCTGACAGTTTCTGTACCGTGTTGTTCGAACTATTTAGATGATATTGTGGTATCCGGACGTACAGTTGAAGAACATTTAGCAAACCTGGAGTGCCTTTTCAAAGTGTTGACTGCAGCAGGTCTACGTTGTAATAAAGCAAAGTGTTCGTTTTTTCAAACTGAAATAGAATACCTGGGCCATGTGATTAATGCCCAAGGAATTCATCCCTTACAGTCACATCTTAGAGCAATCAAAGACTTGCCTCCTCCTAAGAATGTGCATGAATTGCAAGCAGTAATGGGAAAGCTTAACTATTATTTCAGGTTTATTCCCAATGCCTCTCAGATTGCAGCTCCACTGCATCACTTACGTAGGAAGAATGTTCCTTTTGTATGGTCCAAAGATTGTCAGGTTGCCTTTGACAAACTAAAGTCTGCACTACTCAGTGATGCATGTTTGATTCCCTTTGACCCACAGAAGCCTGTAGTGTTAGCAGTTGACGCCTCGTCGTACGGTCTGGGTGCCGTTCTGTCGCATCGTATTGGATGTCACGATCGTCCTATTGCCTTTGCATCCAAGCTACTGACGCCGACGCAACAGAATTACAGTCAGATAGAAAAGGAGGCCTTAGCAATCATTTACGGCGTCACAAAGTTTCATCATTATCTCTATGGCAGAAAATTCTATTTGTTGACTGACCACAAGCCTCTCACGTCGTTGTTCTCACCCACAAAGCCGATTCCGCCCCGTACGGCACAAAAGCTTCAGAGATGGTCCTTGATATTGTCTAATTATCAGTATGAGATTTTGTACCGACCTACCACTAAACATGCTAACGCGGACACACTTTCCCGACTTCCGGTTGGCCAGGATGTATCATTTGATTCTTCAGAAATGGCATGTTGTCAGATAGACTCCAGAGATGCTTCCGCTGTCGCAGACTTTCCTTTGAACTCTCGTCGGGTTGCACAGGAAACAGCTGCGGATGCAGACCTAAGTGTGGTAGCACGTTTTGTTCGCTCAGGGTGGCCTGCCAGAGCCAAAGACATTGATCGGCCTCTGGTTCGACGTTATTTTGCACAACGTCATGCATTATCTTTAAGTCAGGGTGTACTGTTGTTGCATACCGACAACGACCAAGCAAGAGTGATTGTTCCTCGTTCCCTGCAACGTGAAGTGTTACGCCTCCTGCATCAAGGACATTGGGGTATTGTTAGGACAAAGCAATTGGCCAGACGTCATTGTACCTGGGTTGGTATGGACGCTCAGATAGAGAGCATGACGTCACAGTGTACTGTTTGTGCGGAGCATCAGGCGGCTCCTCCGCAACGTTTCTCAGACTGGCCACGCCCCAAGGGACCATGGCAACGTTTACATATTGACTTTGCCGGACCTTTCTGGAATACGCGCTGGTTAATTGTTGTAGACGCTTTCAGCAAGTTTCCTTTTGTGATTGCCATGAACTCAACGACAGCTTCTAGTACAATCAGTGCCTTAACATCAGTGTTTTGCATCGAAGGCTTGCCTGAAACTATCGTCAGTGACAATGGACCTCAGTTTGTTAGTGCGGAATTTCAACAGTTTTGTCGTGTGAATGGAATTCAACATATCACCACCGCACCTTTTC
This sequence comes from Locusta migratoria, assembly GCA_026315105.1. Taxonomy (NCBI): domain Eukaryota; kingdom Metazoa; phylum Arthropoda; class Insecta; order Orthoptera; family Acrididae; genus Locusta; species Locusta migratoria. The sequence goes on from CM048747.1 coordinate 37,018,461, forward strand.
ACCCTCAGTCCAATGGTGAAGCAGAACGTTTCGTTCGAACATTCAAGTCTCACATGGAGAAGATGAAAGGTCAGCACTCCAGGCAGCAAGCTCTTCAAATTTTCCTGTATACGTATCGGTGCATGCCACGTGACGGCCCGTCTCCTGCCGAGCTGCTACACGGCCGCCGTCACCGCACTATCCTTCACCTGCTGCAGCCTCCAACGCACCGAGTCGGTTCGTATGGCGCTACGCGTTTTCAGGTTTCTACGCCGGTGCTGTACAGGGTGTTTGCTGGCAACAAGACAAGATGGACACCGGGCACCATTCAGCGCGTGCTCGGTCGCAATATGTATGTTGTACGTTCTTCCACAGGGTCGGAGCTGCGGCGCCACGCAAACCAATTGCGCTTGCACAGGCCGCGTGATCCTGTCTCCGGTTTCTTGATTCCAGACCCAGTTCACCGCCAGGGAGCACAGCCACATCGCTCGCCGCCGGGCCCAGCTTCCCCGGGCTACGAGCTCCCGATGGATGTAGACGCGCCTCCTATGCAGTCGGCCCCTTCGCCTCCGTCGCTGCCTCAGCTGCCAGCGTCAACGAGAGGGACTCCGGGACCGTGCGTGCCCCTGCCGCCTGGGCCAAGCACCTCAGAAGATGACCTGCTCCCTCTGGGCGGGGGGGTGCGCCCTTCCCCAGGTTTCGGTGGGTTCCCTGGAGGATCGCAAGGCGGATGCCGGGGCGCGGACGGCGTCTCGATCCCAGCCTCAGCTACGACGCCCGTCCCACCAGTAACGCCCCCGCCCAGGCCCTCCTCCCAGTGCCGTCGCCGTGGCCCTCAGCCCTACGCCACGACGGCGCGGCGGTTTGGGGGGGAGGGGTGTGGTGTCGCACAAGTACAAAGTGCGCGCCACCTACTTTCGCCGCGCGCCGCCATGGACACACAGCGCGGCGTTCTCAGGACAGCCACGAGCGCCCTCTGCTGCAACCCCGCTCGTGGCCACCACGGAAAGACATCGGTCACTTCGGACGGAGATATCAACCAGTTAGGACCTTCGTAATCAGATAGGCACCAGTGAAGACTTTGCTATCGTACAGGCACTAGGCAGGCCTCTAACAACTATGTATCAACATTCTGCAGTACTATGTAAAAGTTAAGTATTGTTACATTCTGTGCAATATATATCTCTTTCTAATTTACTCTAGTGTTTATAGTTTCTGGCTGCTCCCCTCCGTACCTGCACCAGCGTGCTATTTTTGTTCCTGTGTCGGTCTCATTCCACTCGGCCACCGACACCTACGACGAGGCTGGGACACAAAAGCGGCGACGAAGTTGGGACACAAAAGAGAGGTCTTGGCTAAGCAACAAGGACAGTATCTTACATCTTATAAAATAAGCTGTATGTGTGTATGTATTTATGTATATATGTTCCACATCTCATGGTAGCATGCACACATTAATTGTGCATGCTACCATTTGTGACGATGGATTTAAGGATAACACAAATTGTAAGTAGCAACATTTAGGCCTAAGTCAAATTTATTATGTCACTTATGCTCGCCACATAGTTCACTTATTATGTTTTTTTTTTTGTAATTATAACAGCTGCACAAATTCCACTACACACCATCTGTAATATAAAAAACCGTTCACCATCTGATGACGATATGCTAGGCATATCGAAACCAGCAATGGGAGAAATGTAATAAAACAATTTGCATAAAAGGTGACTGGTTGCTGTAATTCAAGATACCTTAATGGATGGATTTTAATGCGGTTTTCACAGAAAACATGAACGAAGATTGGTTCAGGATCAAGGCATGATTTCATCAAAATAGACTCATGAAGTGCTTTCACAGACTGTCGTGTCTATCTGTTCGTCTATTAGAAACCACTTTTCCAAAACTACTTCACGAATTCACATGGGGTTTTCACAGGTATCTTCAGCCTACCTTGGGATAACGTATAGACTTAGTTTCATAAAAATCGGATCACGGAAAGAAGAAAATCATAATTTAACCTTTTTCATCGACAACCGTCATGTCTGTCTTTCTCTTTCATCTCCAAAACTAATAGACGAATTTTCAGCGGTTTTTTTCACAGGAAGCGTGAGGATATCTTGCAGTTACAGAAACGCTTCATTTCACAAAATCGTATCAGAGAATGTAAGATATCACAATTTAAACATTTATCTGAAAGCAATCGCATGTGTCTATTGTTAGAGAGTAATCTCCAAAAGTACTAAATGAACATTCATGGGGTATCACAGATAGAGAATATCTTGGGGCAACATATTGGCTTCATTTCATCAAAATCAAATCAGGAAAATTAAAGATATCGTAATTTGAAGTTTTAGGTGTATTTCATGCTTGGAAAGAACGGCATAATGCAGCAAAGAACTAATAGATAGCGCTGCTGGTGTTTGTTTAAAGTTCGGGCCAGTGATCTGATTATTACCCTTAGGAAATACTACTTTGACTTTTCAAATTTGCCATATTTCTGAAAATCGTTTTCTTGGTTACTGTGTTCTACGAAACATGATTCAACGCAATGAATATAAAACTGATACAATCCTCGCCATGTTTAATCCATATATTTACATACTGATATCACAGTCTAACATATATGCACAAGTGCTATGGAAGTTTAAGTCTCACGCTTGGAGCAACAAAAGCGCATCTAACGGAAATAGAGACAACCGATAGAATAATAATTGTTTTCAGTGATATTTCTACTTCATTAAGAAAATACTTACTATATTTCAGTTTTCCATGCCTCGGCCCATTGTCCAGAGATATGAATGATCGTGAAATAAATGTTTTAAATGGTGAATATAACTGATGTATGATGTAAGCTACACCATATTTATGAAGATATGCCTATTTCTAACACGTTTACTGACACATTTTCATGGAATTTTCACAGGAAAATTGAGCCAAGATTGGGGCAACACAAAGGCATGATTTCATCAAAATTAGATCTTGGAAAAAAGATACATCGCAATCTTAATTGTTTTCAGTAACTGTCTGTTCATCTATTAGAAATACCCGATCTCCTGAACTATTTCGCGGATTTGCATGGAGCAACTTCGTTTCATATAAGTGGAATCAGGGAAATTGTTTTAGATGTAGGTAATGTTTGAATTATGGATTGCGTAGTACAGCAAACAAGCGATAGAAGACGCTGCAGTGCACCAAATAACTAATAATCACCACTGCTGCATAATAACAACAACAAGGAAGCGAACGTCTGTGACAGAATTAAGCAATCTTAGCTCTACAAATACCAACAAACATTGAACATAGTGTTACTGATTTCGCTTTGTGTGTTAAATACTTAACACATTTCTTTGCTTATTTTGGCACGTTTCACCTTTTGTACCTAAACTTTATGAAGATACATCGTTTCAGACAATGACTTTTACTTACATTTGACATCTTGGCTAGGACAACAGAGTTTATTGACAGAGCGATCCAACAAGGATTCTATTTTTACTGAATGAGGTCTGTAACCCTAAAAACCCTTTCAACAACCATCGCGAAGCACGGACATATAAGCTAGTGATTATATTTTCATCCAAGACTTAACATTTGAGAAGAGAAGAAGGGATTTTATAAGTAATAACAGGACAATTATGACAGATACTGTTGTTTGAAGCTTAGAATTGGACATTGTGTATACGTTTATACAGATAGTATATTACTAGGCATATGAAGAGAGTGAGTAAAAGTAATTGAATTACAGGTAAAGATTACATTTCGAGTAATTTTTACTTGTAATCGATACATTTTAGAAAATGTAATTTTTACTTGTAATTTACTTCTTCGAATAAAAAAGTAATTGTTACAAAATTGGAATTGTTACTTTGTACGAAGTCTTTGTCTTTCGCACGTATCTCGCAGTAGATAAAATACCGTCACTTCGATATTCTTTGGCGCAACTCTAATGTCCTTGGTCTATATCATTGGGCGCCGGAGGTTCTTCTTTATAATTCTAACCTCCTTGGTTAAAATTGTGTGCTTTCCTCCAAGACGAAAATTCTTTCTTACTGAATTTGTATCTCATGGGTGACGGTCTGAAAGATGGCTGGCCAAATGGAGTGCAGCGAAACCGAGCGCAAAATTTTTCCGTTTCGTTATTAAAGGAATTATTTTGTGATACATGGTGCGCAAAGCCAGGACAATATGACAGTGAAGTGCAAGCTCTGTCCAGGAAGTAAATTGCTGGAGTGTGCCTGGAGTACTACATCGAATTTACGTAAGCATATACAGGTAAGCAAATGAAACTTGAAAATGTTTTATAAATATTTAAGTTAAAACTTAAATCACATGCTACTGTTACGTTATGCAACTTTCGATCAAAGACAGTGCAAAACTGAGGAAACAATATGACCGTCAAAATTTTTCTTAGGCAACGAAATTTTCGCGGCTCATTTTTAGTCGGCAATACGACCCTACGGCATTAATCCGTGGCGTCTTCCCTGCGCTGTAATTTTGTGCATGTTGCTTGTAGGTGACTTGAGTAATTATTTGGTGACAGAGTTAAAGACAATAGTTCGTTTACAACCAGAATATTGATTACAGATTACAATTTTGTGTTTAAAAAGTGACCTCTAGCTTCACTCTGATGGTAAGGTGCAGATCAGGTTTGAGGGTTTGCTTCCCCCCTTAAGTGAGCGCCGACGGCTAAGACATGTGATTGATGGTACATTCTGTTATCTGTAATTTACGAGGATAACTACAGATTAATTATTATATACAATATATAGATATTAAGATGCTATCCTGTATACTTTTCCCCGTCATGTTGTCACTGGTCAAAGCCGATAGGTTGTATCGCCATCTACAGTTATGCCATTTTCTCTGAGATGTTTTCGCCGCCACCGCCAGTAAAATTTTACACAATGTAGCCTGTTATACGTCGAACATATGGCAAAAGAAAGTTTAGGCTTCGAATAATCTCACGATCTTTGTTTCCATTGCAGAGGATTCATCCATCAAGAATTAACGAAATGGAAAGACTTATGCAGGGAATTGTTGCGATTCATAGGCACTTTCAATATTAGTAACGTAAGAAAATCGCTCAAATATTCGCGTGTTTTACGTGAACTGTAACTACCACAGTTATCTGTAGGGGTTAAACTTACCTTAAACTGGACATAAATGTTAAGTATATTTTCGTAATCGGAAATCACTGGCAAAGCATGTATGAGATTGACGTTTGTTTTGATTTGTCATAAGAACTGTGCAAAGATCTTAAACATAGAAGACGATCTTATCAGCATTTGTACGTAATGATTGTAACTTGCTACTAAAATGTTATTTTGTATAAAAGCTATTAGTAGGCACAAAGAATCAAATAATAATGCTATTACATAAATATATATTATTTAAAAATTAAATATTTACCTATAAAAGAAAAGTGTGTAGCAGTTGTTACTTTCAATTTCATTTGTATAAAAAATCTTTACTAAACACTAAAATATAATTTATATTGTAATTTGAAGTATATTTTCTATTTAAAAATCCAAAATAATCTTAATAGAAACTTTTTGAACGTCACGTGATGTCACATGACATGACGAAACGTGACATAACCGCCTTACTGAATGGTATAAAAACCCTGTTGACAGATGCCAAGGGCAGAAGGAAAATGTGTACTGTATTGGTAGTATCGGTGGTAGTAGCACCAGCAGTAAAACCTAGAGACTATGTAGGATGTATGGTATGAGTATACACAGTATAAAAGAATTGTAAGTGCAAGTGACTTTTATGTTTTTGACAGTGGTTCAAATAAATTTGTTTGTCTTCTCAACAAAGTAGTTATCTGTGTAGAGAACCTGTTAGACTATCCAGTTAATTTGGACTTATGTATGGACAAATTTCTGAGGATTTGCAGTGAAATGTCGTTTTGAGTGCGTAACTTAAATATCGAGCACCGGTGCAACATTTCAGAATGTTGGGTTCTTTTGTAAGCTAAGATATTCTGTTTGAATGCTCATTTGTTCGTTGCAGCTTTTTTCCCCACCCATCTAAAAAGTAATTGTAATTTACGACATCGGGAAAGTAATTGTAATTGTACCGATTACATTTTTAAAATGTAATTTCTACTTGTAATTAAGTACATATCATCCTAGGTAATTGTAATTGAATCCAGTTACTTTTTTTGAGTATTCTTCCCATCACTAGAAGAGACACTGTATTAACAAATTTGAACAGGTAAAAAATAGGAGTGTTATGCTACCGATGTAGTAATCAGCAGTGATAAATAATATTTTAGGTGCCATATACACCTGGACAGACAGTGAATATGGACCAATAGGTAAGTAATTATAACAAAGAATGATAAACACTAAAGAGAGATTTTAATGCTAAGTTTAGTTTTAAGAACAGTAGGCAAATTTCCTTTTTGTTTAGATTTCATCAATTTTTTTTTTTTTTTTTTTTTTTTTTTTTTTTTTTTTTTTTTTTTTTTTACATTTGATGACTAATAGCAGTATTTTAGTATTTAAAAGCAGATAGATTAAGAAATATGAGCTGAATAGGCTGTTTTACAGGAAGCATGTCTTACGTGACCTTTCTTTTGAAGCTCACTTCCACATTTGTTATTGTTACTCTCACGGATTTTCATATTCGTAAATGTGGTTTATCCACAATGGGTAGGGAACAGGTGTTCTATGCCTTATTTTTGTCTTTATTTTATTAATCTAAACACCATACTATTATTATATATTATTTTCAAAAGATTTTATGTTCATTTGCCAAAGAAATATGTTTATTGCATTTATGAGAACCAGTAGGGTGGACAAATTTTATTATAGCCGTGCATCTGTAAATTTTACAAGTCATAATCAAGTGTTGTAATGCAGTATGCAAACCTTGTAAGTCACACAAAGTCACACTGTAACCAACTTAAAGTTGTACTGTGAGAAATCAATGAATTTTGGCTTTGTGAACTTCTTTTTCTCGATTTCTTATATAGTAATCCCACGAGTTTCTTGTTGGAAATCATACTGCATACACAAACTTACATCTTGCAATATCAGAGATAGCACAATAAAGTACTATGTAATCAGCTAATTAATACAAAGAGAATATGAATTAGTCAGTTTGAGCAAGCATGAAGTAGGTATGTTTGAGTACCATTTTCAATAGGCCTACACTGCACAGACCCCTTTAGTAGAACTATTCCACGCTAGGCCTAATTCAATAAAGTTTGATATAACTCTGCATATGAGTAAATATGTATTCTGGAGTTAAACCAGAGACGTTTTAGTAAAAGCACAAAGTGTATAAATTCCATCCAGCAGTAGAACACAGAGACACTTTAATTATGACAACAGTTATGAACAAAATGGACAACAGCTACATCAACAATAAAAAAATCGTAACGAACAAATTAGTTCGCAACCCTTGTTCCCACGAGCAATAAATATATCTGGATATAGATAAATAAATTATGAAATGAAAACTGATGCTCGCGTAAAAATGCTTATTTTTCATGTGGAGCCATAGACAAGTTGTTTACTGCGGTAGTACCCAAGAACGAGCCATTACGGTGGCGATCGTCTGCTGTCACACACAGCCAGAATGAGGAGGCATATTCCTGATGTCTCATACCACAGCCGCCAATCAGAAACGTGGAGGTGGATCCACCAGCTGATAATTCCCACTCTATGACACCACACAAATGCAGATTCTATATATGATGTAGTGTTGTGAAAGCGTGTGAAATGAATGATAGGACGACCTCGTCAATATCAGTGAAATCAAAGTGTCGAAAAGTGTTATTAAAAATGCTATGAGAAAAATATGTAAAAAAATATTAGCTATATGTGTCATAAATCTGTCAAAAGTGAACCATGAAAATGTAATGTAGTGTTTTTCTTCAAAAAATATTATCATTTCTACATTGTCAACACCGTGCTATCTATTACGTTTATATTTCAATATTGAATATATTATGCCATTTATCTGATTTTTATTTTCTATGCCATGAATATTGACCAGTGTGTCACGATCAAATCAAATGTTTGTGAATCTATCAGACCAAACTGCATGGTCATCAGTCCATAGTTTATAAACTACTTAAACTAAGATAAACTAACCTAAGGACAACACACACAGACACACACATGCCCCAGGGAGGACTCGTACCTCTGACAGGGGGCAATCGCGCCCTTCGTAGCGAGGCACCTTAGACCGCTCGGCTATTCCACTGCGGCTGTCATGTGATCCATATATGATGTTTATGTCTATTACACATATGTATGTGTCATGTCATACAATTTGAGACTTGTAAAACACCATTTCAGCAGCAAAAGTGAGATTTGAGAAATAAGTGCTAAGAGCACAATAAACTACTGCACACTGGTGCACTTGTATTACATAAATGCCATGAATATTACTTTTATTTACTGAATATATACAAGTAACTACTATTACAATTTTATGCAAAGTAATAATTTGAAGCCATTGATTCTTCATGGAAACATTTTTCATTGTGAATATTAGTAAGTTTTCCATGAATAACCATTTTAATACTGAATTTCTCGTCTCTGTATATAATATGTAAAATATCATTTTATTAATCTATTTACCTACCTATGTAACATAGGGGTCTAAATATAAATATGAGTGAACACTTAAAGCAAGGACTGACCAAAGACATAAATCAAAAGCATGTCAGCTACATTACATCCATGAAATTGAATAAATATTGCAAGATTTTATGTATGTATGTGAATCAGAAGTTAAAATGAAATGTCAATATGCAGACGTACATTGTAATGATCTTCTTCAATTTTTTCATAGACAATTTTGTAAATAGTTATGAATAATGTGCTATGAATTGAAAGACATTTCAAACAGGAACGAGCTCTGTCCATAACAGAGTTACATCCAGATCTCATTGGAGGCCATACAACATTTCATGGGGCACCCGGATTTTATTTAAATATTTTGTTTATTCTTCATAATTAATCTCTTGTATTTGTTACGATTATTCTGTGTTCTTTAGTAATTTACATGAAATGAACTGTCAAAGAAACAATTTATGTAACTAAAGTATAATGCTAACCGGAACAATTTTATCTATTGAAACAAAAAACGTAATTTCAATTATCATCTGTTTTACTCAATAAGAAGGAGCAGCAGTCTCCTTTCGTCTTCTTGGTCTAGTATTCATAGGTTTCGGGCGCAATAGCGCGTTGCTCTGAGTTTAACTTATTTGAATTGTAATTTCTTTTCGAGCACAGAATGGATGTTGTAAGTTATTGTAAGTGTGTATTAACAAACGTTTTCAGAATATAAGACAGCTAATTTTATTCAAAGAAAAATTCCATTCCCATTATTTGATTTGAAAGCCATTTCATCATTCCTTAATGTACAACATATTAATAGTGTGTGAATTTTTCATACAGATTGCGACCAGCCGCCATTTTCTTTGCAGTGCGCGAAATTAAATGTTGGAAGGATGCACAATTCTCCATAATTATTCCAAACCAATTGCTCCTCAGTAAACGTCCCTGAGATATACGCCAGTTTATCCAAATTTAATTATTTTCAGTTTTTGCTAGCCGTTGACTTATGATAGATTGGTGTATCAAGAGTGCATTCCAACACTTAGTTTCTGTGCAATGTAGCTGTAGCGAGCTGCTCTTCTACGAAATCAGACAGGTTTTTAGGCACATTGGTAGAATTAAATATTTTGTGCCATTTTCCAGCTTTATTCAGGTACAGTAAATTTTTGCAGGCCCAATTTTGAATGATAGTGATTTGCAATGTGGCCACTAACTTGAGATATTTCTCCCGCCGTAATTTCAGCACAATTTTTTTATTTCAAAATTTACTTGCTTTCAGTGTTAACTTCCTTATTGCGGAACAATATTTTGACAGTCACTACTCTTCTAAATTTGCATCATTAACATGAAATCATTGTCTTCTTTTCTTTTTAATAATAAAGTATTTATTTATTACTATTAGGGAGAAATATTTCCTTTTGCAAAAATGCAAGATAAAGGCGCCGATTGTGGTCTTGCAAAGTGGCCTGCCATGTGAATTGCACCTGGTGCCTCAGCTGATCCATATTTCGTGCAGACTGTGGAACATGACGTTTTACCCGGTCCCAAATGTGCTCAATTGGGCGGAGGGGCAGATCTCGGAATTGTGCTGGCCTAGGTAGTTCACGCATGCTTTGAAGAGGAAATGAAGACTGCAGTGGTATAGCCATGTAATGAGAATGGATAGCACAAGAACAGCTAAAAAATGCTTCAGAATGGAAGTGGGAGGAAGAAGACCAAGATGAAGGCCAAGGAGACGATGGATAGAGGCAGTTAAATCAGACATAGAGAAGAACGTTTTTAACTGGGATGATGTCCAATACCAAATGGTATATCAAAATCGGATGAGATGGAGAGCGCTTGTTAGCCACACCCAGGAAACTGGAGAAGGAAAATGCTGATGATGACGACCACGACAGATGAGCAGCACTCCAGCCCATAACAACTGGATGACCGCTGACTGGACCTCAGCAACACGACGAACAGCACAAAACTCGAGGCAGTGGCACCAGTCAGTACAACAGCGATGACGTGAAAAGCACCAATAGGGATTGGCAACGAGTCTAGACAGTCCCTGGTAACGGGGTGAGGATTGCGGTTACACTGTCTTTAGATGTCATTTGAGGGGTGGCAGTACTAATAGAGACGGAACTGATACATTATTACGCCATATGTAGCTATGAGACTGGACACCGAGACGAATAGCGACCTATCGACGGAGAAGAATCCGGCTGCAGAGAAGTGCAGCGGCGGCGGCAGCAACAGCGACCATTCCGAGAGCAGCCAGCGCACCTGGTGGGCGCGACTGGCCATGGCTGTGCACGACTCCACCAGTGCGAGCAGCCGCAGCACCGAGAACGCGCCGAACCCGCACGTCAGCAGCAGCAGGCGGCCCGAGAAGATGACTGGGCCCATGAAGAGCGCTATTTCCACGGTTTGCAGCAGCCGCAGCACGACCGCCGCCACGTCGAAGGCCACGCTCATCCCGAAGTGGTCCTGCATCAGGTGAGCCGCGCGCACCAGCCGCAGGTACTGCCGACGAACCAGATGGGCGTCCGCTCTCCTCCAGGCGGTGGCCAATTCTGTTAACACAGGCACGGTTCAGTGCGGAACCTCAACAGTAATTCAACCAATAATCAGGACTCTTACTAGACATACACTAAAGACCCAAACAAACTGGTATCCAATCACAGAGCACACTATGTGACCAAACGCATCCTGACACCTGGCTGCAAATTACTCACAAGTTCATGTCGCCCTCCATCAGTAATGCTGGAATTCAATATCGTGTTGACTCATTTTGATGACAGATTCCACTCTCGCAGGCGTATATTCACTCAGGTGCTGGGTTTCTTGGGGAAAGTCATTCCATTCTTCTCGGAGTGCTCCACTGGGGTATCAAGGTCAGTGCGGCCTGGTACAGAGTCAGAGTTCTAAAACAACCCATTGATGTTCTGTAGGATTCAAGTTAGGACTCTGTACAGGATAGTCCGATTCAGGGATATTATTGTCATGTAACCACTCTGCCAAAGGCTGTGTATTATGAACAGGATATTACATTGTTGAAAGATGCAAAGGCCATTTCCGATTTCTCTTCAACAATGGGAAGCAAGACGGTGCTTAAAACATAATAGGCATGTGCTGTGATAGTACCATGTAAAACAACAAGAGGTACAGGCCCACTCCATGAAAAATACGACCACACCATAACACGAAAACTGTTGGCACTACACACGCACAGATGACGTTCAACGGGCATTCGCCATATCCACACCCTGCATCGGATCGTCACATTGCCTACCGTGATTCTTCGCTCCACACAACGGTTTTACACTGTTCAACCGTCCAATGCTTACGCTCCTTACATCAAGTGAGCTGTCATTTGGCATTGACCTGCATGATGTGTGGCTTATGGGCAGCTGCTTGACCATGAAATCCAAGTTTTCTCCTCCTGCCTGTCATAGTACTTGAGTTAGATCCTGATACAGTTTGTAATTCCTGTGAGATGTTCTGGATAGATGCCCGCCCATTAGACTGTATGATCCTCTTCAACTGTCGTCAGTCTCTGTCTATCAACAGAGCAGGCGGCCTGTCCCATCGCGTTTCCACTTCACTATCACGTCAGAAACAGTGGTCCTACAGATGTTTAGGACTGTGGAAATCTCGCGTACAGACTTCCCACGCTAGTGACATCCAATCACCTGACCACATTCGAAGTCAGTGAGTTCTGCGGAGCGCCCCATACTGCTCTCTCACGATGACAAATAACTACTGAGATCGCTGATGTGGAGAACCTGGCATTAGATGGCACCATAATGCACCTTATATGTAAAACATATGTTTTGGAGGGCGTCTGGATACTTCTGATCACACAGTGTATGTAAACACTAAGAGGGGTGTGATGCGGTCGGCAACAACTGGTGTCTGTCGTAGGCGTTAGAGCGGTTACTGCTTCCACAGTGCCATGTTATCACGATTTAAGTAACTTTGAAAGTGGTAGTACAGTTGGCGCAAGAGATACGGAATACAGCATGGCCGACATAGTGATGAGATTGGGAAATTTACTGTAGGACCATTTCACGAGTGCATCGTGAATATCGGAAATCGGATAAAACATCAAATCTCCGACATTCGCTGCGGCCAGAAAAGGATCCTGCAAGAACAGGACAATCGACGATTGAAAAAAATTTCTACGAATTTCAATGCTGAACCATCAAGTGTTAGCATGCGAACTGTTCAACGAATTTCGGCTTTAGGAGCCAAAGTTCCACTCCACACTTGATAACTGCAGGACTCAAAGCTCGTCTGTGCCTGTAACACAAAAAATTGACTGTTGATGACTGGAAACATGTTGTTTGATCTTATTAGTCTGGTTTCAACTGTATCAAGCGGATGGACGTCTACAGATCGTGAAAGCCAGCAGGGGACTGTTCGAGCTGGTGAAGGCTCCGTAATTGTGTGGGGCAGCTTATTTGGAGTGACATATGTCTAGATGTGACAAGTGACCCGTACTTATGCGTACTGGCAGATCACCTGGATCCATTCGTGTCCTATGTGCATCTCGACGGAATTGGACAATTACAGCAGGAAAATGAGATACCCCACAGGTCAAGTATTGATACGGAGCGGCTCCAGGGCACTCTTCTGAACTTAAACACCTGCGCTGGCCACCAAACGCACCAGAAATGAAGTTACTGTTTATATCTGGAATGTTTTGGCACGTGTTAATCAGAAGAGATCTCAACCCCCCTCCCACTGATTTATGGATAGCCCTGCAGCGTGCATGGTGTTAGTCCCCCTGCCCCCATCAGCACTAGTTCAGACATTAGTCAATTACACGCCACGTCGAGTTGGGGGTACTTCTGAGTGGGGGTGTTTCTCTGGCTCTTATTAAGTCTTTATTAATCGTGAGACGCATATTTAGCTAGCTTGTGAAAGGGATTTTGGTTTCATACTTACAGGTATTCAAAATGTGAATCACTTGCTGACTTAATTGGATATTACACTCATGCTTATAGATTAACGGTAATGCTGTTGCATGGTGAAACAACGCTCTGGCGAGCGGTTTGGGGTTTAAATATCCTCCGGATATGACCATGCTGTGCACGTCAGAGTACAATGCATCAAAAAGTGTACAGACGATTTAGACGTAGGCCTACTAATACTGACTGTGTGTTGAAAATGGCTCAACACACATACTGATGACGTTATGACAGTGATGGTATTCACTTGTCTTTGTTATGGAATGAACGCCTCACTTCCATTCTCATTTTCCGTGTTACGTGGGCAGTGCAGAAGTTATTTTAAGTTAGCCTATTCTTTCGTGCTGGACATCTGTGAATTGTCGTTCCCTTATCAGTGGCTATCGCCTCAGAGGTCCGCTGTTAAGATCCAATGCGCAGTGTATGTCGAGGTAGCATTCAGTACCGGTACTCGAAAAATTTTGCAAAATTGAAGTTGCAAATTTAGTGCGAAACTTACTACAAGCTACCTTCATGTAAACATTCACACCCCACACAATGTTTCCTTGTTACATGATACAACAATCATCCAGCTGACTGAATACTTCTGGTTGTAAATATTCATTACTTTGTAGGCTTCATGCACCCTTCTGGATGCATATTCGATCACTGGATACAAGTGTGTGGTTCGTGTTACCACGTGTATGTTACACAGGTCCTAGACTCCGGAAAGAAACTGAAAATACTGTTCGGTTTCCGAGTTATCTGTCCCATCATAATTGTCTGTGGGTTAACTGAACGGTAAGTACAAAATGGGTTTTCGAAACAACAGTTACTGTCACAGTCTTAGTTACCTGTCCGTTAAAGATAAATGTGCGTTCCCCTGTGGCTACCTACGCGTTAACGTTAGAGTGAACTATATCCGCTACGTAGCGGTAATGAGCTGCCAAACCATGGTGCTTCCAAACGCAAGTCCATAAGTATTTAACAGTTGTTATTTTGTATGACTGGTTTCCGTGTAATTTTCATACAGTTTTAGAAGTTGTGAAGAATGGATATTCTTTCGTCGTCGTCGTCACCGTCTTCTTCTTCTGAAGCTATGCACAGTTCTGTATAAAAGGAAAATAAGCTGTACTCAGCGCAGTGGAAGGATCAGGACGCGTGTTTCGTGTTAGAACACAGCCATTTGATCTATAAAATGAGGGCGAATATAACATTCCTGGTTAAATTTTACATCATGGTCGGTGGTCGCAAAAGATAATGTTGTCAACAGTTGATGTACGCATTAGCTGCATCTCTCTCGCCATTGTTCAAGTGACATCTCAACACTGAGCAACGGTTGACAACATTATCTCTCGCGATCGCCGATCTGGATGTAAAATTTTACCACATTTCGAATAAAAAAACCATGCTCTCATAATAAACTTTCAATTAAGCATAAAGGTACTTTCCTTTGCAATAGTGTTCTGGCATGCAATTGCCATTATGATCGATCAATGTATCTAGTGATTAGTGTTTTTTATTAAAACATGGGTCTCGGGCAGGTGGATGGACGGACGTAAATTGATTAGTTTCTATTGTAAAATATAATGTCACTTTCACAGAACAATGTGAAGAGGAAAACTTAAAGTCATTAAAATAGATGTTGATAACAGAAATAAAAATATCATTTTTATTACTAACCCTGTCTTTGTTGTTGTTTCTCCTGTTGTTTTAAATCAGAATACAGTTCTTTGAGCTGCGTTACCGTTCTCTCTCCTGTCTGATTTGAGGAATTGTACAGTTTTGTAACATCTTCCAAGGCGTGTTGCTTTTCCAAAATAGTTGAGCCATGTGTATTTTATTTTTTATAACTGCTTTCCTTTCGAAAACTAGGTCGGTCAAAAAGTTTTTCTCAAATAGAGTAAATTTTTTTTTCGTTTGTCGCCCATTGCATTTCGAAACAGAAAACTCGTGTCAGCTATACAAACTATTATACCTCTTCTATTTTCCCTTAATAATCAATAAAATTCGAGTAATTGTGAATTTCGTTGGTAGTGGAATATGTGATTTGTTTAGACATACTATTAGCATCGACAGAAGGAGTAGTTACATCATAGTTAGCAAACGATTGTTGAACTCAGCTACGGGAAACCCAAGGAAGTTATCTAGCATGTTAAATCATAACATGACGGTAGCCAACGGGAAAGTAATTGTAGTTTTCCAGAAACCGGCCAGGAGTGTATTAAAAAATGAGATTTGGATTGTTTGAGAAATTCCGTTTTAAAGAACTGATACTGACTTCTGTAGAAACTATTAAGAAACAAGTGCCTATCATGAATTAAGAGTACCTTCATGAACACAGAAACAGAAACCTCCGAAATCGATATACGTTTGCTGCATTATATGGGAGCTTATTACAATTTGTAAGTGGGTGTGATAAAAGTGATTGTTAATACTAGTAAGTTCTCTGAAAGCGGGATAAATAGTGTAATTAACTCCTATTTACTCCATCTTTGCAGAAGTGCCTCAAAGAAATCAAAACCACCTTATCTCATATTTCAGATTGTAGTTGAAGGATACAAATTATTCCAAACACTTAATATCTGGTGACTTTGAAAGTTTGTTTCTAAGCAGAAAAATCACAGGTAAGTATGCAAATAGCTTCAGTAAATTCCATTATCGCTTTTTGGAGAAATGCATAAGCAGTAAGATTGTAAAAGAAATCATTTAAAAAAACATTTCATATTTCGCAAAATATTTTCATGAATTATAATTCTAAAATAATGTATAATCACCTTGTAATAAACAGTAGATGTAAATTTGTTACATTTTCCAAATAAAAGCGGATATTTTGTATAGTGTTTTTTGTTTTCAGTTTTAATAACCTCTGAATGCGTAACATTCCGTATAAGGCAGCACACTTTATTGATTTCGGAGGTTTCTACTTGCGTGTTCATGAACATAGTCTTAATTCATGATAGACATTTGTTTCTTAATAGTTTCTACAGAAGTCAGTATCAGTTCTTAAACACAGAATATCTCAAACAATGCGAAATCACTCATGGCTGGTTTCTGGAACACTACAATTACCGTCCCGTTTGCTACCGTCATGTTATAATTTAACATGGTAGATAACTTCCTTAGGTTTCCTGTGGCTGATTTCAACAATCGTTAGTTAACTATGAGGTAACTACTCCTGGCGATGCTAATAGTATGTCTCAACAAATCACAGAAGCCACTACCAACGAAATTCATAAGTACTCGAATTTTATGCATTATTTAGGAAAAATTGAAGACACGTCATAGTTTGTATAGCTGACAAGAGTTTTCTGTTTCGAAACACAATGGGCGACAAACGAAGAAAAAATTTTACTCTATTTGAGAAAAACCTTTTGACCGTGCTAGTTTTAGAAAAGAAAAGAAAAAGACACATGGCTCAACCATTTTGGAAAAGCAACATGCCTCGGAAGATGTCACAAAACTGTACAATTCCTCAAATCAGACAGGAGAGAGAATGGCAAGGCAGCTCAAAGAACTGTATTTTTATTTAAAAAGAAAAGCCAGGACAAACAAGAACGAAGACAGGGTTAGTAATAAAAATCAAATGTGTTAACTGATTCTTCTGTCGCTTCTTGGTAGAACTTATTCATTATTAAATACACAATTTTATGTTTGTTCTATGGTTTTGTTTATTTAGTGAATGATTTTCGGCTTATTAGGTCATCATCAGACATCTAATGAATTAAGTACATTCTAATAATGGAAAGTCCAGCTTTGAATTAACAATATAGTAATAATGACAGTTTACAAATCACCGCAAAGACGTGCCGACGAGCTGCGACAGGCACATAAAAAAGACACACATATACAACACTTTTGCTATCGGCCATGGCCTTCTTCAAAAAAATAGAACATTCACGCAATCACACACGCACACAACAATCTTCGAAGTGTGGCAACTGGAGATGATGGTTGTGTGACAGTGTTGTTTGCCTCTTTGATTGCGTGAGTGTTCTATTTTCTGAAGAAGGCCATGGTTGATAGCTGAACGTGTTGTATGTGTGTATTTTTTTCTGTGCATGTCTCAGCTTGTCGCCACGTCTTTCCGATGAGTATTAAGTACATTCTCACTGTAGGTGTAAATAGTCTTCTCTATAACAGAACCTTTCAGAAATCCAAACTGTGTTCTGAACAGTGTGTTATTTGTGGTCAGGTGGTTGAGAAGCTGCTTGTACATTACCTTTTCAAGAATTTCGAGAATGATGTCAAAAGTGAAATACGTCTGTAGTTTGATTGTATCTCTTTATTCCCTTTCTTGAATAGAAGTTAAATATCTGCATATTTTAGCCAATCAGGAGGAAATAGTCCAGTTATACTAGATTGGTTACACAAATAACTTAAAATTGTGCTAAAGTCACAAGAACACGCTTTGATTAAATTCCTTCATATTTCATCGTAATCACCACAAAGCTTTGTGTTTGTTATGGAATTTATTTCTTATGGTGAATTGAGTGACATATCCATATACCTGAAGTTATTTCTGTTATTTAAAAAAAGAAAAATGGTTTATGTATCATATTAGCTTAATGTGTTGTTCCATGATAGTTTTATGAAACATCTATACCTATTATAAAAACTCTTTTGTAGTTAGTTATGTCTCAAGAAAAAGTATTGGTCTAAAAAATATACATATCTTACGCAATTGAAACTGTGTTGGTCGAACTTTGTTATATTATTATCAGGTTATGGGCACAGGTCACGTCAAAATAACATTAATCACAGTTTCAGAAGAAAGTTGAGTCAATTCATTAAGTATTCATAGGAGAATATTTGCGCAAGTCGTAAAGCACGGGTACCATCCAAAAGAACATGGCTACAAATGCCGATTATAAAGTCAGTATTGATAAACTTGAAGGGACTGATGATTGGGCAAAGTGGAAATGGCACTTTTGGATGGTGCTCCGTTCATATGAACTTGAAGACATTATTAGCGGTAAGCGCGAGCGGGTTGTATTGCCACAGGATCTGACAAGTGCACAAAAATTAACTTATGCAGAATGGAAAAAAGATGATGCGAAAAAAGCAAGTCTCATTGCAAGTGCTCTAAGCAAATCAGTTTCTGGACTTGTGCTGACGTGTTGCAATGTTAAAGAAAAATCAAGAAAATAAACAGTTACTCTTTGACTTCTAACATCCCAACATCTGCACGTAGCAAATTAAATGTAGTGCATTCAAGTGGCTTTGTCAAAAGATCAGTTAATTGGCTCTTCCCTCCTACATGTCCCAAAAAAATTTCACCATTCAGAAATCTTTCACGAACATAGAAATATCGGACTTCTATATGTTTTGACAGTCTATGATTCTCAGGAGTTTTTGCTAATTTTAAAGCACTGGCATTGTCAATATATAAAGTGTTGGAAGTTGTTCTGGCATTTCAACTAATTCACTTAGTAAGCGATGCAACCAAATTAATTCTTTGGCACCTTCACTTGCAGAAATTATTTCTACTTCAGTTGTAGATGTGGCCACTACTCTTTGTAAACGACTTGTCCATGATATT